>CM066033.1:656047147-656527147 GCA_033557465.1 Ichthyophis bannanicus | reverse complement strand
AACAGGCATTGACATCGATACTGATACAGGATTAGCAGGTGAAGTTGCCATCGGGGACTGCTGCAGTGGTACCGAGATCATGAGGGAGTTATGGCTAGGATCCTCGGAACTGCCTATCTGGAAACGACAGGAGTCGGTTCCGGGACGCGTCGGTACCCAGTCCTCGAGACTAGATATTGATTCAAGACTCGGCATCGAAGAAAGTGAGACTATCGATGCATGTCGCGAGGGTGGCGGCATCGGCGATGCCGATACCACTAAGGCAGCCTGGGTTACATCGATCGGTACCGACGTTACCGAGGATACCCGATAACTCCCCCTTGCCAAGGGTAAGGCGGTCCACCTCGATGCCGATGCCAGGGTATCGGAACCGATCGATGCCGGTACTGTCCCGGAGCATGGCTGAGATTGAGAGACGTCAATGCGGTGCGTATCGATCGGTCCCGAAGGTACCGAGGATGCCCGATGACGATCCCTGGTGAAGAGTGGAACACTCGACACCGGTGCCGATGCCGGAGGCTCGGTACCGCTCGAAGCGGATACCACCCCCGCGCATGGCTCAGGTATGTTCTGTGAGGGGTGAGCACCAGGAACAACCTGAAACCCCTTTAACGCTTTGGAGCCCGAAGACTCCCGCAGGGGTAATGCCAATGGATTCTTGAGGGTAAGACCGGAGCCGTCACCATTCTGGGCATGGGACATACCACTCAAGCATTGACTAGTCTTAACAGACTGTTTGTGGGTTACCTGATCCTGTGAAGTAGAGAAACCGGGTACCCTCACTGCCGAGGAAAAAACGGTAGAGGGAAACTCTAAAGCAGGGGTCTCAAACTCAAATTGCTTTGAGGGCCGAATGAGGACTTGTAAAGTAACCCGGGGGCCGCATAAGACGCGGGGTCTCATTTGCATAAGGGGCCTCATTTGCATAATGTTACCATGCACTAACTTTTAGTAAACATGCCTCTTTAATGAGTGCATGGATAAAGAAAGACTAAAAGATTTAGAAACAGGAAGACAATAATTAAACTGGGAACCCCAAAAGCCAAACTTGGAATGTACAACAACACTGTAGAAATAAAACTATAAATTAATTTCCTCTTGTACTAAACAAAGCGCAAACATTAATGATGCACATTTCCCAGAGCTGACATATTCCAGTTAATAAATTCAAAATAAAGAGATATTTTTCTACCTTTTGTGCATTTTTTTTCAGTTGCAATTGTTCCAGCCACTTTCTTCTGGTTTCTTCATGTCTTCTGCTAACTCTCCATCGTCTGCTGTCCATTTGCCCTTTCTTCTCTCCTAGTTTTTTTTCCATTCTCTCTCTACATCTGCTTTAACATACTAATCTTTCTCCTTTTTCTCTTTCCTCATTCCTATTTCATCCACTCAAATTTTACCCCTCCATCCTCAATCCCCACTTACTCTCCCAATACCTGGCCAATTGTAGATTTGTCTTCTCTCCCAGACAAAATATTTTTCCCCTCTCCATTTCACTTTCCCAGCTCCATCCCATTCTAATCCTCCCCCAACATCAGCTCCCTTCTAGTTCCAGCCCCACCCAGCATACGCTCCCTTCTAGTCCCTGCATCAGTCCATTTCCAATCCTAGCCCCCCATCAGCCCATTTCCAATCCTAGCCCCCCATCAGCCCATTTCCAATCCTAGCTCCCTCCCCTCACAGCCCATTTCCATTCCAAGCCCCCTCCCCATCAGCCATTTGCAGTTCAAGCCCCCCTTCCAATCAGCCCACCTCCAGTCCTAACCCCCATCTGCCCATTTCCAGTCCTAGCCCCCACCATAGCCCATTACCAGTCATAACCCCCCCCTGCCAATAGCCCACTTCCAGCCCTAACCCCCATTACCCCATTTCAGTCAGCCCCTCCATAGCTCATTACCAGTCCTAACTCCCCCCAACAGCCCACTTCCAGTCCTTCCTAACCCCCACCGGCCCATTTCCAGTCCTAGCCCCCACCATTGCACATTACCAGTCATACCCCCCCTGCCAATAGCCCATTTCCAGTCATAACCCCCCCCCCCGCCAATCCCCCATTTCCACTCCTACCCCCCCTGCAAATATCCCATTTCCCGTCTTACACCCCCACAGCCTATAGCCCATTTCCAGTCCTACCCCCCCCCTGCCAATAGCCCATTTCCAGTCCTACCCCCCCCCCCACTGCCAATAGCCCATTTCCAGTCCTACACCCCCCCCCTGCCAATAGCCCATTTCCAGTCCTACCCCCCCCCCCCCGGGTAAATAAAAAAAACACCTGGCTTCTTCTGCTGCTGCTGCTGCTGCAGCAGAAAATCAGCTGTCCCGCGGCCCCTTCCTCTCTGCCCGGAGATCCCTCATTGTGCTTCATCAGTGTGTGCTTCTTAAGCCGCGAAGAGAGTATTTCCCTCTCGCGCGGCTTAAGCCTATTCACTTGTCAAGCCTCGCGAGAGGGGAATACTCTCTTCGCGGCTTGAAAAGCACACGCTGATGGAGCACAATGAAGGATCTCCGGGCAGAGAGGAAGGTAACGCAGCACAGCTGATTTTGCTGCTTGAGCAGCAGAAGCCCGTTTTAAAAAAAAAATTGACAGTCGATTCTGCCGCTGCCACGGCGGCAACGGCAGAAGCAAGGCTTTTTTTATTTCCCTCCGTCGCGGGCCGCACAACCTTCTCTCGCGGGCCGCATGCGGCCCGCGGGCTTGAGACCCCTGCTCTAAAGAGTGAAGGTTTCCTCACAAAATTATCCCCTGACAAGTCAGGGGAAAAAGGGTCAGGACCCACACAGTTGAGACACCAACTATTGGTGTCTAGAAAGAAACAGGTGTTTCTACATCGAATGCACTTCTTAGGAAAAGAAGGCTCCATAATGAAGAGGCTTGGTAGGCCCAACAAGTTAAGGCAAAAAACTGAAGAAAAAGTTTCTCAGAATTTAGTCAAAAAAACACCGGCGAGGACTTCCGGTGACGTCATGGAGCTAATGGCAGCCTAAAAGCCTAGCTCCGTCCGAATCCCGTAGGAGGTGTTTTTGTGGTGTGTTCCCCTAGTGCCACAGTGGCCAGCAAGGTAGCAGTCAGCAGTAGGATGGCAGCGAAGAAAAAATTGGAGGGTTTCCAGTTCCCCTATGTTCGCCGGGAACTGTTGGCGGTGGCGGATGCGGCCTGCTCCGAATCGGGGGCGCCTGATGTGAGCTCAGGAGATGAGGGAGGCACGGACACGGAGGGAGTGGAAGAAGTGCCCCTTCGCCGATGTTTGCAGGACTTTAAAACTGAGATGCGGCATGAGATTAAGGAGATGCGGAAGGACGTGACAGATACCCTGCAAGCTATCCAACAGGAGAAGTTCTCTGGGCGGCCGCGTGGAGGATTTGGAAAGCCACGTGGAGGAGGCTGAGAGAGAGAGGCGAGGGCTGGGGGCCGCACAGGAAATTCTCCAGGCCAGCAAGATGAGCTTCAGGAGAAAATTGAAGAGCTTGAGGATCGCGCCAGGAGGAATAACTTGAGGTTTCGGGGGGTGCCGGAGGACGCTGCTTCCCGAGACTGTGTGGTGGTGATGCAGAAGCTCTGCGGCCATATATTACAGAGAGGGGAAGTGGCTGGCATAAGTGTGGAGCAAATAGGTGTTGAGAGAGCTCACCGGAGCCTCGGCCCTCGGCGGGAAAAGCAGGCCCGGGACATTATCGCATGTATGAGTAGCTTTCCCCTGAAAGAACAAATTCTGAGCGTGGCCCGGAAGTTTGGGTGTATCGCTTGGGAGGGCCATGAAATCGAAGTATTTAATGATTTGTCCAAAGGAACGCTGGACAGACGAAGGGCAATGAAAGAGGTTACGGCATATTTGAGAGGACAAAATCTACGTTATCGGTGGATGTTTCCGTTTGGGGTCCTGCTGTCGGTGAACGGAGTGAATCGGAAGGTGAAAACCGTGGAGGAAGCATGGGCCACTCTGAGGGACTTGGGCTATGAGGGGCTGCCTACAGTGGGGGAGGCTGTGCGGCAGCGTAAGGCCCCGACGGAGACGAGCAAACCGCAGCATTCCTCAAGTGCACAATGGCAGCGAGCAGGAGAGCAGGGGAAGCGACTGCAGCGGCTGTCCATGGACCGGCGGACGGATGCTTCGTAGGCAGCTACATGAGCTGGGAGCCCAATTGTTGCTGCTGGCTGCAAGTGTCGTACCGGGGGAGGGGTGTTAGAGCTCCTCTCTTAAGGGTTTTGGACACTGGACTCATAGGGCTGATGGGGGAAGCGGGAGGCTGGGGAGGGGGGGGTGTTGCGTTTTGGGTGGAGGGGATGGTGGCCAGATGGGGGAATTTGATGTTCGCTGTGCGGGGGGAGGGAAAGCACAGTTACTTACCTGTAACAGGTGATCTCTGGGAACAGCAGGAATTAGTCCTCACATATGGGTACGTCGGTACCGACGGAGCCTGTGCGGGAAAGCTCCCCAGCTTCTTAGAATAGAAGCTTTTGGGACCTCCCACTGCACATGCGCACTGCCTTCCCGCCTTCCTGAACAGCTCTCCTCAGTTTCGAGTTTATAGCTGAGTCAACAGAGAGAGGACAGGAAGATAGATAGATAAAAGATACAACTCCTAGGGGAGGTGGGTGGGTTGTGAGGACTAATTCCTGCTGTTCCCAGAGATCACCTGTTACAGGTAAGTAACTGTGCTATCTCCAGGAACAAGCAGGAATAAGTCCTCACATATGGGGACTCCCTAGCTTAGATGCATGGGATCCCCTGTAAAGGTTCGCCATCTTCGTATGGATCTCAGGCATCCATTCTGGGAAGGTGGGCAGGAGTTGTTTAGGAATGGAACAGGTGCTTGAGGACAGCCTGGCCAAACAAGGCATCCCGGCGGGAGTCCTTGTCCAAACAGTAATGGGCTGTGAAGGTATGAACCGAGGCCCAGGTAGCGGCTCGACAGATCTGATCTATGGAAACAGAGTGCAGATGAGCCATAGAAGTTGCCATGGCCCTCACATTGTGAGCAGTGACATGGCCTTCCAGAGAAATGTTTTTGCTCTGGTAAGCAAAAGAAATACACTGAGCAATCCAATTGGAAAGTGTACGCTTGGAGACTGGAAGTCCCAAATGGGAAGGATCAAAGGCCACAAAAAGTTGAGAAGACTTTCGATGTGGCTGAGTCCTATTAAGGTAAAAAGCGAGAGCTCTTTTACAATCCAGAGTATGAAGGTTCCTCTCTGCATTGGATGCATGAGGAGCTGGAAAAAAGACAGGTAGATATACCTCTTGATTAAGATGAAAAGGCGAGACCACTTTAGGCATAAAGTGGGGATTCGTCCTAAGGACCACCTTATCATGATGAAATCTTGTGTAAGGTGGATTAGCCACTAAAGCCTGCAGCTCACTGATGCGGCGAGCCGAAGTGACTGCAATGAGGAAGATGACCTTCCAGGAAAGAAATTTCAAGGAGGTGGAAAACATTGGCTCAAAAGGTGGCTTCATAAGTTGACCGAGCACTAGATTCAAATCCCATGCGACCGGGGGTGGTCTGATGGGAGGTTTAGTGAGAGTCAGGCCTCTCATGAATCTTGCAACAAGAGGATGAGAGGAGATAGGTTGTCCATTTATATGTTTCAAGGATGCTGCAATAGCACTTAAATGGACTCTTACCGAATTCGTCTTGAGGCCTGCATTGGATAGATGCAGGAGATAATCAAGAAGAGAATTCAAAGGAAGTGCCAGAGGGTCAAGACCCTGCTGAGCACACCAAATGGAAAAACGTTTCCATTTGAAAGCATAGGAACGCCTGGTAGAGGGTTTCCTAGAGGCAGAAAGGATATCTTTCACTGGTTGGGAAAGATGAAAGTCTTGAAGGCTTAAGCCTTCAGTAACCAAGCACTGAGGTGAAGGGATTTGGGGTTTGGGTGCCACAAAGTCCCCTCCTCCTGAGACAGGAGGTCTGGCGCAGCTCCCAGATCCAAGTAGGATCCCTGGGAGAGCTGTAGAAGTAGAGGGAACCACACTTGGCGTGGCCAGCGTGGAGCTATGAGGATCATAGTTCCATGATCCCTCTGGAGTTTGAACAGAGTCTTGGGAATCAAAGGAATGGGTGGAAAGGCATATAGGAATGCCTGATTCCAATTCAGGAGAAAGGCGTCCGTAGCCTGAGCTCCCTGACACGGAGTTCTGGAACAGAACCGGGGAAGTTTGGCATTCCACGGACTTGCAAAGAGGTCTATGTCCGGGGTCCCCCATTCCTGAAAGATTCGGTTTATTTGGTCCAAATGTAGGGACCATTCGTGTGGCAGCAGAACTCGACTGAGCCTGTCTGCCCGAGAGTTTGAACTCCTGGGAGATACACTGCTAGCAGGTGAATCTGATGCTCTCTGGCGAAGGCCCATAGTCTTAGAGCTTCGTTGCAAAGCGACAGAGAGCCCGTCCCTCCTTGTTTGTTTATGTAAAACATGGCCACCTGATTGTCCGTCTGAACTAGGACAGTGAGGTTGGCTAGGAGGGAGTGGAAGACCTTGAGGGCAAGGTAAATTGCTCGCAGTTCCAGAAGATTGATATGAAGGGTGGTCTCCTGTAGAGACCAAGTGCCCTGAGTGGAGAGAGTTTGCAGATGGGCTCCCCACCCTGTTTGGGAGGCATCTGTTGTGAGGGTTGCTTGGGGTAGCAATGGTTGAAATGGAGCCCCCAACAACAGATTCTTGGTGGAAGTCCACCAGTGGAGGGACCAAAACAGACGATCGGAGGTTTGTATTTGGTCTGAGAGCGCTCCTGACGCCTGAGTCCACTGAGTGGCCAGGGTCCATTGAGCTGCTCTCATATGAAGACGAGCATAGGGCACCACATGCACTGTGGAGGCCATATGACCCAGTAGGCGTAGCATTTCCCTGGCTGTCAAGTGAGTGCTGGACTGAGCTTGGGAGGCCAAACTCAGGAGGCGCTGGCCTCGAACATGTGGAAGGTAGGCCCTTGCAGTGATGGTGTCCAACTGGGCCCCTATGAATTCTAGAGATTGAGTAGGGATGAGTTGGGACTTGGGAAGGTTTACTACCAGTCCCAGATACTGCAAAAGGCTCCTTGTGTGGTCCAGGGAAATCTGGGCCTGTGACTGAGTTGGAGCTCGGATGAGCCAGTCGTCCAGATATGGGAAGACAAAGATTCCCATGCCTCTTAGAAATGCGGCTACGACTGCCATGCATTTTGTGAATACTCTTGGAGCAGAGGCTAGACCGAAGGGGAGTACTCTGTATTGGAAATGTTTTCCCTGAAACAGAAAGCGAAGATACTTTCTGTGGGATGGATGGATGAGTATATGTGTATACGCATCCTGTAGGTCTAGAGAACAAAGCCAGTCCTGACCCTGGAGGTAAGGAAGGAGAATGCCGAGACAGCATTTTGAATTTCTCCTTGAAGAGAAATTTGTTCAATTCTCTCAGATCTAGGATTGGTCTGAATCCCCCTGTCTTCTTTGGAATGAGAAAATAAGGGGAGTAGAAACCGGACCCTTGTTGAGGAAGAGGAACCTCTTCTATGGCCCCTTGGGCAAGAAGAGAGGAAACCTCTTGACCCAACAGGGTTAGGAGAGATGGGGGAGAATTGAATGGTCTCACCATATGATGGGGAGGAAGGCTGGAGAAATGAAGTTTGTAACCCTCTCGAATGATAGAGAGGGTCCATTGTTCTGTTGTGATTTGTTCCCATCTGGGAGCAAAGTGAACCAACCTTCCGGGTATGGTGAGAGGTTCTGGTTGTGTTAGAACCAGAAGTGGCAAGTTCCCTAGGAGCAAGTCAAAACCCCTGAGGGGTTGGAGCCTGCTGAGCTACAGTAGCTGCTGCAGGCTTAGCTCGTGCTTGTTTGGATTGCTGACGCTTAGCAGTATAGCGAGGTTGAGAAGACTGCTGGCCAGTATTTGAAGCAACTCTGGCCTTCTTATAGTAAGGCCTTTTAAAAGACTTTTTCTTAGTAGGAATTGAAGTGGACTTTGAAAGTCTTTCCAAGGTGGCATTTTCAGCATCCATCTGGGTGGCTTTGATTTGCCACTCTTCCCCAAATAAGTTCTCACCTGTACAGGGCAGATTCCGTAAGCCATCTAGAACCCAAGGTTCCAGATCAGAGGCCTGGAGCCAAGCAAGACGTCGGGCTGCAATAGCAATGCCCGAAGCCCTACTGGCTCCCTCAAAGGAATCATATGCTGCCCTATTAGAGAACTTAGAAACCTCTAAGAGTTGTTTCACTAGGGAAAGGAATCCCTGCTTTTTATCCTCAGGGATAAAGGGGGCAAAATGCCGCACCTTTTTGGCAAGTTCCTCCAGGAACATGCCCATATAGAGACTGTAGGAATTAATCCTGGCTATAAGCATACTAGCCTGGAAAATTTTCCTACCAAAAGAGTCCAAAGTCTTACATTCCCGTCCTGGAGGTCTTTTGGAAACCAGGAGAAGGAGGGACCCTATACATGGTGTCCAACCTACGGGAATAAGGAGACAAAGTCAAAGGATTTTCCCAGAAATCCATCAGTTGTTCTTGAAGGATTTCATGGATAGGCAGGGTAACTGCCTCCTTAGGGGCCTTTGAGTATCCCAAAATATCCAGTTTTTTGGATCTGGGTTCCTTTTCAGAGGATGTGGTAATAGAAAGGGCTGTAGCCATATCTAAAACAAAGTCCTGGAAGGACAAATCCTCTGGAGGGGACATTCTCCTTTTAGGAGAAGAGGGCTCCTCAGGTAAGTTGAGTGAAAACTCAGCAGAATCATCAGAGGAGTGAAAATCCTCAGAGGAATCGGTGCTTTCCTCTAACGCACGATACGCGTACCGATCGGTATCGATATCGGGCGTATCGGGTATGGAACCGGTATGGAGCGAAAGCCCATACGGTACCGACTTGCGTTTAGAGGTGGACGGCCTCGATACCGGCATGGCGGACGATACCGGTATCGGGCCCGGAACCGCTGAAAGCGGAACCGATGGCGTTGCAGCTTTAATGAAAGCCATGACGGCCTGCTGCATGGACTGTACAGTATCGCCCATGGACGCCATAGCTGCCTGGATGTCGGTACCGGAGTGACCCGGTACCCCAGAGCAGGCTAACAGGTGATCTGTCGAGGCCGTAGCATCGATATCAACCTGAGACCCCTGAATTGGCGTTTTTGGAAGTTGGACTTCCCGCCGGGGTTGTTTGGCTGGGGCAGGGTCCTCAAGTTCTAAGCTAAGAGCCTCTCGATGCTTTGAAGGAGATTTGCTCTTTGAGGACTTGCCCACAGAAGGTTTGGTTACCTGAGATCCATCCGGAGAAGAAGACCTGGATGACTGTGATGCTGTATTCTCTGAAGCAAACAGCACATGGAATTTGTTGGCCCGGTTCTGCAGCCCACATTTAGACATGTGGGAGCAAGATGGGCAGTCCGGTATGGAATGGTCAGGCTCCAAACATTTCAGACACCAGTCATGGGTGTCTGTGACTGAAATAACAGCATTACATTTGGTACACTTCTTAAATCCAGGGGCTGGCTTCTCCATGAGGAGAAATTGAGTAGGCCGAGAGGCCTCTCTGAAGTGACCAAAAAGCTAAAAAATAAGAAAAAAGAATTATAATTTTTTAAAGAAAGAAAGAAAAGACCGGCGATACCGGTATCGGTATGGGGAAGGCAGGTACGCGGTCTAAAGAAACAAATAAAATAACAATTTCTTCAGCGGTGACAGGAACACGACCTGCTGGCTCCGCGGAAAAAGAGAAACTGAGGAGAGCTGTTCAGGAAGGCGGGAAGGCAGTGCGCATGTGCAGTGGGAGGTCCCAAAAGCTTCTATTCTAAGAAGCTGGGGAGCTTTCCCGCACAGGCTCCGTCGGTACCGACGTACCCATATGTGAGGACTTATTCCTGCTTGTTCCTGGAGATAGGGGGGGAGAGGGTGGCATAGGTGGTTTGTGGTAGGGCAGGATAGGTGGAGACGTCCGGGAGGGGGAATTGAGGTACTGGAGGTGGGTGGGGTGGAGGGCAGGGGTTCGGGGGGGTGGGGGGGAGGGGGATTCAGAACACAAAGGGGGTTTTTTGTTTTGGGGAGAGGGGTGTTTCTTCTAGATGGTGTGTATAGGAACTATTAATGTGCATGGGTTGACTTCTCCAACTAAGAGGAGGTTGCTCTTTCGGGAGGTGGTGCGTGCTCAGTGGGATGTGGTACTGCTACAAGAGACCCACTTGAGGGCGGGGGAGGTGGGGAGGATGCGCCACCGACACTATCCACATCAGTACTTTTCCTGTACTAAAGAGGGTGGTCGGAAGGGGGGCGTGGCCATCTTGATACGTGAGGGATGTGAGTTGCGGGTTGTAGGATCTTTTAAGGATGGGGAAGGAAGGGTGGTGGGGATTAAAGGGAATTTAGGAGGGAAGGATCTGGTGGTGGTGGTGGTGGTGTATGGTCCCAATGGGCAGCAAAAAGGGTTCTGGCGCTCTGTTGGGCGTCTTATTGAGGGGGCTGGGGGTGGGAAGGTGTTGGTAGGTGGGGGATTTTAATTTGGTTTTGGACCCGCGGGTGGATCGTAAGCCGAGGAAGGGAGATGGGGGGAGAAAGAATCGGGTTGAGCTCCGAAAGGTGATGGAGCAATTTAATTTGGTTGATATGTGGAGGGCCCTGAATCCGAAGGGGGCGGAGTTCACTTTTTACTCGGCTCCGCATGATAGCTGGAGCCGGATAGATATGTTGATGTTAGACAAGGCCCTGATGACGGCTGTGCAAGATGGGGGCATTCAGCAGGTTGGCTGGTCTGATCATAGGGCGGTGGTGGTGACTTTTCAAAGGTCGGGGAAGGGGGGAGGGGTCTTCTGGAGGCTGAATGAAAGCTTACTTAGGGATGGGACGGTGGTGGCTGATATACGGGAGACTATCAAGGAGTACTTACGTTTTAATGACACAGGGGAGGTGCAGGAGGTTAGCGTCTGGGAAGGGTTGAAGGCGGTGGTGCGGGGGAGGTTTATTATGTGGGGGGCGAGGAAGAAACGGGAGCGGGAAAGACGGGAAGAGGCCCTGCAGAAGGAATTACACGAGGTGGAAGAGAGGTATAGGGGGTCAGGAGCACGGAGGGATAGGGGGGAGATGGAGAGAGTGAAGGTCGAGCTGCGTGCGCTACAGATCGATAAGGTGGCTTTTCTCTTGCAAAAGGTGCGGCAGGTGCAATATGAGTTTGGGGATAAGTCCAGTCGGTTACTAGCCAGGAAATTACGGCAGCAAAAAGGGGCAGCGACCATCTACCAGATAGAAGGGCAGGATGGGCGGGTGTATAGGGGGGATGACGCCATCCAGGAGCGGTTCACAGAATATTATCATGAGCTCTATAGTGAGATGGGGGGGGGGGGGTACAGGAAGGGGAGATAGGAGTATTTGGAGGGGATATCCCTATCCCTACCAGAGTTGGCAGATAGCGCTGTTGAGTGGTTGGAGGCTGAGATTTCATCTGAAGAATTGGAGAGGGCGGTGAAGGGCTTGGCCGGCGGGAAATCGCCGGGGTTAGACGGGTTAACGGGGGCCTTTTACAAGGTTTTTTGGGGGGAGGTGGGGTTTTTTTTGCGGAGGGTCTTCAATGGGGTATTAGGGGAGGGAGGGGGCTTGTCCACGGGTATGTTGACAGCGGGGATTACTGTCCTACTAAAACCAGGGAAAGACCCCGGGAGGTGTAGCTCGTACAGACCCATCTCCTTATTGAATGTCGATGTCAAATTGCTAGCAAAAATCCTGGCTGGCAGGCTGGCAGACTGGATGCCGGGGCTTGTCCAGGTGGATCAGGCGGGCTTTATTGCTGGGCGACAGGCTGCGGATAACATAAAGCGGGCCATTGGAGTGATCTGGGAGGCGCGGCAGGAACAGGAGGATCTTCTCTTGGTGTCCATTGACGCCGAGAAGGCTTTTGATAGAGTGCATTGGGGGTTCTTGATGCGGGTCCTGGAGAAGGTGGGGTGTGGGCCGAAGTTCCGGACATGGGTGGGGGCTTTGTACCAAGGTCCTAGGGCGCGGGTAAAGGTTAATGGGCGTTATTCCCGGGATTTTGCACTGGGTCGTGGGACTCGTCAGGGGTGCCTGCTGTCGCCATTGCTCTTTGCTTTGGTGGTGGAGCCGTTGGCGGAATGTATACGGAGGAATGACCAGATTAGCCGGCTGTGCCGCGGGGGGGCGGGGGGGGGGGGGGGGGTGGGGAGCATAAGATTTCTCTGTATGCTGATGACATCTTGTTATACCTGGGCAAACCGCTTGTTTCAATGCCGGAGGCAATGAGGGAGGTGGAGCGATATGGGGCAGTCTCGGGTTTTAAAATGAATGTGGATAAAACTGAGGTACTGAAGGTTCGGTTAGGTGATGTGGAGGAGGGGACATTGAAGAGGATGTTCCCGCTGAAGTGGGTGAAGGGGTCCTTGGGGTACCTGGGGGTTCAGATTACGGACAGGTATGAGGCTTTATTTTCTGCTAATTATCCCAGGCTTCTTCGCAGTATTACTAATGATCTGTTAGGTTGGATGAGGATGGAGATATCCTGGTTGGGGAGAATTGCGGCCATTAAAATGAATGTTCTACCACGGTTGCTTTATTTATTCCATGCCTTGCCAGTGGAGGTGCCGGAGGGGGTGATGCGAGGTCTTCAGCGGAAGGTGTTTAGCTACATTTGGAAACGGAAACCGCCGCGAGTAGCGAGGGAGGTGATGTATGCTCCCAAGGAGGAGGGGGGTCTGGGGGTCCCGAATTTGAAAGCTTACTACTGGGCGGCACAGCTTGCCCATGTCCTGGGATGGCGGGAGGGGGGAGAGGAGCGTCCATGGGTGGGCTTGGAGAAAGGGAGGGTGCGCGGGGGTGCCTGGATGCTTGGCTATGGGCGCCGAGGGGAGGGGGGGGAGGCGGGAACTGGGGCAGGGATCTCCGGGGATGCAGCAGGTGGTCCGAATTTGGGATAAAGTTTGGGGTCCGGACATCGCACGGAGGCATACGGAGTTTTTGCTGATGACTCCGTGGAGGGGGTGTAGAGCTTTTCCTCCAGGGTGGGAGGGGGGCCGGTTTGATCTCTGGACGAAGAAGGGTTTGGTATGCAGCTTTCAACTGGTAGAGGATGGTGAACTCCGGAGTTTTGGGGAGGTGCAAGAGGAATTTAAGCTCGAAGGGGGCGACCGGTATGCCTATGTGCAACTCAGGTTGTTTCTACGGAAAATAGGGGGGATGGTTGGGTTAGGGGATGAGGTCTCGAGGTTGGAGGCAATGTGGTTTGGGAAAAGTCGTTCTAGGGGTATGGTGTCTGGTTTATACAAGGCGGTGGGAGGGGGAGGGAAGAATAAATATATGGAGCAGTGGGAGGGGGACCTGGGTAGAACTTTGACTTTGATTGAATGGAAGAAGGTGTGGGACCAGATCACGAGGGGACAGAGTTCCAGTGGGGCTCGAGAAAATAGCTACAAGATCCTGTTGAGGTGGTATTATACACCTCAACGCTTGCATAAAATATTTACGGAGGTGTCTCCCCTGTGTTGGAGGGGGTGCGGAGAGATAGGGACTTTTTGGCATGTTTGGTGGAGTTGTGAGAAGGTTCAGGGGTATTGGAGGTGGCTAACGGGGTGGATTAAGGAGAAATTGGGGATAGTGGTAAAGTTGGTGCCCACTATCCTGTTGTTGGCCTTGTGGGGAGAGGGGGAGGGTGGGGGGGGGGGGGTAAGGTGGTGATGGCCTGTTTGAGTGCCGCGCGGTGTGAGATTGCAGCCGCGTGGAAACAACGGGAGATGCCCTCGGTGGCGCAATTTGAAAGGCGCCTTAGGCACATAGTTCTTATGGAAAAGTTAACAGCAGTACGGAGGCAGCGATTTAGTGGGTTTGTAGAAAGGTGGGGTGTATTGGATCGTGTTCTGGGGGGGGGGGGTCGGGTGTGGGGGAGGGGAGGGGTCAGGGAGGGGAGGGGGGTATAAATGGGGGGGTATATGGGAGGACTGGCGGGCTTGGAGGGTCCGGGAAGGGGGGGGGTGGGGGGTTTCCCTTTTGGCTGGGGTGGATGGGGGGGTAGCGGGTGGGGGGAGGAGGGGAGATGGTTATCGGGTGGGGAGGAGGGGGGGAGGAGCAGAGGCGGGCGTCTACGGGTTTCCCACCTGGTGGGGTATTGGATGTCACTATAAAAACCGACAACTCTGGGGGTGGAGGTGCAGGGTGTTTGAGGAGGCAATAGTATAGTAGGTCTTGTGGGGTAAGAGGGTTAAGGGGGGGGGGTATGGTGTTCGGGATGCTGTGATTGTATTGAGCTGCTCCTGACTACCCTTAGGTTGTTCTAGTGGGGGGACTTGATACGGCCGATGTTAGTTGCCATATGTCTAGAAGTTGTGTTGTTCTGTTCATTGTGTGTAGATGTGTGCTGGAGTTGTTGACAATAAAAAGTTAAAAAAAAAACAAAAACCCCACCGGCAATACCGGTGGTAGCGGGAAATACAGCCGCGACCACAACAAAACAAAAACACTAAAGTAATTAAAGAAATTAACAAGAAAAGTTTCTGCGGTGACAGGAGGACATCCTGCCGGCTCCGCGGAAAAACGAAAACTGAAGAGAGGCTGTGGAGAAGGCGGGAAGTCACTGCGCAGGCGCAAGGGATGCTGCCAAAAGCTTTCTGATTGGAAGCTGGGCAGCATTCCCGTGCAGGCTCCGTCGGTACCGACGTACCCATATGTGAAGACTTATTCCTGCTTGTTCCTGGAGATAACCACACGCTGCATTAGGACCAGAAAGAGTAGTTACT
Source organism: Ichthyophis bannanicus (assembly GCA_033557465.1). Lineage (NCBI taxonomy): Eukaryota > Metazoa > Chordata > Amphibia > Gymnophiona > Ichthyophiidae > Ichthyophis > Ichthyophis bannanicus. Next base: position 656,512,442 of record CM066033.1, on the reverse strand, counting down.
CACCTGTAACAGGTGTTCTCCAGGAGCAGCAGGAATCAGTCCTCACATATGGGTGTCATCGGCGCCGATGAAGTCCCAGCGGAGCATTTCCCCAGCTTTCTATGAAAGCCTTTGGGAATGCAGGCACGCATGCGCAGTTCCCTTCCCGCCTAAAGGTGCCATCTTACCTCGGTCAAATGACATAGCCAAGAACAGCACACAAAAATGAAAAAATAAACTATGTACAACTCCAAGGGGAGGAGGGAGGGTTGTGAGGACTGATTCCTGCTGCTCCTGGAGAAAACCTGTTACAGGTGAGTAACTACTCTTTCTCCAGGACCAAGCAGGAAGTCAGTCCTCACATATGGGTGACTCCCTAGCTCTGGGCTACCAAGGAACCCAGGCTGAACAAGAGAACTCCCTCTAGTCCCAGCTGCAAAGAAAGGCTTTTCAAGGACACAACCTCCACCGGTAGCCCAACAGAGAGCAGGAGTTGCCTAAACCTCAAAGAGATTCCGGAGTACTGCCTGGCCAAAAGCACTGTCCCTACGGGACTCCCTTTCCAGGTAGTAATGGGCCGCAAACGTCTGGCTTGAAGACCAAGTTGCAGCCTTGCAGATGTCTACCAAGGGCACAGAGCGGAGAAAAGCCACTGAGGTAGCCATTGCCCTGACACGATGGGCCGTGACCCTACCCTGCAAAGGAAGGTCAGCCGCCTTGTAAGCCCAGGTGATACAGTCAGCCACCCAGATGGACAAGGTACACTTGGACACAGCCAACCCCAACTTATTAGGGTCAAAGGATACGAAGAACTGAGTAGCCCTTCTATGCCCCTGCGTACGGTCAAGGTAGAAGGATAAGGCCCTCCTACAGTCCAGGGTATGCAGAACTGCTTCAGCCTGGCTTGCATGAGGCCTAGGAAAGAATGTTGGAAGGACCACCTCCTGGTTGAGGTGGAAAGAGACGACAACTTTTGGGAGGAACTTTGGGTGAGTCCTGAGGACTACCCTGTTCCTATAAATCCTGGTGTAAGGCCTGTCACAGACCAGGGCCTGAAGCTCACTTACTCGCCTAGCCAAGGTAAGGGCTATCAGGAAGAGTGTCTTCCAGGAGAGGAAGCGTAGTGGACAAGTAGCCATCGGCTCAAAAGGAGGGCGAGTCAGTTGCTGCAAGACCACATTCAGCTCCCACTCAGGGGCAGGACGACGGATGGGAGGCTTGAGCAAAAGCAAGCCCCTGAGAAAGCAGGACACCAAGGGGTGACCAGATAGAGATTGTCCCTCTACCAATGAGTGGTGAGCTGCTAGAGCTGAGAGGTGGACCCAAACAGAATTGGACTTAAGTCCCTGATTGGATAAGTGCAGTAAGTACTGAAGAACTACTGGCACAGTACAGGAGAAAGGATCCTCTGTACGTAGGTGACACCACACAGAAAACCTCTTCCATTTGAGAGCATAGGTTTTCCTAGTGGACTGTTTCCTAGAGGCTAGGACAACCTCCTCAACTTCCTGAGGTAGGCCCCAAGGAGCCAAAACTACCCTTGCAGCCTCCAGGCCATCAAATTGAGAGACTTGAGATTGGGGTGCAGAAGGGAACCCTGGTCCTGTGTGAGAAAGTCGGGTTGCAACCCCAGAGGCAGTGGAGGATCCACCGCCAGTTGAAGCAGAAGAGGAAACTAAGGTTGTCTCGGCCACCTGGAAGCTACCAGCAGGACAGAGGCCTTGTCCTGGAGAATCTTGAATAGGGTTTGGGCCACCAAGGGCGTGGGAGGAAACGCATAGAGGAGGCCCTGAGACCAAGATATCAGAAAATCATCCGCCGCTATCTGCAGAGAATGTGGTTGTCTGGAGCAGAACTTTGGCAGTTGCTTGTTGATGGGGCTGGCAAAGAGATCCATCAAAGGGAGACCCCATTTCAGGAAGATCTTCTGAACTACTGAAGGATGCAGCTGCCACTCGTGGGGCTGCAGTATCCTGCTCAATTTGTCTGCCAGGTAGTTGTCCTGGCCCGGAAGGTACACAGCTCTGAGGAGCATGTTGTGCTTGAGGGCAAAAGAACAAAGGCCCTGAGCTTCCCGACAAAGGATCCTGGACCCAGTTCCACCCTGTTTGTTCACATAAAACATGGCAACTTGGTTGTCTGTCTGAATCAGGACAGACTGTTGAGCCAGGGTAGGAGTGAAAGCTTTGAGTGCTAATTGAATAGCTCTGAGTTCTAGGAGACTGATCTGCTGTGCAGTCTCCCAGGGAGACCAGACCCTGGGTGCACTTGCCCAGACAATGCGCTCCGCAGCCTTGCAGGGAGGCATCTGTTAGAATCACTGTGTAACCTGGAATCTGAAAGGGCACCACTTTCAGCAGATTGGGTGGGTGTAGCCACCAGTTGAGGGAGTGCAGAAATGGTCTGGACACCCTTATCCTGTCTGAGGCTGCCAGTGGCCTGTGACCACTGAGTCCGAAGGCACCACTGTGCAGGCCTCATATGGAGCTTGGCATTGGGAGTCACATGTACTGTGGAAGCCATGTGGCCTAGAAGCCGCAGGCAGAGTCTGGCGGAGACCAGGGACCTGCTGAGAAACTGAGTTGCCAAGGCCATCAACCTTCGGGCTCTGTTTTCTGGCAAGAATGCCTTTGCCAGGAGAGAGTCCAACCGGGCCCCTATGAACTTCAAGTTCTGGGAAGGGAGCAAAGTGGACTTTGCAAAGTTTATGACAAACCCCAGGCTTTGCAGAAGAGCAATGGTCCTGAGGGTGGCTTGATTGGCCTCCTGACCTGTCTGACCCCTGAAGAGCCAGTCGTCCAGATAGGGGAAGACAAAGATGCCCTGATTTCTCAGGTAGGCCGCCACCACTGCTAAGCACTTTGTAAAGACTCTGGGGGCGGAGGTGAGGCCGAAAGGCAGCACTCTGTACTGATAATGGTTTCCTCCCACAATGAACCTGAGGTACTTTCTGTGGTCTGGATGAATGAGGATGTGAGTGTACGCATCCTTTAGATCTAAGGAGCATAGCCAATCTCCCTGCTGGAGGTAGGGCAGAAGGGTTCCAAGAGTAAGCACTAGAAACTTGAGCTTCCTGAGGTCCAAAATGGGACGAAGGCCACCGGGTTCTTTTGGGCACCAGGAAATACCTGGAGTAGAATCCGTGACCTTGCAAGTGGGGAGGCACAGGCTCCACCGCCCTGTCCACCAACAGACCCTGAAGCTCCTGACGGAGGTGGTCTGTGTGCAGAGGAGGCCTTGGAGGCTCCCCTGGAAAATATGGGGGTGGCAGTTGGTGGAAATGGAGGGCATATCCCCTGTGGATGATGTCCAGCACCCAACTGTCCCCGGTGATAAAGGGCCACTATTGGGCAAAGAGGGCGAGACGACCTCCTGTGCAGGTTTGGGAGAGCAGTGGAGGAGAGGCTATGCTCAAGGGGTCAAAAGCCCCCACCCTGCTGAGAGGTAGCAGGGGCCTGAGGCTTGGGGGTCCTCTGCCTACGGGGCCCATTACCCTGGCCCTTGGCTTGCTGACCCTGGGGGGCAGCTTGGGCAGCCTGATATTGTGGGTATTGTTTGTAGGCAGTGCCCTTCCTCGGGTAAAAGGGCTTTTTACCCGAGCCCTTCTTTTTATGAGAAGGGGCAGAGGTCTTCCTCGACAGCCTTGTCCGGGTGAGGTGCTCGGTCTCGAGCTGAGCGGCCTTCTCGGTCATGGGCTTGCCAAACAGGTTTTCACCTCGGCAAGGGACATCGACCAACTTGTCCTGAACCCATGGCTCGAGGTCTGATGACTGCAGCCATGCCTGGCGTCGAGCCGCAATGCCAGCTGCCGCAACTCGGGCCGAAGCCTCGAAGCCATCGTAGGTGGCGCGGGACATGAACTTCGAGCAGTCCCGAATCCCCGAGGACAAGGACTTAAATCTCTGCAAGGGTTCCCCGGAGAGACCAGCAGAGAATCCAGCCAACTCCTTGGCCAGATCCCGCAAGTACATGCCCATGTACAGCTGGTAAGACTGGACACGGCAAGCAAGCATCGAGCCCTGAAAACACTTTCTACTGACGCCATCGAGGTTTCGGGCCTCCCTGCCAGGAGGCACCGCAGAGTGCATCTTCTGACACTTCAGACGATGCATGGCCGATTCCACAACCATGGAATGGTGTGGTAGCTGTGCCTTCTGAAAACCAGGGCTCTTATGGAGCCGATTATTCGAATCGACCCACTTGCTAAGAACTGGCGCCGAGGCCGGTGCCTCCCACATACGGAAGAGGAGCCATTCCAGCAATCGGAGGAACCGGGACAGTAAAGGCCTCCTTCGGAGGAGAGTCATACTGCAGCGCCTCGAGCTCCGCCGGAATAGCCAAGGCAGTGGCCATATCCCGGACGAACTCAGAGAACCAGGTGTCCTCCGGGGGGTACCTACTCCGGGGCTCAGACTGCGGTGAGTCCGAAAGGACGCACCGAGTCTTAAAGGTGTCAGGAGACTCCTCGTCCTCCGTCTCCCAAGCCGACTCATCCGAGGAAGAGTCGGGGTCCGACCCCGCGGGGCCCTGGAGCACCCGCCCCGACACCGGAAGCACCGGCGTCGACGCCCCGAGGTCGACTCCGAGCCACGATGGATTCGAGTATCGGCTCGGTCTCCGGGGTCGACTTTGAAGTCTATGTCCTGGTGGTCGGGGCAGATGCGCCAGACAGGCTGGCCATCAGTGCCCGCTGCTGCTCCATGAAGGCAGACATTCTGCTCTCCAAGGCTGTCATCCTGAGACTCAGCTCGGGAGACGCAGCAGCCATCGACTTGGGCCCCGGCGGCGCTGGGCCCGACGTCGGCTCCCTGGGAGGAGTGTCCACGAGGACTATGGGGCTTACATGTCCAGCAGACTCCGGCTCCACACGAGGAACTTTGGCAGGCTTCTCCGGTTCCACAGGCCCGGGGCGACGGTCGGGGGTCTTAGACCTGGTCCTCGAGGAGCCAGGGACTTCTTCTGACTACGCCCTCGTGAGCTGTTTCTTCCTCTTGCGTTCCCGGTCGGGGGACCCCCTGTCCGAGGAGCTTCGACGGCGCTCGGGATAGGAATCCTGAGATGTTGAGGCCTCAGACGAGGTCCGGGCCCGGCCGGAGGTTGAGTCCGAGAAAAGCCTTTCCTTTTGCTGCTGGCGACTTCGTAGTGCCTTGGAAGACATTTTTCCACAGGCCCCGCACGACTTAGGATCGTGGTCGGGGCCGAGGCACCGAAGGCAGCAGTCATGTGTGTCGGTGAGAGACATTAGTTTCTTACACCGATCACACTTCTTAAAACCACTGGAAACCATCGGGGAAAAAAAAAGCGTCCCAGCGAGGTCAAAAGACCGGCCTTCCAGGGAAAAAGAGAAAAAAGGGCGTGAACGCCAGCCACGAAGGGCAAAAACCGAAAGAGGAATCGGGCTCGATACCAGTGTACCGAACCCGGCGGGAGGGGAACCGGCGTCGAACTGGAAGAAAAAGAGCAAAAAAAAAAAAAGAAGAAAAAAAAAAAAAAAAAAAAATATCGCTGAAAAATCTACTTTTAACCGGGAAAACTGGACACACGTCGGGTGGGCTTCACGGAAAAAAAGACTGAGGTAAGATGGCACCTTTAGGCGGGAAGGGAACCACGCATGCGTGCCTGCATTCCCAAAGGCTTTCATAGAAAGCTGGGGAAATGCTCCGCTGGGGCTTCATCGGCGCCGATGACACCCATATGTGAGGACTGACTTCCTGCTTGGTCCTGGAGAATAGAAGAACACAAGAGTTGTATAGATAGAGGTCTGGTTGACAAATCACTTGTCCAACATTGTCAGGAGGCTAACCACAAGGCCACCGATTTAAAATTCTTTGTTATAAAACAAGTTAGAACCAATTGGAGGGGAGGTGATACTGACAAAACCATCAAGAGACTCGAGCAGAGATACAGTTTTTTTATTAGACACTATGGCACCTAATGGATTAAATTTAGATAGAGATTTATCAGTTTCTCTTTGATTCTTATAGCATATTCATTTCTAATTTCTGATATGGAAGGACAGACTAGATAGGCCACGTGGTCTTTTTCTGTCATCATGTTTCTAATTATTGGTTCTTAATCGGTTTTATTTTTGTATTGGTACGTGTATTTTTACCTCTGTCATTTTAGTAAGGCAGGGCATTATCTGGCTTTGGTTGTTCTACAGCCCCCGTCTTTATAATGACTGTTACAAGTTGTTTCACATAGATATTATTTATTGCTTTTACCCCCTTTATGTTCTCACTTTTTTACTTTGTATTTATTTATTCTCGCAGTTTTAACTTGATGTTTAACACTTAGTTTTTATTTATTTATTATCACAATGCTCTCAGTGCCCACCAGATTGCCTCGTTACATTTTGATATTGTCCCACGCATGTTTCAGTTTACCTATTTGTGTTAAGTGGTCTGGTAATGATTATAGTTTATTACATCAAGGCTTTACAGTTACAATTAGTTCCCTGTTTATTACAGAGGATCGTATAACCTGTATAGCTGCACTTGCTCGGTACGGTTTTGTATGTATACAGTTACTATTTTCTTTTAATTCTTCCTTTTAGCATCCCTGACCAAGTCCCCATCTAATTCATCTTTTTTATTTTACAACACAGATGCGAGAGATTTACTTTAGCATTTTTTTCAAAGCTTTCCCGCTCCTCCGGAGTTAGCCCCGCCCCTTGTTCCCCCCCCTTTTTCTTCTCGCGCATGAGCGAGCGTTTTTTTTCAGTGATTATTTTGCAGTTTACATGCGGTTACTCTGCAAAGCAAGGTATGATGATGATGTCCCTTTCCTTTATGACAACTAGCGCACCGTGGTAGTTGCAATTATGATTCCTACCATGCCGATTTTACTCAGTATCTATAAAAGTTTTTTATATTTAGATAGGCAGTGTTTCTACATACGGAGGTCCTTTGTAACATTTTTGCAGTAGTCCCTTAGCTCTAAATACCCTTCTCAACATTATTGATCAATTATAATGTCTTTAGTAAGTGCATTTCACACACGTGAGATAATGTACAGTTATCGAATTCTTTCCACATTAGAACAGGTTGTTCTTTAACGTATGCAGTCCTTCAATATGAACATATGTATCCCATCTTTGTAGCAATCTCTTGCTTTAAACATTTTTGCCAACATTACTGTTTATTAGCAATATCCTTTGTAAGTATAATTTAGACATGTGGGACGTTCGTATGATTATTATGAAGTTTATGCATATCACGTCTATTTTTAACATCAAGTCCTGATTTTCAGTTACGTCTGCTTTACAGTCAGAGTTCTTTCTTTTGTCCCCCACTCTCGCTGACTCACTCCTGCCGTTCTTCAGATTGAAATAGGTGTTATTTCCTACTTAATGAGAGATTTCCCTCTTCTCCCTTTTTTTTGATTCGGTAAGGCACCACTAGTTCTCAATTTAATCATGATATGTCTTGCACGTCTCATATCACTTTTACAGCTGTTACATTGACCATTGTAATGTATATTTTATTTGTTTTCAACTTCATTTGTTTTTTAACCTATTCATTTATATTTTGTTAGTGCGACAGTTTTCTTATTCAATGCCATAGCACAATACAATATTGGAACGTCTTTTTTATGGTCTGCAACAAAGGTATTTATGTTTTTACTCCTTCAGTACATGTTTGCAGTTGGTTTTCCAGTACCTGTATATGAAATGTTTTATCGTATTTAATTATTTATTGTTTTAACCGTTTTTATCTATTGTTTTCATAGATAAAATCATAAAAACAGACTGCAAAAAATGCTAAGTATTTTTTATGTTTATATTTTAGCTTATACCTGACAAACCCCTGACGAAGGGTAACGAAACACAGCCTGTGTCGGGTTGTCAAGGAATCAATAAAGGCTTTGTCTTTCCACCCCTATCACGCCCTAGACTGGTTTCTTTGGTTTCTGCGTGATAGCTGCTTTTGTACTGTGGTAGTCTAATGCCTGGGTCCATTGGGTGGATAAAGTCCACTGAGCTGCCCTCATGTGAAGGCGAGCATATGGTACCACATGCACGGTGGATGCCATGTGGCCTAGCAACTGTAACATCTCTCGAGCAGTTAAGTGGGGCTTCAACTCTGCTTGAGAAGCTAACTGCACCAAGCGAAGGCAACGGGCCTGGGGGAGATAGGCCCTTGCCCTTGTGGTATCCAGCAACACCCCTATAAACTCCAGGGACTGAGTAGGTATCAAATTGGATTTTGGGATGTTTATTACCAGCCCTAAATACTAAAGGATACACATTGTGCAGGTTAGAGAACTCTTGGCCTCTGACTGAGTGGGAGCTCGAATGAGACAGTCGTCCAGATAAGGGAAGACGAATATTCCCAAGGTGCGCAGAAAAGCAGCTACCACTGCCATGCATTTCGTGAATACCCTTGGTGCATAGGCCAGACCAAAAGGGAGCACTCTGTATTGATAGTGCTTCTCTTGAAAAAGGAACCGAAGGAACCTCCTGTGAGTTGGATGGATGAGAACATGGATGTACGCATCCTTGAGATCTAGAGAACAAAGCCAAACCTGACTGTGAAGGTATGGCAGCAGAGTTCCCAGAGAAACCATTTTGAATTTTTCTTTGACTAGGAATCTGTTCAATTCTCTGAGATCTAAGATGGGTCTGAAGCCCCCTGTTTTCTTTGGAATAAGAAAATAGGGGGAGTAGAAACCTGTGCCCTGTTGTTGAAGAGGTACTTCCTCTATTGCCCACTGGGCGAGAAGGGTGGCAACCTCCTGCCCCAACAGGTTGAGGAGGGAGGTTGGAGAAATGAACTGGTGCACTCTTGTGAGAGGGGGCAAGCTTGAAAAATGAAGTTTGTACCCCTCTCTTATGATGGAGTGTCCAATACTCTGCTGTAATTTGCCCCCACCTGGGAGCAAAATGACAACCTTCCTGGAATGGTGGAGGGCTCTGGTCCTTCCAGAGCCAGGAAGGCTAAGTTCTCTAGCGGAAAGTCAAAGGCCCTGAGGGGCTGAGGTTGCTGGGCTGGAGGAGGCCTAGCAGCATTTGCTTTGCTCTGTTTGGATGATTGCTGACGTTTGGTAGGGAACTGAGCTGCAGAAGATGCCCATTGACCATAAGCAGGATATAATCTTCCCTTTTTAGAAAAAGGTGCTTTCTTGAACAACCTTTTCTTAGCAGGAGCAGCTGTGGATTTGGATAGTCTATCCAAGGCAGAATTTTCAGCATCCATCTGATTGGCTTTTGCTTGCCAATCTTTACCGAACAGGTTTTCACCTGTACAAGGGATATTTCCCAATTCATCTTGAACCCAGATCTCCAAATCAGATGCTTGAAGCCAAGCAATTCTACGTGCACCTATGGCAATAGCTGAGGCTCTGCTTATGCATTCAAAGGAGTCGAAAGCTGCACGGTTAGAGAATTTGGAGATATCTTGGGCATGTTTGAGCCCAGTGAGAAAGTCCTGTCTTTTATCTTCAGACATGAAAGGACTTAAAGTCTGCAAATGATCAGTGACTTCTTTTAAGAACATTCCCATGTAAAGACTATAGGAATTTATTCTCGCAGCCAGCATGGAAGCTTGGAAGACTCTTCTTCCAAATGCATCCAGGGTTCTATATTCACATCCTGGAGGATTAGGGGCATGTCTTTTGGCACTTCTAATCTTTCTCATTGCAGACTTAATCACAATAGAGTGGTGAGGAAGTTGAGTTTTATGGAAACCAGGACGAGGGACACGATACATGGTATCCAACCTGCGAGAATGAGGGGAGGTGGTCAGAGGTGCTTCCCACATCCTCAACATGAGATCATACAGAATCTCATGAATAGGTAAGGTAGCTGCCTCCTTAGGAGTTTTAGGATATTGTAAAATATCTAACTCCTTGGCTCTGGGCTCTGTCTCAGGGGCCACCGTGATGGAAAGGCCCCGAGCCACCTCCCTGATGAAGTCTTGAAAAGAAAAGTCCTCTGGAGGAGACATCCTTCGTTTAGGAGAGGACTCCTCCTGTGGAAGAAGCATCACTGCATCGACCGACTCCTCAGAATCCTCAGAGGAATCGAAGTATCGTCTGTCCGGATGCTCTTGCAAAGCCCGATACCCGTACCGACCAGGATCGGTATCGGGAATAACCGGTACCGGGGTATCTGTACCGGAGGGCTTCAGAGGACAGAGTACCGGCATAGCGGACACCAATGCCGATGTCACTGGTACCAGGATCGGTACTGATGGCGACGCTAGAGCCGGTACCGGTGGAATAGTCTGTTGCGGTACCACAGGCGTCGATGCCACAAGGAAAGCCGCCAGACTGCGTTCTATGGACAGAATCCTCTGATCCATCGATGCTGCCAAAGCTTGGAAGTCTGTACCGGTGGAAGCCACCGGTACCCCAGAGCATGGCACCAGGAGATCTGTCGAGGCCACGCCATCGAGATCATCCTGGAACCCCGATGATGCTTTAGAGGCCAAAGCCTCCCGCCGGGGTAATTTTGCCGGTGCAGGATCCTCAAGGGCAACGCCAGAGGCATCTCCATGCTTAGAAGGAGATCTACCCTTCGAGGACCGGCTGGATTTATGTTTAGTTATCTGAGATCCATGTGAGGAAGAAGCAGCCCTGGAAGACGTCGATGCCACCGAAGCGGCATCAGAGGGAAACAGGGTACTGAGCTTGGCAGCTCGGTTCTGCCGACCTCTTTTAGACATCATAGAACAGGACATACAATCTGTGATGGAATGGTCAGGACCTAAACATTTTAGACACCAGTCATGGGTGTCGGTGACGGAAATGGTACCGCCACATTTTGTGCACTTCTTAAATCCTGAGGCAGGCTTTTCCATGTTAAGGAAAAAACGTTTTGGGCCTAAGGCCTAAAACGCAAGTGCACCTGAAGAAAAAAAGAAACTGAAATTTTTTTTTTTTTTTTACAAGAAAAGAAAAAAAAGACCGGCGGTATCGGTAGAGCGTCGAAGAAGGCAGACGCGACACAAAAGAAATAAAGAACAATAAAGAAATTCTTCTGCGGTGACAAGAACACGACCTGCTGGCTCCGCGGAAAAAGAAGAACTGAGGAGAGACAGTTGGGAAAGGCGGGAAGGTAGCACGCAGGCGCTGTGGGATGCTCCCAAAGGCTTTGATTGGACGCTGGGGAGCGTTCCCGTGCAGGCTCCGTCGGTACTGACGATACCCATATGTGAAGACTCATTCCTGCTTGTTCCTGGAGATACGGTTGATCTAGGCGAAACGGAAAAAAATCACATTTATTTATTTATTTGTATTTAATTTACATTCTCTTATATACCGCGCTATTCTGCATCAATGGGGTTTACATTGAACAAACTGAAATTACATTGAACAGGGCATTATAACTTGGAGATAACTATTTTACAGGGAACATGGGCTATGGAGGGTTAAGTGGCTTTCCCAAGACCACAAGGAGCACCTGTGGGACTGGAAACCCCAGTCCTTCCGGCCCAAGGTTGCCGTCCTCTAGTGGGATTTGAACCCCTGACCTTCCGGCCTGAAGTACCTTGTCCCAACCACTAGGCCACTCCACTCCTTTGACAAAAACGACAGCACGGGCCACAAGGCCAACTTTTCTCTGGAGAAAACCAAATACGGTACCCAACAGGACAACGCCTGCAACTCCGAAATTCGCCCTGCTGAACCAAGGCCACTAAACATGCTGTCTTCAAGGTTAATTCCTTAACCGACACCTGATGCAAGGGCTCAAATGGCACGCTAGCTAACGCCCCTAAAAACAACTTGAACTCCCTCGGAGGAATTAATAATCTACGAGGGAGCTGCAGCCTCGTAAGCGCCCTGAGAAAGCGTACCACATTGCCATGTGAACAAAAGTCACTCCCTATACTTTGCCCCTATAGGAAGACAGATCTGCTAAGTGAACTCTCCAGGAACTGACTGCGAACCCATTACCAAATCTGTCTTGCCAAAAATTTAATACCAAGGGAATTGACACCGTTGTGGCGCGAACGTGCCTCTGCGAGCACCAGCCCTCAAAGATGCGCTCTATACGTACCTATGCAAGGACCGTAGACACTTTTTTTTTAAAAACTTGCCCTTTCAATGACCACACTGTAAGCGAGAACCGAGCCACCCGAGGCATTCGAAGGTGACCCTGTAGCAACAGATTCTCCAACGGCAGGAACCCCCATAGAGTCCCGATCAACTGTAAGAGGTCAGCGTCCCCTGGGCGACGACCAGCCCAAGTCCAACACCTATCCTCGATGCACCTCGATACACAGGACCACTCGATCAATGGGTGCCCCCAGTGGAACGACAGAGAAGACCGGACAATGGCCCCCATAGTAGCAGTGCGTCTATGCCTTTCGACATCCCTTCGTGTCGGCTACTGAAGAAGTGACCCGATTTAGCAGACCGAAGGGTTGCCACGAGGACCATTGACTGTCCCCAGTTGCGACCGATCCATGCGAACACTTCCGGATGCAATCCCCATTCTCTGGCATCTACTTGAACCCTGCTGAGGAAATCCGCTGTCACATGTCCTTTTCCGCAATATGCGTCGCCGAGATCAGAGGAAGCCACATCCACGCAAACAGAACCTCTGCTGCGGCCTCCAAGGCTGCACTTCTGGCTCCGCCCTACCGACTGAAGCAGGCCACCGTCGCTGAGTTGCACTCGCACCGCTCGACTTGTCACCATAGCTGCAAACGCCTGCAGCAGGAGACGTACCGCTCGCAGTACCAGTTGGTTGAATGACCACTGGGTTTCCTGCGTACTCCAAGAGCCCCGCCGAAAAAACCATCCGCAATGTAGCTGAGTTCCAAAAAGGCTTGGTCCAGCTCCTGGAAGAAAGGTCCATAAGCTTTATTAAAGAGAACCAGGGAAAATTAATAATGTATTTAATTGGTTTTATATACTCTTATCTTTCTTCAATTCAAGATGGTCTACAAGACACAAACTAACAGAGTGGCACATCTGCGGAACCTGCAACGGAACTATGAATAAGAGCATGACTCCACTGCTTGCTCTGATATACCCCATGAGCAGCCTAATTGTCTCTTTGGGAAACCGCTCACAAAGCCTCTCCCTTGTATGACACAGGCTGAGCCTTATCCTAGGGCCCTGCAGCTAGCCCACTTTGGAAGACGTTTTTGACTCAGAAGCAGTGAGGCTCAGCGATGTCCTGGAGAGAGGCAAGGCCTAGTAGTTGGGACAAGTTGGCTGAGGGCCAAGGGATTGAATCCCACTCAAGATTATCAATCCCGGCCCTAAAGAACTGGGGTTTTGACTCTCAGGCAGTCCTTCGGACCTTGGTTTAGCCACTAAAGCCCACAGTGCCTCCGGCACAAAAATTCAAATTCAGGGCTCTCCAGGGCCAAGGGAAATATAAACAGTATCAGAATGTATGCCACATGGACTTGTAGCAATGAGTGGGAACATGGGACCTTTAGAGAACTCAGGCAAAGGTGTGACATTAGGGCTGGTACTGATCTGCAGTCTCCTTATCCTGCTCACCCAGCCCTCCTACCAGCATTGAGAAGAGGTTGAGAATAGTTTGTCCAAAAGACCTGGAACCTTGCCTCCTGGACAGCAGAGACGTGGAGGAGGGGGGGGGGGGAAGGGAGGCTAGGACTTCGAAGTAAGCCCAAAGGAAAAAGAAAGCCGGTGCCTGTACCCCTGTATCTCCCCCAGGAAGCTCCCCCCATATTGGATCCCACGACTGCACCTCCAACCCCAACACAATGAGAACTTCTCACTTTATCCCAATTGGCATCCCCCAATGCTGGACCACTTAGAGCAGCCTGAGAATATAGCTGGAGAAAAGACAGGCAGCCTCACTCTATCCCCGCAACCAAGAGAGCATATAGATGAATCGCAGCTGGACATGACTGGGACAATTTCTGTTTAATCACCCCTGATCTCTGTATGCCAGGTGGAGAAAGCACAGTTACTTACCTGTCACAGGTGATCTCTGGGAACAGCAGGAATTAGTCCTCACATATGGGTACGTCGGAACCGACGGAGCCTGCGCGGGAAAGCTCCCCAGCTTCCCAGAAAGGAAGCCTTTGGGGCCTCCCACTGCACATGCACGCTGCCTTCCCGCCTTCCTGACCAGCTCTCCTCAGTTCGAGTTTATAGCTGAGACAATAGAGAGAGGAAAGGAAGATAGATAGAAGATACAACTAGGGGAGGTGGGTGGGTTGTGAGGACTAATTCCTGCTGTTCCCAGAGATCACCTGTTACAGGTAAGTAACTGTGCTATCTCCAGGAACAAGCAGGAATAAGTCCTCACATATGGGGACTCCCTAGCTAAGATGCCTGGGAGATCCCCTTCCAAGGGTTCGCCATCTTCGTATGGATCTCAGGCATCCATCCTGGGAAGGTGGGCAGGAGTTGTTCAAGTATGGAACAGGTGTTTGAGGACAGCCTGACCAAACAAGGCATCCCGGCGGGAGTCCTTGTCCAAACAGTAATGGGCTGTGTAGGTATGAACCGAGGCCCAGGTGGCGGCTCGACAGATCTGATCTATGGATACAGAGTGAAGATGAGCCATAGAAGTGGCCATGGCTCTCACATTGTGAGCTGTGACATGGCCATCCAGAGAAATATTTTTACTCTGGTAAGCAAAGGAAATACACTGAGCAATCCAATTGGAAAGTGTACGTTTGGAGACTGGAAGTCCCAAATTAGAAGGATCAAAAGCCACAAAAAAGTTGAGAAGACTTCCGATGTGGCTGAGTCCTGTTGAGGTAAAAGGCAAGAGCTCTTTTACAATCTAGAGTATGAAGGTTCCTCTCTGCACTGGATGCATGAGGAGCCGGGAAAAAGACAGGTAGATATACCTCTTGATTAAGATGAAAAGGCGAGACCACTTTGGGCATAAAGTGGGGATTCGTCCTAAGGACCACCTTATCATGATGAAACCTAGTATAAGGTGGATGAGCCACTAAGGCCTGTAGTTCACTGATGCGGCGAGCCGAAGTGACTGCAATAAGGAAAAGGATCTTCCAGGAAAGAAATTTCAAGGAGGTAGAAACCAACGGTTCAAAAGGTGGCTTCATAAGCTGACCTAGAATTAGGTTCAAATCCCATGCTACCGGAGGTCGGATGGGAGGCTTAGTTAGAGTCAGGCCTCTCATGAACCTTGCAATAAGAGGATGAGAGGAGACAGGCTGTCCATTTAGAGGTTTTAAGGATGCTGCAATAGCGCACAAATGGACTCTTACTGAATTCGTCTTAAGGCCTGCATTAGAAAGATGCAGGAGATAGTCTAGTAGAGAATTCAAAGGAAGTGCTAGAGGGTCAAGACCCTGCTGAGCACACCAAATGGAAAAGCGTTTCCATTTGAAAGCATAGGAACGCCTCGTGGAGGGTTTCCTAGAGGCATGAAGGATATCTTTCACTGGTTGAGAAAGATTGAAGTCATGAAGGCTTAGGCCTTCAGTAACCAAGCTCTGAGGTGTAGGGACTTGGGGTTTGGGTGCCACAAAGTCCCCTCCTCCTGAGACAGAAGGTCTGGCGCAGCTCCCAAGTCCAGGGAGGGTCCCTGGGAGAGATGCAGAAGTAGAGGGAACCACACTTGGCGGGGCCAGCGTGGAGCTATGAGGATCATCGACCCGTGATCCCTCTGGAGTTTGAACAGAGTCTTGGGAATCAAAGGAATGGGTGGAAAGGCATATAGGAATTCCTGACCCCAATGCAGGAGAAAGGCGTCGCTGGCCTGAGCTCCCTGACACGGAGTCCTGGAACAGAACCGGGGAAGTTTGGCATTCCACGGACTTGCAAAGAGGTCTATGTCCGGGGTTCCCCATTCCTGAAAGATTTTGCGTATCTGGTCCAGATGTAGGGACCATTCATGTGGAAGCAGAACTCGACTGAGTCTGTCTGCCCGAGAGTTTTGAACCCCTGGAAGATACACTGCCAGAAGATGAATTTGATGCTCTCTGGCGAAGGCCCATAATCTGAGAGCTTCGTTGCAAAGCGACAGAGAGCCTGTCCCTCCTTGTTTGTTTACGTAGAACATGGCCACCTGATTGTCTGTATGAACTAGGACGGTCAGGTTGACAAGGAGGGTATGGAAGACTTTGAGGGCAAGGAAGATTGCTCGCAGTTCCAGGAGGTTGATGTGAAGGGTGGTCTCCTGTGGAGACCAAGTACCCTGAGTGGAGAGGTGTTGAAGATGGGCTCCCCACCCTGTTTGGGAGGCATCTGTTGTGAGGGTTGCTTGGGGCAACAAAGGTTGGAAGGGGGCCCCCAACGACAGATTCTTGGTGGATATCCACCATTGGAGGGACCAAAACAGACGTTTTGAGGTGAGTATTTGGTCGGAGAGCGCTCCTGATGCTTGAGTCCACTGGGTGGCCAAGGTCCATTGAGCTGCTCTCATATGAAGACGAGCGTAGGGCACCACGTGTACCGTGGAGGCCATGTGGCCCAGAAGTCGCAGCATTTCCCTGGCTGTCAAGTGAGTGCTGGACTGAGCTAGGGAGGCCCAGCACACCAGACGTTAGCCCCGGACCTGAGGAAGGTAGGCCCTTGCAGTGGTGGTGTCCAACTGGGCCCCTATGAATTCCAGAGACTGAGTAGGGATGAGTTGAGACTTGGGAAGGTTTACCACCAGTCCCAGATACTGCAGAATGTGCCTCGTGCGGTCCAGAGAAATCTGGGCCTCTGACTGAGATGGAGCTCGGATGAGCCAGTCGTCCAGATATGGGAATATAAAAATTCCCAGACCTCTTAGAAATGCGGCTACAACTGCCATGCATTTGGTGAACACTCTTGGAGCAGAGGCTAGACCGAAGGGAAGTACTCTGTACTGGAAATGTTTTCCCTGGAACAGAAATCATAGATATTTTCTGTGGGATGGGTGGATGAGTATATGTGTGTACGCATCCTTGAGATCTAGAGAACAAAGCCAATCCTGACTCTGAAGGTATGGAAGGAGAATGCCTAGAGAAAGCATTTTGAATTTCTCCTTGTATAGAAATTTGTTCAATTCTCTCAGATCTAGGATAGGTCTGAATCCCCCTGTCTTCTTTGGTATGAGAAAATAAGGGGAGTAGAAACCTGTCCCTTGTTGAAGAAGAGGAACCTCTTCTATTGCCCTTTGGGCAAGGAGGGAAGAGACTTCCTGACCCAACAGGGCCAGGAGAGATGGGGGAGAATTGAAGTGCCTCACCATGGTATGTGGAGGAAGGTTGGAAAAATGAAGTTTGTAGCCCTCTCTGATGATAGAGAGGGTCCAGTGCTCTGATGTAATTTGCTCCCATCTGGGAGCAAAGTGAGCTAACCTTCCGGGAATGGTGAGGGGCTCTGGTTGTTCTAGAGCCAGAAAGGTTAAGTTCTCTAGGGGCAAGTCAAAACCCCTGAGGGGGTTGAGCCTGCTGAGGAGTGGCAGACGCTGTAGGCTTTGACCTTGCCTGTTTAGGTTGCTGACGCTTAGCAGCAAAGCGAGGCTGAGAAGATTGTTGGCCAGTATTTGTGGAAAATCTGGCCTTCTTGTAGTAAGGCCTCTTGAAAGACTTTTTCTTGGCAGGAGTAGAGGTAGACTTAGAAAGTCTATCTAAGGTAGCATTTTCTGCGTCCATTTGAGTGGCTTTAATTTGCCAGTCTTTACCAAATAAGTTCTCACCTGTACAGGGCAGATTCCGTAAGCCATCCAGGACCCAGGGTTCTAGGTCAGAGGCCTGGAGCCAAGCAAGTCGTCGGGCTGCAATAGCAATGCCCGAAGCTCTACCGGCACCCTCAAAAGGAATCAAAGGCTGCTCTGTTGGAGAACTTAGAAACATCTAGAAGCTGTTTCACCAGAGAAATGAACTCCTCCTTTCTATCCTCAGGGATAAAGGGGGCAAAATGCCATACCTTTAGGGCAGGTTCCCTTAGAAACATGCCCATATACAGACTGTATGAATTAATCCTGGCTATAAGCATACTAGCCTGGAAGAGTTTCCTACCAAAAGAGTCTAGGGTCTTACATTCTCGCCCTGGAGGGGTAGAAGAGTGCCTTTTGGTACTCTTAATCTTTTTCAGCGCAGACTTCAACACAATGGAATGGTGAGGCAGCTGAGTTTTTTGAAAACCAGGAGAAGGAGGGACCCGGTACATGGTGTCCAACCTACGGGAATGAGGAGACAACGTTAGAGGAGCCTCCCATAAGTCCATCAAGTGTTCTTGAAGGATTTCATGGATAGACAGGGTGACTGCCTCTTTAGGAACCTTAGGGTATTCTAAAATATCCAATTTCTTTGATCTAGGTTCTTTTTCAGAGGATGTAGTAATAGAAAGTCCTTTAGCTACTTCTATAATGAAGTCTTGAAAGGACAAATCCTCTGGTGGAGACATTCTCCTCTTTGGGGAAGAAGGCTCTTCAGGAAGAACAAGAGACAGCTCATCAGAGTCATCAGAGAAGTCAAAATCCTCAGAAGAATCAGAGTATCCTCTATTTGCTTCCAACGCACGATACGCATACCGCTCGGTATCGACATCAGGTGTACCAGGTATGGGATCGGTATCGGGCGAAAACCCGGATCCGGCATGCGGAACCGATCTGCGTTTGGAAGACGATGGTCTCGGTTCCGGTATGGGGGACGGTACCGGAACCAGACCCGGAACCGCTGGATGCGGTACCGAGGGCGTCGCAGCTTTAATAAAAGCCATAATGGCCTGCTGCATGGTCTGAACAGTATTGTCCATAGACGCCACTGCTGCCTGGATGTCGGTACCGGCATGGGCCGGTACCCCAGAGCAGTCTAACAGGTGATCGGTCGAGGCCGTGCCATCGATGTCAACCTGTAACCCCATAGATGGAGCTTTGGAAGCCAGAGCTTCCCGCCGGGGTTGTTTGGCTGGGGCAGGGTCCTCCGACTCAAGATTGAGGGCCTCTCGATACTTTGAAGGAGATTTGCCTTTTGAGGACCTGCCCGAAGGAGGTTTGGTTACCTGAGATCCATCCGGAGAGGAAGACCTGGATGACTGTGATGCTGGATTATCTGAAGCAAACAGTACATGGAATTTGTTGGCGCGGTTCTGCAAACCACGTTTAGACATCTGGGAGCAGGACGGGCAGTCCGGAATGGAGTGGTCAGGCCCCAAACATTTAAGACACCAGTCATGGGTGTCTGTAACAGAAATAACAGCACTACACTTGGTACACTTTTTGAAACCAGGGGCTGGTTTCTCCATGAGGAGAATATGTGTAGGCCTGAGGCCTAACCGAAGTCACCAAGTTGTGCTAAAATAAAAGGGTTTTTTTTGAAAGAAAAGAAGAGAGACCGGCGGTACCGGTTTCGGTATGGGGAAGGCAGGTACGCGGCCTAAAGAAACAAACTAAAATAAGAATTTCTTCAGCGGTGACAGGAACACGACCTGCTGGCTCCGTGGAAAAAGAGAAACTGAGGAGAGCTGGTCAGGAAGGCGGGAAGGCAGCGCGCATGTGCAGTGGGAGGCCCCAAAGGCTTCCTTTCTGGGAAGCTGGGGAGCTTTCCCACGCAGGCTCCGTCGGTTCCGACGTACCCATATGTGAGGACTTATTCCTGCTTGTTCCTGGAGATGATCTCTGCCTAAGACAGAACCAAGGACAAAGTTACGGACCAAAGGCCCTGCAAGAGTAAATAACTGCCATGAAGCAGATGGAGACTGCGCCACGTAGCTCTCATCACTGCTAAGAAATGTGAGGCAAAAGACAATTCACTATCAGATCCAAAGCCCAGAGAAAGTTCAGGGCTCCTCGAGCTATTGATTCCCCAAATAGGAAAGACAACATTCTCCTCTGTCTTGAGACCAGAGCGCCCCCCAACTGGCCTGCTGGCCGAATGAAGGAGATGCAAAATATTGGACCATATGAGAAACCCTGAACTGCAACCAATATCTAGAGACAGTAAATAGTTAACAAGATCCAAAGGAGCGAGGAAGGGAGAGGAGGAAAATCAATTAATGAATTAAACCATACAGTTAGTTAAACCAGTTGCCTATACCGCCGTATCTTTAACTCCAAGCGGAAAGCAATGGAGGTCTAAGTGGCTCGCCCAAGGGCCACAAGGCTAGCCTAGGCATGTATGCCACAGGGCTTGGGAGAAGATCTAAGCATTATGTTTGTACCTTACCCTCCGAGAATGCATCAGCACCCTGCCGGAGTAACAGAACTCCTTTCTAAATGCCCTAGCCATGTAACAAATCATGGGCTGTTCCCCCACTGTCACCCTGCCAAACTAAGGATACCGATCTCATCAAAAAGGGAATAAATTACATTAAATTAAGTTAAAGGAAATGCAATTAAGATTAATTTAATTTAGTTTAATGTAATTTAGTTCAACTAAATTAACTTAAAGTAAATTAAATGAAATCTTTAAAGCACCAGGAACCCGCTTTGGGGCTAGAGCCCCACCCAGTAACCTGCACTGCGGCTGAACTGAGAAACCATGCAGTGTCCAGCCTGGCCAGCCCCCGGGTGGGAGACACTACACTACCCCGATGCTGAAAGCGCAGTAATTGCCTTCCTTCGACGCCTCCTGTCAGGAAATCCAGGGGGAGGAACGTGAAGCCTGACTCAAGGACACCCAAAGGTCTGCCCTTAATATCCCCTGGTAAGGAAGCCAAACTCTCGAAATACAAACCCTTCTTTTTTTTTTCTGAAAAAACACTAAGTTAAATTTCATTACCTTACATTATATTTAAAGGAAAATCAGGGTAACTACTCCACATCGCCAGGCCAGATGGCAAGACTGGCTGTGTGAAAACAAACCGTCAACTGCTGTGTGCCCGCAAAAGCACGGGACTCAACGGCTCGCGTCACAGACAGCCTGATTTGCTGCGAGACCAACCCCGCTTGATGTGGAGAAAAATAAGTTATTTAAAAAACTCCCCACCGTTGAATCTGGCTACTTTTATATTGCTCGAATCAATTTCAGAGTAAATTCGCCTCGCGGTCTTAACCTGTGTGGGAACAGCCCGTACTGCCTCAGGATGTGCTACCCCGCCAAAATATCCCCATTCAGGATCAGACGGTCTTCCTGACCTCTATGAGGCAGATGCCACACTTACCCCGCTTCGGGTCTGCAATTTGCCCCCAGCGAATATTCTTTCCCTTTTCGTCGCTCCGGATGGCCGCCCTGTGATCCTGCTCTGAAGCACAGAGCAGCTACCGCTGGAGAGGGCATTTATGCACTGACAGCTTCAGCAGATCACAAATTAAGGCGGGCCCGCCCTGCCGTTGTGAAGGCAGGTCTTCATTCTGCTGTCTAACTCCCCTCTGTCCCAACCAGGAGGGGAGAGCCGCACTGAAAACCAGAGAGGCTTGAGAGGAAAGGGATATCGTCGTTTCCCTGACCTTCAACCTTTTTTTTTTTCTGATGTCAGTTAAGACCACAAAACAAAACAAATTAGGCGTCATTGTGGATAACATGTTAAAACCCTCAGCCCAGTGTGCAGCGGCTGCCAAGAGAGCAAATAGAATGCTAGGTATAAGGAAAGGAATGGAAAATAAAACAAAAAAATATATATTATAATGCCTCTATATTGTTCCATGATGAGACTGCACCTTGAATATTGTGTGCAATTCTGGTCGCCGTATCTTAAAAAGAATATAGCGTTATTAGAAAAGGTTCAGAGAAGAGCCACCAAAATGGTAAAGGGGATGGAAGGATATTCCTATGAAGAAAGGCTAAAAAGGTTAGGGCTCTTTAACTTGGAAAAGAGACGGCTGAGGGGAGATATGATAGAAGTCAATAAATTAATGAACGGAGTAGAACGGGTAAACGTAGATCGATTGTTTACATTATCAGAATAGAGAAAGACTAGGGGACATGCAATGAAGCTACAGGGTAAACTATTTAAGACTAATAAAAGAAAATATTTTTACACTCAACGTGCAATCAAACTCTGGAATTTGTTACCGGAGGATGTAGTAAAGGCTGTTAGTGTAGCTGGGTTTAAAAAAGGTTTGGACAAGTTCCAGGAGGAAAGGTCCATAAAGCACAGTTACTTGTAACAGGTAATCTCTGGGAACAGCAGGAATAAGTCTTCACATATGGGTACGTCGGTACTGAGTCTGCGCGGGAACGTTCCCCAGCGTCCAATCAGAACGCTTTTGGGAGCATCCCAACACGCCTGCGTGCTGCCTTCCCGCCTTTCCCAACTGCCTCTCCTCAGTTAAGTTTTAAAGGTGAGACAAAGAGAGAGCGAGAGAAAGGGAAAGATAGAGATAGAGAAATGCAACTCCTAGGGAAGGTGGGTGGGTTGTGAAGACTTATTCCTGCTGTTCCCAGAGATCACCTGTTACAGGTAAGTAACTGTGCTATCTCCAGGAACAAGCAGGAATGAGTCTTCACATATGGGGACTCCCAAGCTAAGATGCCTGGAGGAGTCCCAGTAGGTTGCGGATCTGAGAGCCATGCTATTCTATCGAACCCCAAGGCATCCCAGGGATGGAGGGTAGGAGTTGAACTAAAGAGATGTGCTGTTGAACAGCTAGACCAAACAGGACGCCTAGATAGGAGTCTCTGTGCAGGTGATATTTAGTGGTAATATTGAAGGGCAATAAACCAATATGGACCTCACCTGGTGGTATTGTAGAAAGGTATATGGAGGTTCATATGTATTTGTTAATATGAACCAGCAGAATATCCCCAGGAAGTACCTCAATGTAAGGAGAGGTAAATAACTGTGTAAGAAACAGGTTGAGGTTAGAACCCTTAGGGTGAGAAGAAACAATCCCAGTGGAACTGGGGTAGTACAATGAGGTAGGACTTTGCGGGAAAACGCAGAAGTCCCTATTAGATAAGACTGAAGCTCTTTTGGCTTTAAAGAGACATAGTTCCTATAGGAGAAGGGAGCTTTGAAGATCCCTATGTCCGACAATAGGGAAGGATAGGAGCACGAGGCATTGCAGCCTCCCATTTTCTGAAGATTCAGAAAGTCCTTCCTAATTGAAATCACATAGGAAAAGAGAGTATATGGAGGGCTTCAGGTGTACCTAAACTGGAGGTCATGGTACAAAAACCCTTCAAGTACCACAGGAAGTGGTTGATTACGGAGAACCCTAAGTATGCTGGGACAGCATGGAAAGGGATAGAGACTGTCGGATCCGTAGGGGAATAATTTTATTTATTTATTTAAATATATCTATATCTATCTATCTATCTATATATATAGGTACAGATATAGATATATATAGGCAGACATAGAAATAGTATATAGACGTATATCTACCCACTATCATATATTGCAAGCATATATATATATCTGCATGTCTGTGCCTATATATATATATATATATATATATATATATATAGGCACAGACATGCAGATGTCCATATAGCACAGTTACTTACCTAAGAACATAAGATATGCCATACTGGGTCAGACCAAGGTCCATCAAGCCCAGTATTTTGTTTCCAACAGTGGCCAATCTAGGTCATATGTACCTAGCAGTTTCCCCAAGAGACACAAGTTCCACAATGCTTGTACTGGGTCAAGTATTGATATCTTCGGTCACTTCTTAATAATGGTTTATGGACCTTTTCTCCAGGAACTTGTCCAAACCTTTTTTAAACCCAGCTACACTAACAGCCTTTACTACATCCTCTGGTAACAAATTCCAGAGTTTGATTACACGTTAAGTGAAAAAATATTTTCTTTTATTAGTCTTAAATAGTTTACCCTGTAGCTTCATTGCATGTCCCCTAGTCTTTCTATATTCTGATAACGTAAACAATCGATCTACGTTTACCCATTCCACTCCGTTCATTAATTTATAGACTTCTATCATATCTCCCCTCAGCCGTCTCTTTTCCAGGTTAAAGAGCCCTAACCTTTTTAGCCTTTCTTCATAGGAGTATCCTTCCATCCCCTTTACCATTTTGGTGGCTCTTCTCTGAACCTTTTCTAAAATCGCTATATCCTTTTTAAGATACGGCGACCAGAACTGCACACAATATTCAAGGTGCGGTCTCACCATGGAACGATATAGAGGCATTATAATATCTTTTGTTTTATTTTCCATTCCTTTCCTTATCATACCTAGCATTCTATTTGCTCTCTTCGCCGCCGCTGCACACTGGGCCGAGGGTTTTAACATGGTATCCACAATGACGCCTAAATCTTTTTCCTGGGTGGTGGTGGTTCCTAATGTGGAACCTTGCATCGTGTAACCATAGTTTGGGTTGTTCTTCCCTAGGTGCATAACAGGTGATCTCTGGGAACAGCAGGAATAAGTCTTCACATATGGGTACGTTGGTACCGACGGAGCCTGCGCGGGAACGCTCCCCAGCGTCCAATCAGAAAGCTTTTGGGAGCATCCCTCAGCGCCTCTGTGCTGCCTTCCCGCCTTGCCAACTGTCTCTCCTCAGTTGAGTTTCATAGCTGAGACAAAGAGAGAGAAAGAGGAAAGGAAAGATAGATATAGAAATACAACTCCTAGGGGAGGTGGGCGGGTTGTGAAGACTTATTCCTGCTGTTCCCAGAGATCACCTGTTACAGGTAAGTAACTGTGCTATCTCCAGGAACAAGCAGGAATGTGTCTTCACATATGTGGACTCCCAAGCTAAGATGCCTGGACCCTAACATGTTGAAGATTGAAAACATGCTACACCTCACATGGCCAGGCATCCTGAGGATAGAGGGCAGGAGTTGAAAAGAGAGGAGCTGCAGAAAAAACAGCTAACCTAAGAAAGGACTACCCACAAGGAGTCCTTGTATGTATGATCATTATCAAAAGATATATTGAAATGATCACCATAATATTGAAATGAACAATCACCATATGACGCTCACCTAATGGATTGCAGGAAGTAGAGAGGCTGATGGAGTCTACTGGGGATCCAGTAGAATAATGTTCAAGGTGACCTCACTGGAGTGAAGGTGGAGGTCAACATCTGGAAGTGAGAGGTGACCTCAGGATTCAATTGGGGTAGCACAAACACGGCAGGTCTTCAGTGGGAAGCTTCATGGAAAGCTGAAAAACTCTTTTGGCTACAGAAGTATTCAGAGGTAGGAGCAAAAGAGGAAGACTGACCGATCTGGACACACAGACCTAGTCCTTGAGGGAGGAAAGGGTATGAGAAGAACCCCATACTCCCAAAAAGGACAGATGTTTGAGGAATTGAATCTGAAATCTACTGAAGATCCACCATGTCTTTCCTAACTGGTGAGAGGTAGGAAGACATTGGGGCATGGAGCTTCAGGGATACGTAAACCTAGGATACGGTAGGGCTGTCAGTACCACAGCAGTGGTTGTGTGCATAATATCCGAAACATACTGAGGAACAGTATGAAGCTGTGCAAGCCCACTGTCAGAAACATACAGGAAGGTAAAAACCTTTGAGCATAGACAGAGAGGTAAGTATGGAAATACATATCTACCTATAATAAGTTTCTGGACAGATACACACATATATGTAGATATATGTGTGTATGTGTATATATATATATATATATATATATATATATATATATATATATACATATATATATACATACACACACACATACGGGTATATAGATATATATCTATCTATAATGAGATCTAAAGGGCATAGCATATTTATTTATTTTTTTTATTTAACAGTATTTCTAAACCGCCTTATCTTAATAATCAAGGTGGTATCACAGCAAGCAATCAGGTAAAGTGTGTGTGTTGTACATGCAGTGAGGATAAAACTTAGTTGTGTGAGGGATGTGTTGGGTGCTTGATTTGTTTGAGCTATATACAGGGTGGGCTATTTACAGTGGTGCTAGAATCATATTTTATATATATTCAGTTGTTTGGGAGGATTGGAGTGCTGTTATCCATTCTCTTAGGTTATGTGATGTGACCATAGTGCTCTATGAACAGCATGGTTTTCAGTTGTTTTCTGAAGTCTTTGAGGTCTGGAGTTGCCCTTAGATCGTCCGGTAGATTGTTCCATATTGTTGGAGCAGCCATGGAGAGAGCTCTGTCTGTTGTGTCCTTGCGTGTGTGCTTGTACTCATTTGGGGTGCTGACTCGGTTGCGTGTTTGACTTCTGGGACGTGCGCTGGTTTCCGGTTGTATGATCAGGTGGAGGCTGTTGGCATATGCACACTTAGCTGACAGCATATGCACACTTAGCTGACAGCATATGCACACTTAGCTGACAGCATATGCACACTTAGCTGACAGCATATGCACACTTAGCTGACAGACAGATACATCTACAGAGATATATATATATATATAGAGAGAGATATATATAGATAGATATCTAGATATATATACCTGAATATATAGGTCTAAAGATAGATGCCTGCAACTAAGCAGACAGAGCTATGCATATCAGGACACTCACATGGAGATGTGAAGGGAAAAGATTCATCTAAGAACAAGGAGGTGAAACCTACTTGAGAAGATATATAGAGAATCTATTCCCCCAGAGATGATGGTAAAGGAATGCTATCCAGTGAATAACCAGGATGGTTACGTGAAAAAACAGAGGATAATATCAGTCTGTAAACAGCAAGTCCGGAGTCCTGTGGAACTCCAGCATGGTAAAAGGACAGAAACGCATAGAATGAGATACCAGGTTGACCTATGTGAGGGACAAAGGAGGTATCAGGCGTTTTCCAGATTAATATGTGCTGTCCTTGAAGTATTAGGATACCATGAGGACAAGCTGCAAGAAAAAAAAAAAAATAGAGTATATTCCCTATAGGAATGGGATAACTCTTAGACTTTCACATGGAGAAGGCTTATGTCCTTTTCCCTCTTTTTTTTTTTTTTTTTTTAAAAAGAAGATAGTAGGGTGTGAAGAATCCTCACAGTCATAGGGGATGACTGAGGAAGCCTTTTTCAACCATGATGGATAGCCATTAGAGAAACTCTATGCTCTCTAGCAAGGGCCCATAGTGGAAAGCTTCTCAGTAGGATTGCAGAGAGCATTATGCAGGAGAACTGGGATGTAGAACTGGCTGATGGAGAAAACTAACAGCCACGTCCACTACGTTGCCAAACCCAGAGATTGGAGATGGCAAGGGTAGAAGATAGTGTAAGAAGCCTGTAGTGAAAAGGATTATGCAAGAAAGATGTAGAAAACTGTCTTGGAATCACTACTAAGGCCAGACAGGAGTGGTGGAAGACAAGACTGGGACTTGTGGAAAAGTACCAGTAGTCAATTACTGGAACTCCTGCATGGGCAGCTACTGAATAGGACAAGAGAGTCGGTCTGTGTCAAACAGAGAGAACAGACTGAACAAAGAGAGCAAGCTGTCTGCAGAGCTGCCCAGATAAAGAAGGGAGTTTACTCAGGAGAAGAAACTCTACAGTGAAAAGAAAGACAAGAAAAGTCTTTCAATGGTATGGTACCACTCTTACAGGGGAAACCCTGGCGAAGAGGGTAGAGATAGAAGCTGAAGAAGGACTTACCATATGGTAAGTCCCTGGAAGGAAATAATTCATGCTGGTACAGAGAAACTATCATGTGATAGTTGCTAAACCTCTCTTCTAGTCAGGAAGAGGTGGAAAACCCTGTAACTTATAGACATGAATATCCTGACAGTTCAGCATACTGAAGAGTAAATGGATTTCCTGAGAATAGGAATCCCTGAGCAGAGTTTTGAATGGAAAAACAGTGAAAAACTTCTGCTGAAAAGAAATTAATCTTTTTATAACTACAGTTAATCAGAAACCTATGGTTACTGTGTTTATTCAGCCTAGCTAGAGTTTGGATTCTTCAGACCAGGGCGAGACTTCCCCTGCTTGGGAACATCCGAAAGATGGGCAGGAGAAGAGGAAAACCTCTTTCTTTTAGGGAAAGAAGGTTTGGTAGGGCATTTCCTACCTGCTGAGGAAGGAGAGGGCTTAGGATGGCCCTCAAACAGGAAAGTCAGTGGAGCAATGAGCAACCTGACGTAAGGACACCTTATTGAAGAGATTTTCTCCAGTACAAGGAGTATTACTCAGTCTTTGTTGTGCCCATCTACTCAAGTCTGATGCTTGAAGCCAGGCTTTACGACGTGCTCCTATGGCTATAGCAGACGTTCTACTAACAGACTCAAAAGAGTCTAGGGAAGCACGAGAAAGAAACCAAGAGATATTTTGGCTATGACTAAGTAGTAAGGAATAGTCTGCAGCCTTGGGCTCTGATAGAAAAGGAGTCAAAAGAGATAATTTCTTTGTGATCTCCTGAAGGGATAGACTCATATAGAAAATATATGAGAGAATCCTTGTTGCCAGCATAGATGTTTGGAAGGTTTGACGTCCAAAGGCATCCAGTGTTCTAGATGCACGCCCTGGCGGGAAAGAAGAATGTTTTTTCTTGCTTTTTACCTTCCTCATTGCTGATTCCACTACAATGGAATGATGGGGAAGTTGAGGCTTTTGAAATCCTGGAGAGGGGGGCACCTGATACAGAAGATCAGTTGCTGTAGGAGGTGAAGAAACCCTTAAAGGTTTTTCCCATACCCTCAGAAGAAGATTCTGCAAAGAGTGATGTAAAGGAAGCATTATATTTTCCTTTCCTGCAGAAAAACCCTGAGAAGACTCATAGCCAGGGATAGGAATATTAAGGAAGGTTGCCATGTCAAGGAGAAATTTCTGAAAAGAAGGATCTCCGATGGGAACCATCCCTGGACAGGCTAAATTTGAAAAGGTAGCCTGGGCACCGGAGGATGTACCTGTCCGGTGCAGAACAGGATTTGTAATGGATGGACACTGGAACTGGCAGTTATGAGTTGAGAGAGTCAGTAGTGCATCATCCATGCCAGGTATCGACTCCAAACTAGGTATAGAGAGGAGCGATCCAGGTGAAAAAAGCATGGAAGGAGCTGGTTCCGATGAGACTGCAGGTACCGGCATTGATACCGATACCTGTAGTTGTGCCGGAATCGAAGGCGAAACCGACACCGAAGCAGTCATCGGAGGCTGCTCAAGCGGTACCGAGGTAACTAAAAACCCTTGGTGATTATCCTCGGTACCGTGCATGCGGAATCGGTAAACATCGGTTCAGAGATGTGTCGGTACCCAGTCCTCTAGACTAGAAATCGATTCTAGACTCGGCATCGAAGGAAGCGAGTCTATCGATGCATGCCTAGAGGGTACTGACATCGGTGGTGGTATCGGCGGTACTGCCGATACTGGAAAGTCAATCTGGGACGTTTCGGTCGGTCCCGATGGTACCGAGAACACCAGATGACGATCCCTGGTGAAGAGCGGATCACTCGGTGCCGATGCCGGGGTATCGGTACCGCTCGAAGCGGATGCCACCACCAAGCATGGCTCAGGTATGTTCTGTGAGGGGTGAGCCCCAGGAACAACCTGAAACCCCTGAAATGCTTTGGAGCCCGAAGACTCCCGCCGGGGTTTTAATGCCAATGGGGTCTTGAGGGCAAGGCCGGGGCCGTCAGCATGCTTAGCATGAGACTTACCACTCAAGGATTGGCTAGTCTTAACAGACTGTTTGTGGGTTACCTGATCCTGTAGAGAAGAAATGGCCGGTGCCCTGCCATAGGGAGGGAAAACGGTATCGAGGAAAACTCGAAAGAGAGAACCTCTTCTCACAGTATTGTAGCCTGACGGTTCAGGGGAAAAAGGGTCAGGACCCAAACAGGTTAGACACCAGTCATTGGAGTCTAAAAAGAAAACTATTTCCACAGTGAAGGCACTTCTTAGGAGAAGAAGGCTCCATGATGGAGAGGCCTTATAGGCCCAAAAAATTGTAAGACAGAAACTGAGGGAAAACTCTCCCTCAGTTTGAGAAAAAGAAAAGAAAAAACCCCACCGGCGGTACCGGTGGCAGCGGGAAAACAGACGCGACCACAAGAAAACAAGAATTAAAAAAATTAAAGAAAAAAGTTTCTGCGGTGACAGGAGGACGTCCTGCCGGCTCCGCGGAAAAACGAAAACTGAGGAGAGACAGTTGGAAAGGCGGGAAGGCAGCACACAGGCGCTGAGGGATGCTCCCAAAAGCTTTCTGATTGGACGCTGGGGAGAGTTCCTGCGCAGGCTCCGTCGGTACCGACGTACCCATATGTGAAGACTCATTCCTGCTTGTTCCTGGAGATATATATGTATCCATACCCATGTGCACAACTAGGGTATGTGAAGAGAGAAAGATTCATCTAAGAACAAGAAGGGAGGTACCTGCTTGAGAAGGTATTTAGAGAATCTCTACTCCCTGGTTATAAGTGGGAAAGCCAAGGGAGTTCTCTCACTGGTAAGGAGAAGTCTAGAGTCCTCTAAGAACTCTAGCCCCTGAATAGCCAGGAATGGAGACCTACCTGAAAAATGCAGAGGATGTTTTTAATCTGCAGACAGTAAGTCTGAATCCTTCCATAACTCCAGCAGGCAGCTGGAGAAAAAGATGCAATGAATTAAAAATACCATAAGTACCCTTTATGATGGTAAAATGAGTATGGTGCATTTTTGTTCAATATGGAAGGAAAATACAAGACAAGGATTGGCTATACTGGAAGAAAAACCATACCTGGTGAAGGGGTCCCCTGAAGATGTGAAGCAATCCAGGGAATTTGATAATTCTTTAGGTCTTCACTTAAAGGCCTGTGTCCTTTATTTAAGACGACTTTAATGGAAATGGTAAGGGCAGGGAGAACCCAGCAGGCATGACTAGGTAATGCCCTTCCTAACCATCTGGAATTATGTGCTCTCTAACAAGGCCCCATAGTGAAGAGCTGCTCTGTAGAGATGCAGAGAGCATGTTGCAGGCTAATTAGAAGAAAAAACTGGTGTTTAAGAGCCAGTAGGTATCCTGAACTACTCCGCCAAGCCCAAGGATTGGGGAAGGCTAAGGATAAAAGGTAAGGTGATGTGCCTGCAACAATAGGCAGAAAAGGTTCTTAACCCGTCTGGGACTTAGTAGTAAGGCCAGAGATAATTGAAATTGGGAAACAAGCCCTGGTTGCTTGGTCAGCAAGTCAGTGGTCTAACCAGTAAGAGCCCCTGCAGTTCTAAGTATTGGTAGGGCAGCAGAAGAAATCTTAGGTCCCAAGATTGGAAAAGACATACAGGCATAATTAGGAGTGGTAAGACTCCATTACTGTCTGAGAAGCTGCCCGAACTAAGAATGCAAGGGGGAGACAACTCTGAAAGAAAACTTAGGGGCTTAAGGATAAGCCTTCAGTAAAGTGGTATCACTCTTACAGACGAAATGTCTTAGTAAGAAGGACAGAGTTGAAAAGAAAGACTTATGGTGGAGTAAATCTTTGAAAAAGTAATATGAAAGATGCTTATACAGGAGAAAAAGTCAAAGGTAAAGGCATAGCAACCTTATTGACAGCTGTTACTCCTCTGTGTCCTCCAGAGGACGAGGAGTAACTTTACTACCTGTAAAGCATAATCATCTTAAGAAGGTCTTTGAACTAAAAGTTAGGCTGTCTCTTTAAGAGAGACCTGTGTAAATTTTAGGATGGAACCGATGTAGATGCTTGTAATGGGAAAAAGCAAACTACAGGATCTAAACCTCAAACAGGAAGAAGGATTCAGTGAAGAATCTATCAGCAACCCTGCGGCTTCTGGGTTTGCTGAACTCGTTGAGGTTGTGGTTTCCTGAGCCTGGTTGGTTGTTTCCCCTGTCTGGGAACATCTGTATGATGGGTAGAAGACGAATAAAACCTTCTCCCATTAAGGGAACGAAGCTTATTAGTAGATTTTCTACAAACTGGAATAGAGGAAGGCGTAGACAAGCCTCTGAAAGCAATAGTGTCAGTGGTTAACTGAGCAGCTTGGAATAAGTCTCCTTGTTAAAGAGATTCTCTCCAGTGCAAGAAGTATTTCCCAGTGTATCTTGTACATATTTGTCCAAGTCTGAAGCTTGGAGCCAGGCTCTATGTCGTGCCCCTATGGCTATAGCAGAAGTTCTGCTAACAGACTCAAAAGAGTCCAGGGAAGCACGAGTAAGGAACCTAGAAATATTTTGAGCATGATTGACTAGTATAGAAAAGTCTGCCCTTTTAGGCTCTTGAAGAAAAGGGGTCAAAAGTAGTAAATCTTTTGTGACCTCCTCAAGAGATAAACCCATATAGAAAATATATGAAAGGATTCTTGCTGAAAACATGGATGCCTGGAAAGTTTGACGTCCAAAGGCATCTAAAGTCTTAGCCTCACGACCTGGCAGATAAGAAGAGTGCTTCTTAGTACTCTTAACACACCTCATTGCTGATTCTACTACAAGAGAATGATGAGGGAGCTGAGGCTTTTGAAAACCTGGAGAAGGGGGCACCCTGTATAGAAGATCAGTTGCCCTAGAAGGTGGGGGATACCGTTAAAGGAGTTTCCCACGCTCTAAACAGGAGATCCTGCAAGGTCTGATGCAAAGGAAAGCACAGTTACTTACCTGTAACAGGTGATCTCTGGGAACAGCAGGAATTAGTCTTCACATATGGGTACATCGGTACCGACGGAGCCTGCACGGGGATGCTGCCCAGCTTCCAATCAGAAAGCTTTTGGCAGCCTCCCTCGCGCCTGCGTGCGGAGTTCCCGCCCTCTCCAGAGCCTCTCTTCAGTTGAGTTTCAAAGCTGAGAAAGGCAAGGAGAGAAAGGAGAAGAAGATAAGAGATGCAACTCCCAGGGGAGGTGGGAGGGTTGTGAAGACTAATCCCTGCTGTTCCCAGAGATCATCTGTTACAGGTAAGTAACTGTGCTATCTCCAGGAACAAGCAGGAATGAGTCTTCACATATGGGGATTCCCTAGCTGGAGATGCCAGGGGGAGATCCCATAAAAATGCAGCAGCCTGGACCAGGGGTGCATTTTGTTTCCAGAAATCCCTGGCATCCAATGTGGGATGGAGGGTAGGAGTTGACAATAAAGGAGCTGTGAGGAAGAACAGCATAGCCAAGGACTAGAGGGCCGTACAGATTGTAGGAGTCCTTGGTGTATATGAGGAGTCACATGAAACACATGTAACGTACCATTAGATAGGTCACTTACCTACTGCACTGTAGGAAGTAGAACGCCTGATGTAGTCTGCTGGAGAAGCAGTGGCGGAATCTTGAAGGGACCTCCCAGCAGTGAGGATGAAGGTCCAGACCTGGAGGTAGTAGACGATCCAGGTGTCAACTGGGTAGGATGGGACGTCATGTCTTCAATGGAAAGCTTTATGAGAAAAAGCTGAAAAACTCCTTTAGTCATAATGTTATTAACAGGGAGGACTAAGGAAGAAGAATGACGGAGTTGTAGAACTAGCCCAGTCCTGACGGGGAGAGGGAAAGTGGAAAAAATCCCTATTCCCAAGGAGAAGAGCTGTGTACTCAAAGATAAAGATGTACACCGTTTTTCCTAACTGGCGAGAGATAGGAAAAATATTGAAGCTTGATGCTTCAAGGGTTTAAGAAAAAATAGAGAAGTTAGCACCACAATGGTTAGTGGTGTCTAACAGTTTCTGCATGGTAATATGGTATGCGAAATAGGGCGATGGACTGTCTAAATCCTCTAGGAGGTAACATTTAGTATAGACAGTAAGGGTGAGAGTATAGAGATATGAACCCTTAAGAAACCGCCCAAGAGACACATATATATACAGATGTTTATATATATATATATATATATATATATATATATATATATATATATATGTGGGGGGATCTAAACCTGAATCGATATGTCCAGATGCATAAATCGGGACATGGGTGGAGATATATATATATATATATATTTTGATATATCTATAATATAGATATCTTTGTGGGGCATGGAATTGCACCACCAGAGAAATGATATAGGTATGTAGACATATATAGAGATGCTACATACAAGATGACAGGTTGAAGAACATGTCTAGCACCCAGCCCCATGATTGTACATGGGAAATAAAAAAGAAAAAGATTCTGTATACTACCAGAGGGTGAAGCCACTTGGGATATGTAGAGAGAATCTATTTCTATGAATTGAGGGATGCAGGAAGGCAATCCAACAAAACAACCGTGATGATTGCGTGAGAACAGATTATAAGATGAATCTGTAAGGAACAAGGCGGGAGTTCCACCGAACACTGACATGGCAGAGGTGTAAAATGCAGGGGAAGATACCAGAGGGACCCATTAGAGGGACCCCGAGGTAGCATGCATGAATGTCAGCCTTGGATCTTCACGCAGAAGAATATATCTCGTGCTAACACCCCAGGTTAAAGGGTGTGGAGAACCTTCACAGGCATGGGAAGGGTGAACAAGCTTTTTCCTACTAATAGCGAAGCTTCAGAGACAAGGTCAATGCTCTATAGCAGGCCCTCATAGTAGAAAGCTGCTCTGAAGATTATAGAGAGCATTGTGCAGGAGAGATAAACTGACTGAAGTCAGGTTTGTTACCATATCCTAGGAGAGGAGATGGATAGAATAATGTGAGAAAGCCTAAGGGAGTAGGAGGATCCAAGGTAGCTAACGAATAGCTTGGAAACACTACTAAGGCTAGACAGAAATTGAACAAAAGACTGGAACTTGGCAAAAGTACCAGTAATACAATCACTGTAACTCCTGCAGGCACAGCAGCTGACAGAAACAGCAGAAAGATTGCCCTGTGCCCCATAAAGAAAAAACAGATAGAGGGAGGAGATATAACTTCTCCCTGTCTGTGGAATAAGCTTGGTAAAAACTATTTAGTATGGTACCCCTCCGTTAGGGAAAAACCCCCATTGGAGAGGGTAGAGCAAGTAATTAGAGGGTGACATACCCATAGGGTAAGTCAACAGAAGGAAGAATGTTCAGTTGGGACAAACCATCATGGGATAGGTGCAACTGCTCTTCTAGAGAATAAGAAGAGGAGAAGTTAGCAGTCCCTGAGCATAAAATGTTTCACAAGGTAGTACACTGAAAAGAAACAGTGTATAAACTTCTAATGAATTAGAAGGAAAGTATAGAGTATAAGTCCCAGCTCCTATGGTTGCTGGGAATGCTGAGACTGGTTAGAGCTGTAGGAGTTCAGACTAGGGCGAGGTGTCTCCTGTTTAGGTACAGCCGAATGATGGGCAGGAGAGGAATGAAACTTTCTTTTCTTAGGGAAAGAAGGTTTGGTAGGACATTTCCTACCTCTCGAAGAAGGAGGTGGCTTAGAAAGGTCCTTAGTGGAAGGAGAGTCAGTGAAGCATTGAGCAACCTGACTTAAAGCCTCCTTATTGAAGAGACCCTCTCCTGTACAAGGAGAATGAGCCAGTATAGTTTGTGCCCATCTACTCAAGTCTGAAGCTTCAAGCCAGGCTCTGCGACGTGCTGCTATGGCAATAGCAGAGGATCTGCTAACAGACTCAAAAGAGTCTATAGAAGCACGAGACAGGAACCAAGATATATTCCGGCTGTGATTGATGAGTAAGGAATAATCAGTAGCCTTGGGCTCTGGTAAAAAAGGGGTCAAAAGAGACAATTTCTCTGTGACTTCCTGGAGTGTTAGACTCATGTGAAAAATATATGAGAGAACTCTGGAGGCCAACAGAGTTTTGGAAGGCCTGACGACCAAAAGCATCGAGTGTTCTTGAAGAATGACCCGGTGGATAAGAAGAATGCTTCTTCTTGCTCTTAACTTTTCTCAGAGCCGATTCCACTACAAGGGAAAGATGAGAAAGTTGAGGCTTCTGGAACCCTGGAGAGGGTGGCACCCGGTACCGAACCTCAATGTTTGTAGAAACTGGAGGAAGTCGTAAGGGTGATTTCCAGACCCTGAGAAGGAGATCCTGCAGAGCAGGATGTAAAGGAAATTGTATATTTTCCATCTGTGCCTGTGAGCCCTGAGTAGGACCACCACCAGGGATAGATATATTGAGAAAGGTTGCCATGTCCCAGAGAAAAGCCTGAAAAGACTGATCTCCTATGGGAACCATCCCTGGTCTGGCTAAAGAAAAAGCCGGAGCTCCAGAGGAGGTACAGGGGACTACACCAATGCCAGGTATCGGTTCTAAAGTAGGCATGGGTGCCAGAAGAGGCATCGATACTGATACAGGAGTAGCAGATGAAGCAGCCATCGGGAACTGCTGCAGTGGTAGCGAGATCATGAGAGAGTTATGACTATGATCTTTGAAACTGCCGATCTGGAATCGACCTGAGTCGGTTCCAGGGCACGTCGGTACGGAGTCATCGAGACTAGATATGGACTCAAGACTCGGCATCGAAGTAAGTGATACTAACGATGGGTGTCGCGAAGGCGCCGACGCCAAAGGCAATATCGGCGATGCCGATACCCCTAAGGCAGTCTGGGTCACCTCGACCGATACCGACGGTACTGAGGATACCCGATGAGCACCTTTTTCAAAGGGAAAGGTGGTCCACCTCGATGCCGATGCCAGGGTATCGGAACCGATAGACGCCGGTACCGGCCCGGAGCATGGCTGAGGTGAAGGAAGTCAATGCGGTGCGAATCGATCAGGCCCGAAGGTACCGAAGATGCCCGATGACAATCCTTGGTGAAGAGTAGGCTACTCGACACCGGTGCCAATGCCGGAGGCTCGGTACCGCTCGAAGCGGATACCACCTCCGCGCATGGCTCAGGTATGTTCTGTGAGGGGTGAGCCCCAGGAACAACCTGAAACCCCTTTAACGCTTTGGAGCCCATAGACTCCCGCAGGGGTAATGCCAATGGATTCTTGAGGGTAAGGCCGGAGCCGTCACCATGCTGGGCATGGGACATACCACTCAAACATTGACTAGTCTTAACAGACTGTTTTTGGGTTACCTGATGCTGT
Source organism: Ichthyophis bannanicus (assembly GCA_033557465.1). NCBI lineage: Eukaryota > Metazoa > Chordata > Amphibia > Gymnophiona > Ichthyophiidae > Ichthyophis > Ichthyophis bannanicus. The sequence goes on along the minus strand of CM066033.1, from coordinate 656,475,893 downwards.
GAAGTAGAGAAACCTGGTACCCTTACTGCCGAGGAAAAAACGGTATCGAGGGAAATTCTAAAATTTGAAGGTTTCTTCACAGAAATATCCCCCAACTTGCCAGGGGAAAAAGGGTCAGGACCTACACAGTTGAGACACCAAGCATTGGTATCTAAAAAGAAACAGGTGTTTCCACAACGAATGCACTTCTTAGGAAAAGAAGGCTCCATAATGAAGAGGCCGGGTAGTCCCAACAAGTTAAGGCAAAAACTGAAGAAAATGTTTCTCAGAATTAAGTCAAAAATCCACCAGCGATACCGGTGGGAGCGGGAAATACAGCCGCGACCACAAGAAAACAAAAACTAAAGAATTAAAGTAAGTAAATAAGTAAGTTTCTGCGGTGACAGGAGGACGTCCTGCCGGCTCCGCGGAAAAACGAAAACTGAAGAGAGGCTCTGGAGAGGGCGGGAACTCAGCGCGCAGGCGCGAGGGAGGCTGCCAAAAGCTTTCTGATTGGAAGCTGGGCAGCATCCCCGTGCAGACTCCGTCGGTACCTACGTACCCATATGTGAAGACTCATTCCTGCTTGTTCCTGGAGATACATGACTTCCTTTGGATTGCAGGGGATCTGTAGAGGTTGTGGCTCCCCTGGTGCAGGGTCCTGACCAGGTATAGAAATGGCAAGTAACTTTGCCATATCAAGCAGAAAGCACAGTTACTTACCTGTAACAGGTGATCTCCGGAACAGCAGGAATTAGTCTTCACATATGGGTACGTCGGCGCCGACGGAGCCCGCACGGAAATGCTCCCCAGCATCCAATCAGAAGCCTTTGGGAGCATCCCTCGCGCCTGCGCGGTGACTTCCCGCCTTTCCCACTGCCTCCCCTCAGTTGAGTTTCATAGCTGAGACAGAAGGAGAGCAAGAGGAAAGGAAATAGATACAACTCCTAGGAGAGTTGGGTGGGTTGTGAAGACTAATTCCTGCTGTTCCGGAGATCACCTGTTACACGTAAGTAACTGTGCTATCTCCAGGAACAAGCAGGAATGAGTCTTCACATATGGGGACTCCCTAGCTGCGGGTGCCAGGGGAGATCCCATAAAATACGTATCCCTGGAACAGGGTGGCATATCCCAACCTGATCTCCGGCATCCCCTGGGGGGTAGGAGTTGAACAGAGCAGAGCTGCAGAGGAACAGCGAATCTAAAGACTACAGGGAAAAAGAGTCTTTAGAATGTATGTCAAGTAGCAGTAGATATTTAATGAACGAGCACAATACAAAGCTTACCTACTGGATTGTAGGAAGTAGACAGGAGATGCAGTAGCGGAATCTTCAAGGTAACTCCACTGCAGTGAGGAAGAAGTTCCAATCTGGAATGGGCAGGTGACCCAGGTGTCAACCGGGGCAGGAGAAGATCGGCAGGCCTCCAATGAAAAGCTTTATGGGAGAAGCTGAGAACTCTGGTAGGTACAGAGTCATAAACATTGAGGACTAACAAAAGAAAAACTGACCGATCTGGAAAGTAGCCCAGTCCGGAGGGGAAGAAAGGGTATGGAAAAAAAAAAACCATTCCCAAAGAGAACAGAATTGTACGTAGGAATACTGAAAACGTACACTGTCTTTCCTAGCTGGTAGGAGATAGGAAGACATTGAGACTGCATAGAAAAAGAAATGCATAACAAAAATAGAAGCTGTTGACGTCACAGCAGTAATTGTTAGTATAACCAGTCCCCGTTATTGAGCCGTATTATAATAGGCAAGTTGACTGTCTGGACCCCATAAGAAAATAAAAACCTAAGCACCGACAGTCAGGGAGATAGGTTAGACATAGGGCGCTATGGACATCTCCCAATATGCACATACCTAGATATATAAGTATATTTATAAGGAAGACATACATAACTATACGTATGAGAAGATATATGTCTAGACAAGTGTGATATAAATCTACATATAGAAATGCAGATAGATATATGTATGTACAGATAGAGGCGGGATGGCTGATGCCCACCCAGGGTACAAAACCATGTATGCACAGGATACATACATACAGGAAAAACAATTTTAAGAATGCATGCCTGCAACTGAGCCACAGAAACATTCACATGGGGAATGTGAAGGGAAAAAATCCATCCCATAATAGGGGGTGAAACCCACCTGAAGAAATATAGAGGATCTATTTCTGTAGGTCAGTGGAAGAACCAGCATGGTTGTGTGAAAACCAGAGGATAACAGCAGTCTGGTAAGAGTACCTCAGCAGTACCTTAGGACTCTGATATGTCCGAAGGACAAGAAGAACGCAGAGACGAAGATACCAAGTAACCCAGCTAAGGGGTTCAGGGGTATCACGTACGGTAAAGAGTATGCGTTGTCCAAGGGGAGTAGAAGCATAATGCCAAGCTGGAAGGAACAGGAGTATATTCCGGTCAGATTGGAAACTCCGTGGACACACACGTAGAAAAAAAAAAAAACTTGTCCGCTGGATATGAAAGACCCTCAGAGACAGAGTTCAATGCTCTGTAGCAAGGGCCCATAGCAGAAAGCTTCTCTGAGGATTGCAGAGAGCATTGTGCAGGAGAATTAGAGATAAAACTGACCGAGGTCAGGTGTGTTGCCATATCCTAGGAAAAGATATGGTTAGAAGAAGATAAGCTGCAGCGAAGAGTATTAAGCAAGCTAGTTGCAAGTAGCTTGCAATGAGCACTAAGGTAAACACTGGAACTCCTGCACATACAGCAACTGAACCAAACAGAGGGGATTCTCCTGTATGAAAACAGAGAGAAAACAGACAAAGGCAGCGGAGAAGATTTCTGTTCCTGTCTGATGAGGTGTTCAGAGCATGCATTGAAGGAACAACAGTCTACACTGTGTTTCAGTATGGCACCAACTCAAGCAGGGGAGACCCTGGAAAGAGAGGGTCGGAAAGTGGCTTACCCTATGGAAGGTCAGCTGAGGGAAAAAATGTCCATATGGGGCAGAACTATCATGGGATAGTTGCAACCTCCCTTCGTTGTAATAGAATGGGAGATTTCAGTAACCCATGGACAAAAATACCCCAAGAGCATAGCATACTGGAAAAGAAAAAAACAGTGTAGAGTTTGAAGCATAAACTTCCGCTGAGGAGAAGTTAACTGTAGAGTGCAATACACAGGAACCTATGGGTGCTGGTTACTGGGTAGAGTCTGGAGACTTCAGACTAGGATGAGATGTCCCTTGCTTGGGTACACCGGGAGGATGGGTAGAAGGATGAAACTTTCTCTTCTTCGGGATAGACTGTTTGGTAGGACATTGCCTACGTCCTGGGGAAAAAGAAGGCTTAGGATGGTTTCCAGAACCAGGGAAGTCAGTGGAGCAATGAGCAACCTGACGTAAAGCTTCTTTATTGAAGAGATGCTCTCCAGTACAAGGGGAATTACCCAGTGTGTGTTGCGCCCATCTGCTCAAGTCTGAAGCCTGCAGCCACGCTGTACGGCGCGCTCCAATGGCAATAGCAGAGGATCTGCTAACAGACTCAAAAGAGTCTAGGGAAGCCCGGGAAAGAAACCAAGAGATATTCCTGCTATGATTAATAAGCAAGGAATAGTCAGAGGCCTTAGGTTCCGACAAAAAAGGAGACAAAAGAGATAACTTCTCTGTGACCTCCTGAAGCTTGAGACTCATATAAAAAATATATGAAATAATTCTTGAAGCCAACATAGAAGTTTGGAAGGTCTGACGTCCGAAGGCATCAAGTGCTTTAGATGCACGACCTGGTAGGAAAGAAGAATGCTTCTTCTTACTTCTGACCTTCCTCATTGCTGATTCCACTACAATGGAATGATGCGGAAGTTGGTTTTTCTGAAACCCCGGAGAGGGAGGCACCTGATACAGAACATTCATGGCTGTAGAAGGCGCAGGAACCTTTAAAGGTGATTCCCAAATCCTCAGAAGAAGGTCCTGCAAAGACTGATGCAAAGGAAGCATTATGGTTTCCTTTTCTGCAGGATCTTGGCCAAGAGTAGGACCAGGAATAGGGATGGCAAGAAAGGTTGCCATGTCAAGGAGAAATTCCTGAAAAGAAGGATCTCCCAGAGAAACTATTCCTGGGTAGGTTGAGGTTGAATGAGCAGAAGACCTACTGGACTGGTGCATAAAAGGAATCCTGCTAGATGGAAAACGATCCTGACAGTTCTGATTCGAGGCAGTTAGTACTGCATCGTCGGTTCCCGGTATCGATTCCAAGCTAGGCATGGAAAAGATCGATGGCACCGATGGAACTGCAGGAAACGACACCGATACTGGTATCGGCATCGGGGACGGTAATGCCCTCGTAGCAGGCATCGGAGGTTGCCGAAGCGGTACCGAGGTAACCAGAGAGCTTTGGTGATTATCCCCGATACTGCGTAGTCGGAGGCGACAAGGATCGGCTCCGAAACGCGTCGGAACCAAGTCATCTAGACTGGATATGGATTCCAGACTGGGCATCGAGACGAGTGTCGATGGTGGAATCGGCGAAGTCGCCACATGAAGGTCAATCGGAACCGTATCGATCGGCACCGAAGGCACCGAGGACGATGCCCGGTGAAGAGAGGAACACCCGACACCGGCGCCGATGTCGGGGTATCGGCACCTCACGAAGCCGGTACCCCCCAAGCATGGCGCCCAGGACACCCGATGACGATCCCCGGTGAAGAGTGGAACACTCGACGCCGATGCCGAGGCATCATTACCGCTCGACGCCGGTATCGACCCCGCGGTTGGCTGGGATACAGGAAAGCTAGACCGGGTCGTATCGAGCGGCCCCGAAGGCACCGAGGACTCCAGATGATCCCTGGTGAGGAGCGGAGCACTCTATGCCGGTGCCGGGGAATCGGCACCGCTCGAAGCCGGTACCAACCCCGCACATGGCTGGGAAGCAGGAAAACCAGTCTGGGTCGGGTCGATCGGTCCCGAAGGTACCGAGGATACCAGACGACGAGCCCTGGTGAAGAGTGGAGCACTCGACACCGGTGCCGATGCCGGGGAAGCGGTACCGCTCGAAGCCAGACCGCAATCCCTGGTGGCGAGTGGAGCACTCGACATCGGAGCCGATGCCGGGGAAGCATTACCGCTCGAAGCCGGTACCAACCCCGCGCATGGCTGGGATGCAGGAAAGCCAGTCTGGGTCGTATCGATCGGCCCCGAAGGCACCGAGGACACCAGCTGACGATCCTTGGTGAAGAGTGGGGCACTCGACACCGGTGCCGATGACGGGGAATCGGTACCACCCGAAGCGGATACCACCCCCGAGCATGGCTCAGGTATGTTCTGTGAGGAGTGAACCCCAGGAACAACCTGAAACCCCGTAAATGCTTTGGAGCCCGAAGACTCCCGCCGGGGTCTTATTGCCAATGGGGTCTTGAGGGCAAGGCCGGAGCCGTCATCATGCTGGGCATGAGACTTGCCCTTCAAGAATTGGCTAGTCTTAACAGACTGTTTGTGGGTTACCTGATCCTGGAGAGAAGAGTAAACCGAGGACCTCACCCGAGGAGGAAAAACGGCATCGAGGGATACCCGAAAAAGAGAAGGTCTTCTCCCGATGCTAAAGCCCCATGGACCCGGAGAAAAAGGGTCAGGGCCCCAAACAGGTTAGACACCAGGCATCGGAGTCTAAAAAGAAAACCAAGTCTCCACCAGTGAGGGCACTTCTTAGGGGAAGAAGGCTCCATGTTGGAAAGGCCTAGTAGGCCTCAAAAGATAAAAGAAAAAAAAAAAAAAAAAAAACTGATGAGGAAATTATTTCTCTAAAGGAAAAGAGAAGAATAAAGCACCGGCGGTACCGGTATCGGCGGGGAAGACAGCCGCGACCACACAAAACAAGAAAACAAAGATTATAAAGAAAAAAGTTTCTGCGGTGACAGGAGGTACGTCCTGTTGGCTCTGTGGAAAAACGAAAACAGCTGAGGGGAGGCAGTGGGAAAGGCGGGAAGACACCGCGCAGGCGCGAGGGATGCTCCCAAAGGCTTCTGATTGGATGCTGGGGAGAATTTCCGTGCGGGCTCCGTCAGCGCCGACGTACCCATATGTGAAGACTCATTCCTGCTTGTTCCTGGAGATAAACCTGAAAAGAAATCTCCCCAGAGGGGAGTCCTCGAGGAAGAGGAGGAAGAACTAGATCTGTTGAAGAACTAGCTCTAGCACCCACCGGTTCATTCAGATTCTGTAGAATAGAAGATCTGGAGGGGTGGATCATCGGAGTATCTTTGAAAGACAATTGTCAGAACCGTTGAAAACCGGTACCGCAACTTGTCAGTAGCAAATCATCCATGCTCGGGATCAATTCTAAACTTGGTATGGAAGGAAGCGAACCGGCTGAAAGGAGCATGGGAGGTACTGACACCGATGCTGATACTGGTACCGTCGTTGATACCGATACATGAAGATCAGTCTGCGATAGCACTATCGGTACCGAGGTAACCGAATGTGGCAGACCTTGATCATCGGTAGAATGTCTTCGGTACCGTTTGAAGTCGGTACCGAGACGAGTCGGTACCCAGTCATCCAGACTAGAGATAGATTCTAGACTCGGCATCGAAAGAAGCGAGTCTATCGATACATATCTGGAGGGCACCGATGTGGATACCAGCATCGGTACCGGGATTGATGCGGGAAGATCGGTCGGTAGCGACTCTAGCGGCACCGAAGATACTGAGAGCGCTCAACTGCGATCATTGGTGTGGAAAGTTTCATCCAGCACCATTGCCAATGCCGGGGTACCGGCACCACTCAAAGCAGATACCTGAGCCATGCACGGTGGTATGTTCACAGAGGTAAAAACCCCGGGAACAACCTGAAACCCCGTTAATGCTTTGGAGGCGGAAGCCTCCCGCCGGGGTTTTAAAGCCAATATGTCCTCGGGGGCAAGCCCAGAGGCATCTCTATGATATACATGAGATCTACCACCCGAGGACTGGCTAGTCTTTACAGACTTTTGTTTGGATACCTGATCCTGCGAAAAAGATGATGTAGCTGGTACCCTCAAGTCTGAAGTGAACCGCGTATCGAGTTGAGCTCGATGCTGAAGACTTCTTTTAGAAATAGTAGTGCAGGAGGGACACTCCAGCAGATGGTGTTCAGGTCCCAAACATGGAAGGCACCAATTATGGGTGTCTAAAACTAATTTGGTAGCGCCACAGATAAAACATGTTCTAGTGGCTGGCATTTCCATGAGGGAAAGTGGAGAGGTCTAGCAGGCCGAAACCCGTCAGGCACTAAAACAGGGAAAAATTCCCTACAAAAGAAAATATTTGTAGAAGAAAAGAAGAAGAAAACACCGGCGGTACCGGTGCGTCGAGGGAAGGTAGACGCGACCACAAGAAAAAACAAAAATAAAGCAAGAATTTTCTGCGGTGACAGGAGGACGTCCTGCCGGCTCCGCGGAAAAATGAAAACTGAGGAGAGGCAGTTGGGAAAGGCGGGAAGGCAGCATGCAGGCGTGTTGGGATGCTCCCAAAAGCGTTCTGATAGGACGCTGGGGAGCGTTCCTGTGCAGACTGTCGGTACAGACGTACCCATATGTGAAGACTCATTCCTGCTTGTTCCTGGAGATACCATTATTAAGAAGGGACCCAGGATATCAATGCTTGACCCAGTACAAGCATTGTGGAACTTGTGTCTTTTGGGGAAACTGCTAGGTACTGATGACCTACATTGGCCACTGTTGGAAACAGGATACTGGGCTTGATGGACCTTAGTCTGACCCATTATGGCATATCTTATGTTCTTATGGATGGGGAAATGGCTGCTGCTTCCGAGATGGCTGCTTTTCCCACCAAAACCACAGGTTCTGAAGGACTGTCCCAAGCCCTGGACTGCATCTGAAGCCCCTCGGTGTCCAAACGCAACTGTGCTGATCTGCCTGATTGACACACATACAAAAAGCCCCAGCTTCAATAACCCACCACGCAGCTCTGAAAGACTAACCGCATGCACAAAGACGCAATGATCTGGCTGCACTCTCACACGCACCCGATAGCAGGGACGAGAGAGGAGAAAGGCCCGACTGACTGCTTTGCTAGCATGCACCATGCTGACAGGGCAAAGAACAAAAAACGCTCCCTACTCACTGGGAACTCCATTACAAGGAACCGAAAACCTGCATTCACCGGAAGGCACTCACATGGAGATTTTTAAAGACACAGGACCAGTTTGCCCAGACATACGACTGCACATAGGGGCCAACCTACACCTTAAAAGGAGCATAGGGTCGCTTGGTGGCAGGACCTAGGATCCCAGGTAATTTTGCCCCGGACCCTGGCAGACCCAGTAAAGGATACTGGCAGTGCAACTCAGAGCCCATTAGCTGTCAGCCCTGCTCCACTGACTACCCAGTGTTTTGAAGCTACCCAGCCCTGATCACCCTGATTTTATATACAAAACTCCTTCTCTTACCACCTTTGCTTTGCCATTCAAACAACTTCTAAAAATAAAATGGAAAGATCTACAGAGCTAGGCCAAAGTCCTTCAGTGGAGCCCAGCCATGCAGAGGCTCCTTCTTCAGCTGCCGAGGACTGAGATTCTACCTCATGGACTCCAAGGGGGGAGCTCTTCTATTGTAACATTAGAAGTTTTGTCATGCTCAGTCCTCAGCTGGACAATCCACACATGTGCTGGACTGGAAGGATGATTAGGAGAAAAAAAATTTCCCTCCTCCTATGGCTACCAAAAAGACTGCAGTCTAGGGGAGCTTCCCACAATGTGCTCAAGTGAGAGAGTCACCCTCAAATGTGACATTCATAAGCATTTAATCAAGCTTTTCCTCTTAATCCTCAGATTTCCTTCAGAGAGGAGAAAAATAGAAATTACACTTACCTGGTAATTGTCATTCCTTGAGTGACGACAGTTTAGTCCTCCACCTCTGGGTTGTGCACCTCCTCCTGCAGCTTGGAGACTGGGCATGTCAAAGTCGTGACATCACTGGATATAGCCTGCTGGTATCTCCCATCAGCTCCCAGTGTACTATTGATAAAGCAAACTCAAAGGAACAACAAAGTAAGTAAGTATACCATAACTTTAAATAACTCTCCATTCCTCAACCTGAGGAACCTTTTTAACCTTATCAGTCTTATATTTTTTTTTTACTTTACGTTCACGTCCCCCCTATGCAAACACGTTTCCTGTACCATCCCCTCGTTTAAATGAGAAGGAAGAAACAGAACAGAGAGGGATACTCACTGCGATCTAGAATCTGAAAGGATCTCTACACCTTGAGATTGATGCTCCACTCCGCCTGAAAATAAACAAGAAATCACACCCCTGGGCGGGAATGAGGACTAAACTGTCGTCACTCAAGGAACGACAATTACCAGGTAAGTGTAATTTCTATTTCCTTAACGTTCCTCCAGTTTAGTCCTCCACCTCTGGGATGTAACAGAGCAGTAATCATTGGGAGGGACTTATCCAGCCAACTCACCACACCGTCGACCCGGAACAGGCATCCTTTACTGCCAGAACATTTAGGCAGTAGTGGTTACTGAGGGAATGAAGAGACGACCTGGAAGCTGCTCTACCAAACCCCCCTGGTGGAATGACACAATGATCCACCCATGAAGCTGTTTGCGCCCTGGTAGCAAGAGTCAGCAATTCCCCCGGAATCATATAACCTCGCCACCAGATTGCTGAAGCAACCATCACCTTAACCCAGAGCGAAATGGCCACCTTCGCTGCTGCTTCTCCTTCGCGGGGAGCTCCAACCAACACACAAAAACAAACAAATGCCGCACCCCGCATTTTATGTTTCCTATCAGCGTAAGCTATGAATAAAAACCTCCTCTTCCAGAAAAACCGAGAACTCGAAGAGAAACCAATACCACCTTTTGGAAGGACGACAGGACTGGTCGCAACCACCACCCTCACTCCAGAAAGGGTGAAAACGGCTCATTACATGACCATGCCTGAGACTCCGAAACTCGTCGTGCCGAACAAAGAGCTATCAAAGACACTGTCTATAACAGCAAATCCTTTACCGACGCCTGGAGTAAAGAATCAAAGGACTCTTTAGTTAACGCCTCTAAGGTCCAATCAGGATCCCACGGCGGTACCCGAACTCTCCTTGAGGAGCGCAGTTGGATCCCAACTTAAGGAAACGCCACACGTCGACCCAAGCACCTAGCACAATTCCCTGCACAGAACCTCTACAGCCGGAAACAGTCGCCAGCTGGACCCTCTAAGGAACTGGCCGCTAGTTCCTTCAGACACTGTCCTGCAGAGAACTCAGACTAAGGATACAGACACCTTTGTCGCCCGGACTTGCCGCCATGAACAGCAGCCTTCAAAAAAGGCGCTAAGCATGGACCTATGTACCAGACGCAGCCTGCCTCCTTGCTCTCAAGGTGGTGGCGAAGACCGCCGCAGAATAACCCTTCTTCAACCCTGCCCATTCAAAGGCCAAACCATAGGCAGGCACCGATCCACCTGAAACATTAGTCACGGACCTAGCCGCAGCAGAACGTCTGCTACCGGCAACTTCTAGGAAATGCCCGTCGAGTAGGCAAATGAGATCAGCCTAGTACGGCCATCTCGTCCAACCGGGCGCTACCAAGAGTACCTTTCCCCGAAAGCCTCAATACGCTAACTACTTGCCCTATGAGAGCCCATGGGGAAAGGACAAGACAAAGACTTGTAACTGGAAGCTTACTGAGCCTCGACTTGGACGAACCATCGGCCGCCCCAGTCCTCCACCAGAGAGACCTCCGGGTGAACCCCAAGAAAGCCAATAATATTAGCTAGTGCTCAAATTAAACCATAATGCACATTTGCCATATACAGCAAATCAGGCTCTAGTTGATTCAACTCCCTGATCCTTTCCTGTTCCAGGTGAGTAGACTGCCGTAAACACTGCGACCACCTGAAGCATGCTCTCGCCCCCCCAGGCTCCACAAATGGGAGCTTGTAAGGACAGAGCATTGCCCCCCAACGATCGCTTCAGTAAACCATCTACTTTCCTATCTTGCGCTAAAGATTGCTAGGGCTCTCTTCCATACAGTGAGTCGACACCCCCTGGTAGTGCAAGATGTGCACCCACCCACGTAGTACCCAGGCCTGCCCCTGCTTAGCCTCCAAATGTCAATCAAGAACAGGCGAATTCAGGACAGCTGAATACTTCCATCTTCCCAAGCCGTGCTACCTTCCACCTGGAAGGGTGGTCTCCTTTGTGACCGCTGCCACTGCCGCATCCAAATGCGGCTAGCGGAACCTCTCATCCTTGTCTGGCCAAGGACAGTCTGTCCCTGGTCCTAACGCTTCTCAGGCCTGTCTCCGGCAGATCGCACTCCTCCTGGATCCCCAGATCCACTATCCGGTGCCCAGGAACACTACCTGCGTCTGTCTCATTGCTTGCAGTACAGGGACTTTCCCTACTTCGTCTTCCGACGGCTGTGCGGTAACGAGACTGCGCGTCTGAAGGGATTCCGTGAGAAGAGCCGTCAGTTCCTATTTCCAGAAAACCGGCATGATTTTAGCCTGAAGTTTCCTTTGAGATCGTAGAGTACTCTATCGGAATTTTCCCCCTAGTCCACCTTCTGGACCTTGGTCTGACCCAGTATGGCATATCTTATGTTCTCTTAAGCAAAATGAGAACTTTTTTTTTTTTTTCACAAAGACATCTCTTAACCAAAAATTCCTTCAGCATATTTTAGGAGAAGCTCTTTCCGTGCCAACAATATGAAGTAGAAAGAACTCCCAATCACAGGCATACTAATCAAACGCCTCATTCCGTCTGACTGCACAAAGATGGACTTTATATTTTAAGTTCAACTAGCACCTGGTGTTAGGAAATCCAGCTCTCTCATTCCGCAGTGGCAATTGAGTCAGCAATGAAGAAGCCGAGAAACTGCAGACAAGTTCCCATTATACCACCTGGTAAAGACTCCACTTTTAGACCACTGAAGCAAAAAAGCATGCCAGAGTGCATTGTGTCCTGCCAGGTAGCTGATCGAATTTAAATGCTTCAGTGTATGCAGGGCATTTTCCAGAGAACGCAAGGTCTCTCATCCAGGCTGCCTCCACATTCAGTCTAAACCGGCAGCCATCTTGGCTGATGCCGATCAGCGTGGAAGCCATCTTGTAAGCCCAGCATATGATGTATGCCTACTAGAATCTGTGCTGCTGCTATTGCGCTAGCCTGGCTGCGTATGTCTGGCCCCCATTAAGGCATTAGCTGAACACTAGCAGATACTCTCCATACTGGAGAACCTCTGATAAATGGAATGGGAGCATAGATAGCTTCAAAGGCCAGAGTTCTATTTTGCAACCTCTCTCCGCTGAGCTGCTGCCTTTTCAATATGTAAAATTAAACCACATATAGCCAAAATTAATACATTACAAATCTACCGTAAAATCTTATAATTTGGGCAACGCCAAACTAAACGGGAATATTTTCCATTAAGAAACCACACAACTATAAAACCCTTCTCACGACATAATGCTTATGGCAGAGCATTCCACATCTGTGGACTGGCCATGGCGCTCACCCAAGCACCTGTTACAACTGTCCAAGAGAGTTATCACCATAATTCCTTTTGACTTGAATATAACGTTTACAGCAAATCATAGCGCTATATCACAGCAGCTAAGCCAAAATATTACCCTGCCATATCGACTTTAACGCTTTATAGGACCTTCTATGGATAGCGGAAGGAGATTCTTGTAAAGCAACATAGCTATGCCTTTTTTTTTTTTTTTTTTAAATATAGGACTCCAAAAAACAAGTTTCCGCCAACTCCAATGAAATCAAAGCAGATCAGCTAAAATTACCCAAACTGCTCCTATAGCTTTGCAAGAAGATACCAGCCCCCGCCGCACTCAGCTTTCCTTCCCCCCTTATCCTGAGGGATTCAGCGCTGCAGGACGCGTTGCGCACCCCCCTGCCAGTCTGCTGCGTCTGCCAGGGAGCTGAAGAGCGAAATATAGAGTAGAACCCCTGGAAGCAAACAGTGTGCTGACCTTGGGGTTCAGGACGCAAAAGGCCACCAAATAAATCAACAGTGTTAGCTAAAAATGAACAAGGCTCTCTCTCACTAAAGAGGGGTTTTTTTTTTTTTGTTTTTTTTTAAATACCACCGAAGTCCATGGGACCCAAGCCTTCGAACACAGCCCCTTAATGCTGTGCATTAACTATAACCAGAGAAATGAAATGAAATCCTGCCTTAAGAACCCGAAAAACCCATTAGGGAGCTGCCACTGGACGCGGCCTCCCCATGTCACCTTAGCGCGCGGGAAAGCCCCACTCCCCACAACTGCAGCGCCTGATTGCAGCCCCCGTGGCACGAGCAAAGCCCCCAGCCTAACTCTTATCCGCGTCATGTACAAGCCCCAATTGGCTCAGCTGAGTTGATCAACGGCCTCCAGCCTATCAAGGTCGCGGGCTGTTTCCCCCCCCAAACGACCTTCGCCACCGATTTGGGCTGCACTCCTCTCCCAACTGAACGGAGGGGAGCTGTACAGAAGAGCAGAACTTCTGCCGGCCAGCCTGAGCCTCACGCTACATGGCTGAAGGGCACCCTTACGGCCCAGAAGCCACCTCCACACTAAGTAACAGCGCGGACAGAAAGCCCAGCGGTTGCACCTCTAAAATTGCCCGGGCTCATTCTCGACAGCAGGCACGTCCCGGTGAAGTGCGCTGAGGCTGACCGGACCATTCCACTTGTCTCGCTGTTTTTTTTTTTTGTAAAACTAATAAGACCAGTCAATTACACAGGTACACTAAAAAAATTTTTTTTTAAACTGCCTCTGTTTCGATTGATTTTTACGTTTTTTGGTGCGCTGAATCCAAATCTGGTAACCAATTTGCTCCATCACGTACAGATTTTTTGCTACATTGGGTTAGCAGTTTGAGGTGAACGTTTCAGATTGAGTGCGATCGAGATAAAAGTTTCTTGGATGAATTCTTTATACTAATTGTTTAGTAGTTATTCAAATAAGAATAAAGAAAACTGTAACAAGGCAGCACATAAGAATAGAGTAATGTCAACAAAACACACTGTGATGGTAGCAAAATTGTCTGCACTTAAAACAGCCACATACATGTGCACAAACATTGAGCATATAAGAGCGAGGTTAGACACAAAGCAAAGCAATGTGCAAAAAATGTTGTACAGGTATGTATGTAAGAATAGAAAACGCAAACCGCACCATTGCAATACATGAAGACAAACACCCGATGGTGTGAAAATAAAATTCTAATAAATGAGATCCGACACTGTGGTAATAACTAGCAAATTTTTATTTCAAAGTTTAGTAAAAACACGATATTTGTCAACACAGTTTAGATTTTAAAGTCATTCTTGAGTCAATCAATCTCCTGGTAGGCCCGTTTCTTCTTCCCCCGAATGCTTCTCTTGGTGCGCTGCTTGGCGTATTTTTCATCTGGGGTTTCCGGCAGCAGCAACCAGCAGAAATCAGCCATCATAGTGGTGTTCCATCTTCCTTGGTACCTACCTTCTCTCTGCGTCCTTGATGTCCTGGTGAAACCTTTCACCTTGTTCTTCACTGTACGCCCCCAAGTTTTCGGGAAAGTAGTTCACATGGGAGTGCAAGAAATGGACTTTCAGGCTCATGTTACAGCCTTGTTTTTTGAAGGCACTGAGCATCCTGGCAACAATATCCTTATAGTTCTCATCCCGCCTGTTCCCCAAGAATTTGAGAACAACATCCTTGAAGGAATCCCAGGCTTCTTTTTCCTTCTCAGACATCGTTTCAGCAAATGCTCCATCTGAAATGAGTTTCCTTATATCAGGGCCAACAAACACTCCTTCCTTTAGCTTTGCTTCAGAAAGTCGGGGGAACTTTGAGCAAAGGTACCGAAAGCACTCACCATCTTTTGGAAGGGACTTGATGAATTGCTTAATGAGACCCAACTTAATGTGGAGAGGTGGTAATAGAATTTTATCACGAGGTACCAAGCTCTCATGAAGAACATTTTTCTCACCGGGTCTCAAATACTCCCGAATTGGCCAGTCTTTTTTCCCCCAGTGTAGGTCGCGGGCCCGGCTATCCCACAAGCAAAGGAAGCAGGGATATTTGGTGAAACCGGATTGCTGCCCTAATAGCATGGATAGAATTTTAAAGTCTCCACAAATCATCCACTTATGCTCATCATAACGAATCTTCTGAAGAATCAGGGCCAAATTCTCGTATTTTTCTTGGAGAATAACAGAGTGTGAGCAATAGGAACTGAAGCGAATGTGTTGCCATTATGAAGAACACCACCTTTTATGCTGTCTTTTGACGAATCAATGAACAGCCGCCATTCAGCAGGATCATACTTGAGTTTAAACTTTTCCATCACTCCGTATATATCGTTGCAAAATACCAAATCTTCCTCTTTGCTGAAATACTTCAAAAATTGTCTCTCGCGGTTGCGGTACCAATAAAAAGTTGTTCCTGGTGACAATAGATTTTTCTGTTTAAGCCGAGAACCTAGCAGTTGGGCAGCATCTTTTGGGAGTCCTAAATCCCGGACTAAATCATTCAATTCAGCTTGAGAGAAAAGTTCAGGTTTCAGATCTGGTTCAGTTTCAAACTCGGAAGTACTGGACTCATCGGGAAAAGCCATCTGATGAGTCTCATCATGATCAGAACCGTCCACACAAATATGATCCAAAGATTTTGGTGGTTCAGGCACAGGTACTTCGTTGCTATGAGGCATAGGCCTAATTGCTGAGGGAAGGTTGGGGTAACTTATTACGTTCTTATTTTTTAAGTTGTATCCCTTCACAATGCAAGAGCAAAAATAGCAGTCACTGCTGTGGTCTCTCTGTTCACGCCACATCATAGGTATTCCAAAACGAAATGCTTGTTTTTTACCTTTCATCCATAAGCGTAGATCTTCCTCACATGTCTTGCACACTTTGTGAGGAGCCCACGGTTTGTCTTGATCGCCTAACTTCAAACCGAAATAGGCGAAATATACTTTTTTAATAAATGCAGAAATGTTCCTCTGCCGCTTTTTCACAGTATATTCCCCACAAATAAAACAAAAACTGTCCGGAGAGTTGACGCAACCTCTGGTTCTGTGAGCCATCACAAATACACAGCACTGCAAACTACAACTGTAGTGAACCACTTCGGAATAAAGCTGGATTACGACTGAGCAAACAAAAGGTAATAATGAACTTGCAAGAAACTGAAATTTGACAGGAACGTTCATGTCGCAACCACCGTGTTTGAGCGAGCGAACGAGGCGAGGCGAACAGGAAAGAACATGCGCCAGCGCGAGTACTGGATTTAGCCCCCCGCCTCCCAATTGTCCTGTTAATGTATAAAATGAATACAAAACACTCTAAAATATCATGAGGGAGTGTTTCTAGTTAGTTAACCATTACAACCTCTATTTTGGGCCAAGAAAATAAACTGCAGTCGGCTAAAAAGAAATTATGTGAACATTCCTTATATGGGTAAGAAATCTAATTTTGCAAGAAAACGTGAAGTGATGGAACATTTTGGCTATTTTTCCTGGATTCAGCACCCCAAAATCTATAGGAATCAGTTGCAAAACTGGAGGCAGTCTTTTGGTAGTGTACCTGTGTTATTTCTCAATGAATACCAAAATGAACAGAACTGAACTTCAAGAAATTGAGCGACAGACATCTACATGGTACTCACTGTTCTCAAAAATATACTGCAAAAATGCACCGCTTTCCCACGCAGCCTGATAAGCACGGGAAGCATGCCTCACTAACAGCCCGGCTAGGACTGCTTCCCTCACTGCACAGTGCACTTGCACCGAAGCCTCCTGATGCAATGGCACTCCGCGGGATCAAATAACTGACCCGATCACCTCCAATCGCTGGCCCTGCTATCTGCGTCGCTGCCTTCAGCTAAGTGCACTAAGCCAACGCAGAGAGGGCTTTCCTGCCTTTGGTTTACTGCCTCAAGGTCTGCCCGCAGTACCAGGGCACTCAGAGCAGTCTATGCTGCTGCTGCACAACTCCCCCCCATCCTGTCCAGGAGGGGAGAGCAGCTCTACACTCGGGCCGAGTCTGGAAATGAAAGAGAAGCACCAGCTGCTTCTCCCTCAACCACTTTTTTTTTTCCCACGGAAAAGAAACAGAATAAATAGGCAAGCGAGTGAAATAAAAACAAACTCCTTAAGACTAACTACACTCAAAGCACCAAGAATGCTCCTTAATTGTTCCTCTAGTGAGCCTAGTAACTAGGCTCACTATGTCCTCCTGCTGCATGGAGACTGGACACATTGGGGGCTGATGGGAAATACCAGCAGGCTATATCCAGTGATGTCACCACTTTGACATGCCCAGTCTCCAAGCTGCAGGAGGAGGTGCACAACCCAGAGGTGGAGGACTAAACTGGAGGAACGATAAGGAATACATTTACCATCTGCTGGAGACAAAAATACTGAAGTAACATCTAGTGGCCAAGTCGAATAGAGGCCTGGGAGTGATTTCATTGAAACCTGAGCTTTTCATTGGTTCTTTGTCACCACCAATCTGCTGGTAGGGGAACACGACCCACTTGTCTGAACTGGTCTAGCAGGATAATATGGAAAAATGCTTTACTTCACTGTTTGACTGCCACCACATTCTGAGCAAATGAAAGAAAGCAATTTCAGTGGATTATGGCTTGTAACATTTGTCTGACTTCTAGGCTTACGTGTGCACAAAATCCTCTTCACCAGCCCCCATCCAACAGCCCATGTGCAAATTTCCTGTATCTTGCTAGTCTATTCCTTCTTCCTCCCTATCTAGAGCATGTCTCCCCCCTCTTGAATACCTGTTCTTGGGTGGGAATCTCTCCTGTGACCAGCAGCCAGAAGAGCCCCTCAGGCAGAGGTTCTTCCCCTCCAGGGGCTTTTGGAAGCAGTTTCTGGCACTCAGGTATGCTGTAACCACGGAAACGAATGCCCTAATCCAAGAGAGACAAAAGCACATTGTCTGTCTGCAATTGTGAAATACCATCCCAGCAGAATGTACAAAATAGGGATAAGAAAAGAAGATCTCAAAGAGCAATAGTGTTGTCACTCTTACCTCCTCCGGATCGAGTACTGACGTCTCATACACCAACCCTTTCATACCTCTCATTCCACCATACACCTAAAAGGGACAGACAAACATTAGAACAGGCCGGTGTCTACAGCCAAACAGGGTCACAGCATGTCTACCCCTCCACTTGTATTCAAAGTGACATTGCTAATCAAGGTAAGCTGCAGTACCCCATAAAGTTCTCCTGCCAGCAGTTCTGAGCTGTAGCAAATGCCAGGCTCCTCTTTTGGCCGAGCACTACAGCACATATCTCGAAGAATTATTGCCTGAAAAAAAAAAACCACCTCATCTCTCAGTGCCTCCACTTTTAAGATTCCCACTGCTTAACTTGTGTTGCAGGAGTTAAGCTCTTTTGCTCCCACGTCTGACAATTTGTCTGCTTTGTTTGGGGGAGAGGAGGGGGTGAAATTTAGATTAGCAGCAAGAAGGGGGGGGGGGGGAGATTATCCCTTCCCCTCAGATTGACCTCAACTCCCCCCCTCCCTCAACAGGCAGTCTCTTCTACACATACACAGTATCGCTTTCTCATCCCTTGCCTCCTCCCAGGCCTGCCACCAGCATCTTAACCTTTCCATCTGTTTAGCTGTGGCTGCAGCAGGGTGACAATATTTTTGAACCTTTGCATTTCTTAATCTGTTTAGTCTTTTTTTGTTATTGTTTTATTTAGCTTTTCATTTCTCCAATCTTCCCTTATTTTTTCCCCACTTTTACTCTTCCCTCCAATTTCTACATTTTCTTTGCTCATTGCCCATTTTATTCTCTTGCATTTCCTCTAGATTTTTCAATCCTCTTGCCCTCTCTTTTGCTTATGTTATAGGTTTTATTTCTTTGTTTCCCCTTTCCTTCTACTTTCTACTCTTCCTCCCCTCAGGTCTGGCATCTCTCCCTCTCCCACCTTGGCTCCTCCCTCCCTCAGGTCCAGCATCTCCCACTCTCTCTTGCCTCTTCCCCTCAAATCTCCCTCCTTGCTGCAGCTCCTTCTTAGCAGGGCAGTTAGATGAAACAGTAACATACCACTTAGTCCTTGAGCCCATGTGTTACTGAAGGCTCAGCTGTGCCCCGCCACCCCTCCGATGCATTCCTCCTATTGCCAAGGGGGTAGGATGCAGTAGGGCCTACAACAGCACACTGGCTCAAACACTCAGCAGTGTGTTACCATTTCATCTACTGTTACTGTCCCACCGAAACCTGATAAATTTTAACAGCCCAGGGACATGCGGCCTTCCTTGTTCCTATTCTAGCCTTCAACATTTCTGGAGAAGGGGTTAACTTTGCCCCCTTTCAGCTCCCTCCAAAATGGGGGCATATCAGATGCCAGCAAAATCCAACAAAAAAATCCAATGTTTATTCTTCTGGGCATGCTTTCTTTTCAGAAAGGGTATATACTAGTGGTTCCCAAATTTGGGGGTCAAGATGCCAAATGGGGTCACATTATCAGTGGATGGAGTCACAGAAATATGGCCATTTCCTCCATATCTCTCTGGACTTTCACTGTGATCTATAACAAGTCACCAGTCAGTATGTGGCCTGTGAGCTAGTAACATTCATAGGTCCATGCCTCTTCCCGGGTAAGCTTGTTAGACTGGGAACCTATGCTGATTGCTGGGGTCTGTAAACACTCACTACACACTGACACAAGGAATCCTGTGCTGACTGCTGCTGCCTTTCTGCTTTAGATGAGTGGAGAGAGGGGCAGGAGGCTGGAGATCATCCAGTTTAACACCATCACCTGAGGTCATGTGACTTCAGTTATTAAAATGGGATTATACAGGATAAGAGTCTATGACCGTGCATTTCAAACTATCACCTCCCTAACAAATAGCCATTCTTTTTGCCTGTGTTTATAATCTTGTTAGAGTTTGTAATGATGCGGGTACGTTTAGATTAGGCTGCTTTGTGACATCTGTAATTACTGCTAATAGTGGCTTCCCTGATGACACACCGACCATTAGTGCTTTACAGCAATCATATCCTGAGCTTTATATGTGTATCCGCCTATGGAACAAGCCACCTGTGTCTGGGAGCCATGGGGTAGACAAATAGTGTTTTGCTGCTTACCATGTCAACAGTGATTTGTCCGATAACAGTTTTTCCATGTTGCTGCCTGAAGTTCTTTATTTTTATCTGTTCCTTTGGGATCAAATCTGCCAAAACGTCTTTCAAATTCTAAAAGATGCAAAATAAATTTATAAATGGACAGCACTCAAGTTAATCTCATACACAAAAACAGTTTTCCAGATAGAAAAGCACCAGGATACATTTCATCCACCCAATCAGTGGGGCAGCAGATGCCCCATCTCCCCCTAGGCTGATCTGCTGACAAGTTTACTGTAGAAGTGCCAAGTCCTAAGTCAGAAACTGGGAAATAATGTAAAGCACGTAGGAATTAGATTTATGTAGCAGCTTTCTGTTAAGTTGCTGTTTACTGTGCCAGGTAATTCTACAGTACAGAAGCATTACCCCTTACCTGATATTCCTCTGCCCACAGCAGTCAACATTTACATGCTAACACACACTTGGCATGCACAAAAAACAAACACACACTTACCTGCGAGACTGTTTCATGGTTAAATCAAAATACCTTTAAAGCACTTATTTTTTAAGCAAATACTCCAGAGTGATTTTGGGTGTAGGGAAGGGAGTATGCAACCTTCAGAAACTCTGAAAAATAATGCTGTCCACTGAGGTGTTTTCTGTAGACAGCAGGATTGAAAAAGCAAACAAGTGGGTGATGTTATCTTCCCTCCCATAGCTCCACTCAATTATTCTGTGAATTGAGTGGAGGGGAAGAAGATCCTCAAGAAAGAGTCAGAGATCAGTAAAATGGGAAATATTTTTGTATCTCTTTGCCACATCCTACTGGGAACCTCAAGCCTAATCAAGAGGCATCTCCTTTCACACCTTTATAAGCTACCTATACATTTTACATCTTATGAACTCCACAAGGGAGTTTTCTGGTATAATTCAAGCACTACGCTGAACATTAGCAGTAAATTTGAGACACAGATACTCCACATACACCATATGGCATAGAGTGAGGTTTATTAATATCATGGTACATGTAATATATAAAATTTAACTTTGAGTCCTGCTTTCCAAGTCCAGATGAGTGGGTTATGCTCCTATACCAGGTGAGCAACATTCAGCAATGTCATCACTTGGCATATCCTCTGGGGCAACAGAGAAGCTAGTAGGATGCTTCCCAAAGCAGTAAACAAAACTAAAAACTCAGAAAACATTAAATAGAAGATGCAAGCAAGCATTTGGCTTGTGTAACATGATGAAACTGGAGTCAGATGATGCGACTAACTAGGCCTTAAGGGCAGCAGACCTCCAGATCTAGACAGGCACCGATATAGACAATGCAACCAAAGACAACAGGTTTCAAAACCTGCAACAGGAGTCCTGGACTGATCTAGCAGAATTCAAGAAAAGGAAATTATCAGGTATGTAAAAATGTATCCTTTCTTATCCTGCTAGAGCAGTACAGATGAGGGTGTGAGAAGACTATTTTAACGGTAGACTAACCTGCCAGAGGTGCCATCAGAACAACTCCCACGAGCACACTACAGGGCTTCACAAAGGTGCTCAATGAAGATTAGGAAGCCTCCTTACAGCTATTTGCTGGACACACCACAGCAAACTATGTCCAGAGGGCCTGTGCCCTGTGGAATGAGCTCCGACTCACTCCTTAACACACTTACCATTCAGAATGCACACTGCCCCAATAGCCTCCTAAGTGAGCACACAATAGAGGGTTTGTCCTCCTCCATTTCTTTCCTCAACCTGCCATAAGAACATAAGATATGCCATACTGGGTCAGACCAAGGTCCATCAAGCCCAGTATCCTGTTTCCAACAGTGGCCAATCTAGGTCATATGTACCTAGCAGTTTCCCCAAGAGACAAGTTCCACAATGCTTGTACTGGGTCAAGCATTGATATCTTCGGTCACTTCTTAATAATGGTTTATGGACCTTTCCTCCAGGAACTTGTCCAAACCTTTTTTAAACCCAGCTACACTAACAGCCTTTACAGCACAGTTACTTACCTGTAACAGGTGATCTCTGGGAACAGCAGGAATTAGTCCTCACATATGGAATAAGTCCTCACATATGGGTACGTCGGAACCGACGGAGCCTGCGCGGGAAAGCTCCCCAGCTTCCCTGAAAGGAAGCTTTTGGGGCCTCCCACTGCACATGCGTGCTGCCTTCCTGCCTTCCTGACCAGCTCTCCTCAGTTCGAGTTTATAGCTGAGACAATAGAGAGAGGAAAGGAAGATAGATAGAAGATACAATTCCTAGGGGAGGTGGGTGGGTTGTGAGGATTAATTCCTGCTGTTCCCAGAGATCACCTGTTACAGGTAAGTAACTGTGCTATCTCCAGGAACAAGCAGGAATAAGTCCCCACATATGGGGACTCCCTAGCTAAGATGCCTGGGAGATCCCCTTCCAAGGGTTCGCCATCTTCGTATGGATCTCAGGCATCCATCCTGGGAAGGTGGGCAGGAGTTGTTCAAGTATGGAACAGGTGTTTGAGGACAGCCTGACCAAACAAGGCATCCCGGCGGGAGTCCTTGTCCAAGCAGTAATGGGCTGTGAAGGTATGAACCGAGGCCCATGTGGCGGCTCGACAGATCTGATCTATGGAGACAGAGTGAAGATGAGCCATAGAAGTGGCCATGGCTCTCACATTGTGAGCTGTGACATGGCCTTCCAGAGAAACATTTTTACTCTGGTAAGCAAAGGAAATACACTGAGCAATCCAATTGGAAAGTGTACGTTTGGAGACTGGACGTCCCAAATGAGAAGGATCAAAAGCCACGAAAAGCTGGGAAGACTTTCGATGTGGCTGAGTCCTGTTGAGGTAAAAGGCAAGAGCTCTTTTGCAATCTAAAGTATGAAGGTTCCTCTCTGCACTGGATGCATGAGGAGCCAGAAAAAAAGACAGGTAGATATACCTCTTGATTAAGGCGAAACCACTTTGGGCATAAAGTGGGGGTTCGTCCTAAGGACCACCTTATCATGATGAAATCTAGTATAAGGTGGATTAGCCACTAAAGCCTGCAGTTCACTGATGCGGCGAGCTGAAGTGACTGCAATGAGGAAAACTACCTTCCATGAAAGAAATTTCAAGGAGGTGGAGTGTAAGGGCTCAAAAGGTGGCTTCATAAGCTGACCTAGAACTAGGTTCAAGTCCCATGCTACCGGAGGAGGTCGGATGGGAGGCTTAGTTAGAGTCAGGCCTCTCATGAATCTTGCAACAAGCGGATGAGAGGAGACAGGTTGTCCATTTATAGGTTTTAAGGATGCTGCAATAGCACTCAAATGGACTCTTACTGAATTCGTCTTAAGGCCTGCATTAGAAAGATGCAGGAGATAGTCTAGTAGAGAATTCAAAGGAAGTGCTAGAGGGTCAAGACCCTGTTGAGCACACCAAATGGAAAAGCGTTTCCATTTGAAAGCATAGGAACGCCTCGAGGAGGGTTTCCTAGAGGCATGCAGGATATCTTTCACTGGTTGAGAAAGATTGAAGTCATGAAGGCTTAGGCCTTCAGTAACCAAGCTCTGAGGTGTAGGGACTTGGGGTTTGGGTGCCACAAAGTCCCTTTCTCCTGAGAGAGAAGGTCTGGCGCAGCTCCCAGGTCCAGGGAGGGTCCCTGGGAGAGATGCAGAAGTAGAGGGAACCATACTTGGCGTGGCCAGCGTGGAGCTATGAGGATCATGGATCCGTGATCCCTCTGGAGTTTGAACAGAGTCTTGGGAATCAAAGGAATGGGTGGAAAGGCATATAGGAATTCCTGACCCCAATGCAGGAGGAAGGCGTCGCTGGCCTGAGCTTCCTGACACGGAGTCCTGGAACAGAACCGGGGAAGTTTGGCATTCCACGGACTTGCAAAGAGGTCTATGTCCGGGGTTCCCCATTCCTGAAAGATTTTGCCTATCTGGTCCATATGTAGGGACCATTCGTGTGGGAGCAGAACTCGACTGAGTCTGTCTGCCCGAGAGTTTTGAACCCCTGGAAGATATACTGCCAGAAGATGAATTTGATACTCTCTGGCGAAGGCCCATAATCTGAGAGCTTCGTTGCAGAGCGACAGAGAGCCTGTCCCTCCTTGTTTGTTTACGTAGAACATGGCCACCTGATTGTCTGTCTGAACTAGGACAGTCAGGTTGACAAGGAGGGTATGGAAGACTTTGAGGGCAAAGAAGATTGCTCGCAGTTCCAGGAGGTTGATGTGAAGGGTGGTCTCCTGCGGAGACCAAAGTACCCTGAGTGGAGAGGGATTGTAGATGGGCTCCCCACCCTGTTTGGGAGGCATCTGTTGTGAGGGTTGCTTGGGGCAACAAAGGTTGGAAGGGGGCCCCCAACAACAGATTCTTGGTGGACATCCACCATTGGAGGGACCAAAACAGACGCTTTGAGGTGAGTATTTGGTCGGAGAGCGCTCCTGATGCTTGAGACCACTGGGTGGCCAAGGTCCATTGAGCTGCTCTCATGTGAAGACGAGCGTAGGGCACCACGTGTACGGTGGAGGCCATGTGGCCCAGAAGTTGCAGCATTTCTCTGGCTGTCAAGTGACTGCTGGACTGAGCTTGGGAGGCCAAGCACAGCAGACGTTGGCCCCGGACTTGAGGCAAGTAGGCCCTTGCAGTGGTGGTGTCCAACTGGGCCCCTATGAATTCTAGAGACTGAGTAGGGGTAAGTTGAGACTTGGGAAGGTTTACCACCAGTCCCAGATACTGCAGAAGGTGCCTTGTGCGGTCCAGGGAAATCTGGGCCTCTGACTGAGATGGAGCTCGGATGAGCCAATCGTCCAGATATGGGAATACAAAAATTCCCAGACCTCTTAGAAATGCGGCAACAACTGCCATGCATTTGGTGAATACTCTTGGAGCAGAGGCTAGACCGAAGGGAAGTACTCTGTACTGGAAATGTTTTCCCTGAAACAGAAATCTTAGATATTTTCTGTGGGATGGGTGGATGAGTATGTGTGTGTACGCATCCTTGAGATCTAGAGAACAAAGCCAATCCTGACTCTGAAGGTATGGAAGGAGAATGCCTAGAGAAAGCATTTTGAATTTCTCCAATTCTCTCAGATCTAGGATAGGTCTGAATCCCCCTTTCTTCTTTGTTATGAGAAAATAAGGGGAGTAGAATCCTGTCCCTTGTTGAAGAAGAGGAACCTCTTCTATGGCCCCTTGGGCAAGGAGAGAAGAGACCTCCTGATCCAACAGGTCCAGGAGAAATGGGGGAGAATTGAAGTGCCTCACCATGGTAAATGGAGGAAGGTTGGAAAAATGAAGTTTGTAGCCCTCTCTGATGATAGAGAGGGTCCATTGCTCTGATGTGATTTGCTCCCATCTGGGAGCAAAGTGAGCTAACCTTCCGGGAATGGTGAGGGGCTCTGGTTGTTCTAGAGCCAGAAATGTTAAGTTCTCTAGGGGCAAGTCAAAACCCCTGAGGGGGTTGAGCCTGCTGAGGAGTGGTAGACACTGCAGGCTTTGACTTTGCCTGTTTAGGTTGCTGACGTTTAGTAGCAAAGCGAGGCTGAGAAGATTGTTGGCCAGTATTTGTGGAAAATCTGGCCTTCTTGTAGTAAGGCCTCTTGAAAGACTTTTTCTTGGCAGGAGCAGAGGTAGACTTAGAAAGTCTATCCAAGGTAGCAGTTTCTGCATCCATTTGGGTGGCTTTAATTTGCCAGTCCTTACCAAATAAGTTCTCACCTGTACAGGGCATCCAGGACCCAGGGTTCTAGGTCAGAGGCCTGGAGCCAAGCAAGTCGTTGGGCTGCAATAGCAATGCCCGAAGCTCTACCGGCACCCTCAAAGGAATCAAAAGCTGCTCTGTTGGAGAACTTAGAAACATCTAGAAGCTGTTTCACCAGAGAAATGAACTCCTCTTTTCTATCCTCAGGGATAAAGGAGGCAAAAGGTCGTATCTTTAGGGCAAGTTCTCTAAGAAACATGCCCATATACAGACTAAGAATTAATCCTGGCTATAAGCATAGTAGCCTGGAAAATTTTCTTGCCAAAAGAGTCTAGGGTCTTACATTCTCGTCCTGGAGGGGTAGAAGAGTGCCTTTTGGTACTCTTAATCTTTTTCAGTGCAGACTTCACCACAATGGAATGGTGAGGCAACTGAGTCTTTTGAAAACCAGGAGAAGGAGGGACCCGGTACATGGTGTCCAGCCTACGAGAATAAGGAGACAACGTTAGAGGAGCCTCCCATAAGTCCATCAAGTGTTCTTGAAGGATTTCATGGATAGGCAGGGTGACTGCCTCTTTAGGAACCTTGGGGTATCCTAAAATATCCAATTTCTTTGACCTAGGTTCTTTTTCTGAGGATGTGGTAATAGAAAGTCCTTTAGCTAATTCAATAATGAATTCTTGAAAGGACAAATCCTCTGGTGGAGACATTCTCCTCTTTGGGGAAGAGGGGTTTTCATGAAGAACTAGAGACAGCTCATCAGAGTCCTCAGAGGAGTTGAAATCCTCAGAGGAATCAGAGTATTCTCTATCTGCTTCCAACGCACGATACGCATACCGATTGGTATCGACATCGGGCGTACCGGGTATGGGATCGGTATCGGGTAAAAACCCGAATCCGGCATGCGGAACCGATCTTCGTTTGGAAGTCGATGGTCTCGGTTCCGGTATGGGAGACGATACCGGAACCGGACCCGGTATCGCTGAACGCGATACCGAGGGCGTCACAGCATTGAAAAAAGCCAGCATGGCCTGCTGCATGGTCTGAACAGTATTGCTCATAGACGCCACTGCTGCCTGGATGTCGGTACCGGTATGGGCCGGTACCCCAGAGCAGTCCAACAGGTGATCAGTCGAGGCCGTGCCATCGATGTCAACCTGTAACCCCATAGATGGTGCTTTGGAAGCCAGAGCTTCCCGCCGGGGTTGTTTGGCTGGGGCAGGATCCTCAGACTCAAAAGAGAGAGCCTCTCGATGCTTTGAAGGAGATTTGCTCTTTGAGGACCTGCCCACAGAGGGTTTGGTTACCTGAGATCCATCCGGAGAGGAAGACCTGGATGACTGTGATGCTGGATTATCAGAAGCAAACAGCACATGGAATTTGTTGGCCCGGTTCTGCAACCCACGTTTAGACATCTGGGAGCAGGATGGGCAGTCCGGAATGGAGTGGTCAGGTCCCAAACACTTAAGACACCATTCATGGGTGTCTGTGACTGAAACAGCAGCACTACACTTGGTACACTTCTTAAAACCAGGGGCTGGTTTCTCCATGAGGAGAATTCGTGTAGGCCTGAGGCCTAACCGAAGTCACCAAGTTGTGCAGAAAAAATGTTTTGTTTTTTTTTTTTTAAAGAAAAGAAAAGAGACCGGCGGTACCGGTTTCGGTATGGGGAAGGCAGGTACGCAGTCTAAAGAAACTAAAACAATAATTTCTTCAGCGGTGACAGGAACACGACCTGCTGGCTCCGCGGAAAAAGAGAAACTGAGGAGAGCTGGTCAGGAAGGCGGGAAGGCAGCACGCATGTGCAGTGGGAGGCCCCAAAAGCTTCCTTTCAGGGAAGCTTTCCCGCGCAGGCTCCGTCGGTTCCGACGTACCCATATGTGAGGACTTATTCCATATGTGAGGACTTATTCCTGCTTGTTCCTGGAGATTACATCCTCCGGTAACAAATTCCAGAGTTAGATTACACGTTGAGTGAAAAAATATTTTCTTTTATTAGTCTTAAATAGTTTACCCTGTAGCTTCATTGTATGTCCCCTAGTCTTTCTATATTCTGATAACAAACAATCGATCTACGTTTACCCGTTCCACTCCGTTCATTAATTTATAGACTTCTATCATATCTCCCCCTCAGCCGTCTCTTTTCCAGGTTAAAGAGCCCTAACCTTTTTAGCCTTTCTTCATAGGAGTATCCTTCCATCCCCTTTACCATTTTGGTGGCTCTTCTCTGAACCTTTTCTAAAATCGCTATATCCTTTTTAAGATACGGCGACCAGAATTGCACACAATATTCAAGGTGCGGTCTCACCATGGAACGATATAGAGGCATTATAATATCTTTTGTTTTATTTTCCATTCCTTTCCTTATCATACCTTGCATTCTATTTGCTCTCTTGGCCGCCGCTGCACACTGGGCCGAGGGTTTTAACATGGTATCCACAATGACGCCTAAATCTTTTTCCTGGGTGGTGGTTCCTAATGTGGAACCTTGCATCGTGTAACCATAGTTTGGGTTGTTCTTCCCTAGGTGCATAACCTTGCACTTGTCCACATTAAATTTCATCTGCCATTTTGATGTCCAGTCTTCCAATTTATCAAGATCCTCTTGCAATTTTTCACAATCCTCTTGGGTTTTAACAACTTTAAATAGTTTTGTGTCATCTGCAAATTTGATAAATATTAATTACACTTACCTGGTAATTGTAGTTCCTTTAGCGACGACAGTGCAGTCCTCAACTTCTGGGTTGTCAACCTCCTCCTGCAGCTAGGAGACTGGCATGTGCAAATTTATGACATCACTGGATATATCCTGTCAGCTTCCCTCCTACTTCCAGTGTGAACTATTAACAAAGCAGACTCAAAGGAGCAAGAAATAAGTAGCCTTATCATGACATCCAAAAAGAAAACTTTTTTTTTTTTTTCTTCAAAACTACCATACCAACCGTGCTCATGCCCGGCTTTCCATCCCTGCGCTCCGAGCAACAGAAGCAGAGGCAAGAGACAGACCATAAAGACAGAGAAAACAAACAGGAAACGGAGTCGGCTCACCGGTAACAATTCTTTAGGCCGCACTCCACGCCGGAAACCTGAAAAGGACAGAAATAGGGCGGGATGGAGGACTGCACTGTCGTCGCTAAAGGAACTACAATTACCAGGTAAGTGTAATTAATATTTCCTTAGCGCTCCGCAGTGCAGTCCTCAACTTCTGAGATGTACCAGAGCAGTACCTAATGGGCGGGATCTTTCCGGCCGACCGACAACACCGCCGACCCGAAGCGAGAATCCTTCGCCGCCTCCACATCTAAACGATAATGCTTACTGAAAGTATGCAAGGACGACCAAGTAGCTGCCCTACAAATATCCCCCAGCGGAACCAAGTGATGCTCCGCCCAAGAGCAAGCCTGCGCCCTGGTGGAATGTGCCTGTAATCCCGACGGCACCGCGCGGCCTTGAAGCAGATAAGCCGCCAAAATCGCCTCTTTAATCCACCGGGCTATAGAAGCTTTCGCCGCGGCCTCCCCCTTACGCACTCCCCCAAACAGGACAAATAAACGATCAGACTTGCGAAAGGAGTCCGTGACCTGCAAATAATGACGCAACACCCGCCGAACATCCAACCGGCGCAGATCGCGATCGAGGGGGAGCTCATCGCGTGAACCAAGAACCGGCAAAGTGACCACCTGGTTCATGTGAAAGGGAGAGACCACACCTTAGGCAGGAAGGAGGGCACGGTACGCAAAACCACCTTATCAGCCGAGAAGGTCAGGAACGGCTCCCGGCAAGATAAGGCTTGCAACTCGGAAATACGCCTTGCCGAGCAAATTGCCACCAGAAATACAGCCTTCAAGGTCAGATCCTTCAGAGAAGAGCGTTTCAACGGCTCAAAGGGAGACCGAGACAGGGCTCGGAGAACTAGATTAAGATCCCAGGGCGGGACGCCAACCCGAAGGCCGCAACTTAGAAATCGCCGATAAGAAGCGCCGAATATCCGGATGAGACCCTAACGACACACCATTGACCTTACCTCGATAGCAGGCCAACGCCGCCAGCTGAACCCGCATGGAGCTGGCCGCCAGCCCTTTAGCGAAGCCATCCTGCAGAAAATCCAGAATAACTGGAACGGCAAACGTGGCCGCCCGAATCCAATGCCGAGAACACCAATCCTCAAAAATGCGCCAAATTCTCACGTAGGCTAACGACGTGGATCGCTTCTGAGATGCTAACATCGTGGCTATCACCGCCGCAGAGTATCCCCGCTTTCTCAAGCGTGCCCTTTCAATGGCCAAACCGTAAGCGAGAACCGATCCACTTGAGGCATGAAAAGAGGACCCTGAACCAGGAGATCCGACCGCTCCGGTAAACGCCAGGGACGACCATCCACCTACCGCAATGCTCACCGCCGGGACCCGCCTCATCTCATTGTGGCTTGCGAGAAGCGGAGGGGGAGGCCGCAGAGAATCCCCTCGCGCCACCTCTGTAGCCCCGAAAGCCCTGCGCACGGGTCTGGAAGCGGCCCCTAGAGAAACCTGCATAGCGAGGGGACCGAAACCGGCGAAAATCACGAGGCTGACCCCGAACCGAGAAGGTCGAACGAAGCGGCTTAGGCTTATCCTCTGGGAGCCGGCCAGCCTTGGACTCCCCCAGGTCTTTGACCAACTTGTCCAAATCCTCTCCAAAGAGTAGCCCTCCTTTGAAGGGAAGCTTGCTAAGACGAGATTTGGAAGGGCCATCCGCCGCCCAGTTCCTGAGCCACACGGAAAGTCTGGCCGCCACCACCGAAGCCGTACTGTTGGCCAAAGCGCGAATCAAGTCGTAATGAATATCCGCCAGATATGCCGCTCCGGACTCCAAGCGATCCAACTCCTTCACATCCTCCTCTTCCAGACACGAGGACAGACGCAACCGCTGAGCCCAGCGTAAACACGCCCGGGCCACCCAAGCGCCACACACAGACGCCTGCAAAGAAATGGAATCGGCCTCAAAGGTCTGCCGCAGCAAGCCATCTACCTTCCTGTCTTGAGCATCCTTCAAGGCCGCACCCCCTTCAACCGGGATAGTGGTCTTTTTAGTGACCGCCGAGACCACCGCATCCACCCGCGGTGCTCGAAAGCGGTCCTTATCCGGATCCACCAAAGGATAAAGCCGAGTCAGGGTGCGAACGCCGCGCAACCCGGCCTCCGGCTTATCCCACTCATCTTTAATCATCTTGTCCACCACCCGGTGCAAGGGAAAAACTATGCGCGATTGACGCTCCGCTTGAATAACCGGATCCTCGATCTCGACATCCTTGGCCACCGGAGACGCCATATTCAAGACCTTCAAAGACTCTGAAATGAGCGTAGCCAATTCCTCGCGGCGAAAAACTCGAATGATCTTGGCCTGGTCTTCAGGCTCCGGAAGCTCCCCTTCTTCCAGATCTAGAGGATCCCCCTCCGGGTCCCAGGCTGCTTCAGACCCTTCAGGCCACTCCTCATCCGCCTCCGAAGCTGCGGACTTACGAGCCTTCTTCGGAGCGGGCGGAGTAACACTGGAAACACCCCCCGTGTCCCCGGGGGCTTCAAGGGGCAGCAGAGGAGCCGATCCAGGCACCGCGCCCTGCTGCCGCAAACAAAATGCCTGGTGCATCAACAGAACAAACTCGGGACTGAAAGCCCCGGGTTCTACCGCAATGCTTGCTGGCGGTGTAGCAGAGGGCCCAGCGGACCCCTCTGACCGGTGCTCCGGCGCACCCTGGCGCGGAGTTTGCGCGTCAAGCTCTGGAAGCTCAGCCATCCCCTCAGGCTCTCTGACCTCCAGCTTCTGCTCCATGAGTGAAGACAGGGTTGCACAACCCCTGCAGACTCCCAATACTGACAAAGGACCTCTACGGGCTCCACAAATTATACAGAGGGGCCTCTGTGGCATTGGCCTTAAAAATAAACCCGATGCCAGCAGAGAGCACACTACTGGAGACCCCCTTTATGCCAAAACTCCGTAGGAAAAAAGGGAAGGGAACCAGCCTTTGCAAGATAAAAACAAAAGCAAAAGTAAAGGTAAAAGTAAAAGCAAATGTAACAGTAAAGGTGAACAGTGTTCTAAGGAATTAAAACTAACAGAGGGACTTACCAGAATCCAGGGAGCCCCGAGGTGCTGAAATACACGCGGTGGACCAAGTACCTCTAAAATGGCCGCCGCGGCAAAAGCCCTGAGGCAAAAAAGGCGCCAAAACCAGCGATCAGCTTTTCGCCGCTAAAAATAGCTGCCCTGAGGAGCCAGAAGCCCGTCGCAGCTCACAATGTTGCCGTGCAGATCGCTCAGGGAGAAAATAGCCCCGCGATCTTCAGAGTTAAAGCCCAGCACCAGGGGAAACTCCGGAGGCAACGGAAGCCGAAGGGCTCTCCCCCGTAGGGTCAGGGGGGAGAGAACTTCCACGGAGCCCAGACTGCCTGCTCAGAAAGTGAGAAAAGAAATAAAAGCAAATAGAAATTAAAAGGAAAGAACAGAAAAGAGAAAACAAGGTAAGATAGGCAGGGCTGACACGGAGGAGAGACAGGAGGCTCCAATAGTGCTGAGCACTGACCCCTCCTCCCTCCAAACAGGCTGATCTAAATTTAAAGCAAAAGAAGCCCACTAACTAAAGAAATGAAAATGAATAAAAATGACCAAAAAGCAAAATAGCTGCTTGTTTCTCACAGTGAGCCCCACTCCTGGGCTCACAACATCCTCCTGCTGCAAGGAGACTGGTCACACTGGAAGTAGGAGGGAAGCTGACAGGATATATCCAGTGATGTCATAAATTTGCACATGCCAGTCTCCTAGCTGCAGGAGGAGGTTGACAACCCAGAAGTTGAGGACTGCACTGCGGAGCGCTAAGGAACCTCACTCGTTATTCCACTTTCCAGGTCATTTATGAATATGTCAAAAAGCAGCAGACCCAGCACCAGATCCCTGGGGTACACCACTATTCACCTTTCTCCATTGGGAAAATTGGCCATTTAGCCCTACCCTCTGCTTTCTATCTTTTAACCAGTTCCTGATCCACAATAGTACACTGCCTCCTATCCCATGACTCTTTAGTTTTGCCAAAAGTCTCTGATGAGGGACCTTGTCAAAGGCTTTCTGAAAGTCCAGATACACAATATCAACCGACTCACCTTTGTCCACCTGTTTATTCACTCCTTCAAAAAAACATAACAGATTAGTAAGACAAGATCTTCCTTGTCTAAAGCCATGTTGGCTGTCTCCCATTAGGTTGTGACTATCTACATGCTGAGTAATTTTATTCTTTATGTTGGTTTCTACCATTTTTCCCGGTACTGACGTCAGGCTCACCGGTCTGTAGTTTCCCGGATCACCCCTGGAACCCTTTTTAAAAATTGGTGTTACATTGGCGATCCTCCAATCTTCAGGTATTAGAGATGAGACAGAAAATCAGACAGAGGAGACAGAAAATCAAATCAGCAGGAGGAATTAGCAATTGCCATGAATCTGAGCAATCCCCTCCACACATCCATCAGATGCAGCGAGGGGTCCTTTTGAAGATCCTTCTCTGAAAAGGACGACAGAACCACAGACTGGTCAAGATGAAAAAAAAAAGGGGCGGGGAAGAACCCTTGAAAGAACATCACAGACCATAAAGTGAAAGAAGCAGTCTAAGAGACCAGAATGCAACACAAGGATTGCTGCATGGACACCACACTGTGTACACTAGAATCTCCAGGAAGTCACTGTAAAGAAACAACCCTCTATGGTGGCCTTATGCATCTTGATTTTCAAGCAGCAGTAATCCGAGGTTTTAACTTTAACTTTAATTTTATGACAGATTTAACTTTGTTGATGTATATTACCAAGATAAGTTTCATCATAATTATTCACCACACTCATAGGTTATTACCATATGCTTAGTTTTTTAACACCATTTGGACTTTTAATATAATACTATCCCTTTTATACACTTAATATCAACATTATATTAATAGTATATATCATTCATGCAATTTGGTTGTCTGCCTGCAAATATGGTTTAATCCCTCATGTCCTGCGTTTTCCTAGTACTTCCTCGGAGTTTTATTGTATATTTATGTGATCCCCACAACTAATATACAGTGCTTATGTTCTATGTATACAATTCTATATTAGATTACATGATTGAAGATAGATAAGAGGGTGAATCACTCTGTTACATGTATTGATATATTTATGTTTTTTATCGCATATACGGTATTAATCTAATTGTTTATTAATATGTTTGTGTGTTGGCTGATATATCTATTCTTTTATATATATTTATAATTTTAAATTAAACATTATGTATTATTTCCCTGTTTTTAAGTTTTGCACCCCCTGAAGAAGGCGTTCCACGCCGAAACGTGTCAGGGTTTTTGACCTTTACCATTAAAGGCTCTACAAAAATCCACACCTTTTCCGTTTCTTGCTCCATTGTGTTTCCTGGCTGGTAGTGCAAAACACGCTGCTCCTTTTTGTGTTCTTCAAAGTACGCTTGGAGACAGGTAGCCCCAACTTATTGGGGTCAAAAGAAACAAAGAGCTGAACAGCCCTCCGGTGCTCCCGCGTACGGTTGAGGTAGAAGGATAACGCCCTCCTACAGTCCAGGGTATGCAGGACCATCTCAGCCCGGTTGGCATGCTGCCTGAGAAAGAAGGTCGGAAGAACCACCTCCTGATTGAGGTGAAAAGGGGAGACAACCTTAGGAAGAAACTTCAGGTGAGTCCGTAAGACTACCCTATTCCTGTAGAACCTAGTGTAAGGGGGATCAGACACTAGTGCCTGAAGTTCACTCACTCGCCTAGCAGAGGTAAGAGCTACCAGAAACAAGGTTTTCCAGGAGAGAAAAACGGAGAGGGCAGGTAGCCATAGGTTCAAATGGCAGACAAGTAAGCCGATGTAAGACCACATTCAGATCCCACTCAGGGGCTGGTGGACGCAAAGGAGGCTTAAGCAGGAGGAGGCCTCTGAGAAAACGAGCCACCAAAGGGTGGTTGGAAAGAGGCCACCCGTCCACCGGCGAGTGGTGCGCTGAGAGAGCACTGAGGTGAACCCTGACAGAGTTGGACTTAAGGCCTAGATTGGAGAGGTAAAGTAAATATTGCAATACTACCGCTACAAAGCACGAGAAGGGATTCTCGCTGTGCTGAGCACACCATGCGGAGAATCTACGCCACTTAAGAGCGTAGGATTTCCTGGTGGATTGCCGCCTAGAGGCTAAGACTACGTCTTCCACCTCTCTAGGCAGGAGTAGGGGAGCCAGGACTACCCTTTCAGCAGCCAGGCCATCAGATGAAGGGACTGGAGGTTGGGGTGCAAGAGAGACCCCTGGTCCTGAGACAGGAGATCGTGTTGAATCCCCAGAGGAAGAGGAGTGTCCACCGCCAGTTGCAGCAGGAGTGGGAACCACGGCTGCCTCGGCCACCTGGGGGCTATCAGAATCATTGAGGCCCTGTCCTTGAGGACCTTGAACAGTGTTCGAGACACTAGTGGCGTGGGAGGAAACGCATATAGTAGGCTGTGGGACCACGGAATCAGAAAGGCATCCGCTGCTACTCCGAGAGGATGCGGTTGTCTGGAACAGAATCTTGGGAGTTGTCGGTTCAGAGGGCTGGCGAAGAGATCCATGGTGAGGAGGCCCCACCTGAGAAAGATCTGCTGAACCACCAATGGATTCAGTCTCCATTCGTGTGGTTGCAGGATCCTGCTCAGTCTGTCCGCCAGGTAATTTTCTTGATCGGGGAGGTAGACAGCCTTGAGGAGGATTCCGTGATTGATGGCCCAAGAGCACAGCCGTTGTGCCTCCTGACAGAGAAGGAAGGAGCCTGTGCCTCCTTGTTTGTTCACGTAGAACATGGCAACTTGATTATCCGTCTGGACCAGTACAGACCGGTGAGATGTGAGGTGGGAGAAGGCTCTCAGAGCTAGGCGTATTGCCTGTAGCTCCAGGAATTTTATTTGCTGAGCAGCCTCCCAAGGAGTCCAGAGACCCTGAGTACATGCCCCTTGGCAATGTGCTCCCCAACCTAGAAGAGAAGCATCTGTCGTCAGCACTTGAGAATGCGGAGGGGATTGAAAATCCACTCCGAGTACCAGATTCGGAAGATGAAGCCACCATTGTAGAGAGGAGACGAGCAGGGTGGATATTCTCACCGAGTCTGCAAGGCTCCCTGTGGCCTGATGCCACTGAGTTCGAAGGCTCCACTGAGCAGGCCGCATGTGCAGGCGGGCATTGGGGGTTACATGAACTGTGGAAGCCATATGGCTGAGAAGTCTCAGGAATTGCCTGGCAGAGACCAGGGAATTGCTGTGAAACTGCCTGGCTACATCCATCAACCTGAGGGCCCTGTCCACTGGCAGAAAAGCCCTCGCCTGAAGAGTGTCTAGCCTTGCTCCTATGAATTACAAGTTCTGGGACGTGAGCAAAGTGGACTTTGCGAAGTTTATGACAAACCCCAAGTGCTGAAGCAGAGCCATAGTGCGAAGGGTGGCTTGACTGGCCTCCTGGGAAGACTGGCCCCTTATGAGCCAGTCGTCCAGGTATGGAAACACAAAAAGACCTTGAAGCCTCAGGTAGGCCGCCACCACCGCCAGGCACTTGGTGAACACCCTGGGAGCGGAGGTTAGGCCAAAGGGAAGTACCCTGTACTGGTACTGGTTTCCCCCCACAACAAATCTGAGATATTGTCTGTGGTCTGGATGAATAAGGATGTGAGTATAAGCATCCTTTAGATCTAAGGAGCATAGCCAATCTCCCTGCTGGAGGTAGGGCAGCAGGATTCCAAGGGTAAGCATCTTGAACTTTTCCCTCTCCAGGAACTTGAGGTTGCGCAAGTCTAGGATGGGTCGGAGGCCTCCTGTTCTTTTTGGTACCAGAAAGTACCTGGAATAAAAGCCGTGACCTCTCAGGTGGTGGGGCACCAGTTCCACAGCCTGGTCCCTTAGCAGACTTGCTAACTCCTGAAGGAGTAGGTCCCTGTGCAGAGGGAGTCATGGAGGCTCCCCTGGAAAATAGGAGGGAGGTACCTGGTGAAAATGGAGAAGATAGCCCTTTTGGACTATATGGAGCACCCAGGTATCTGATGTGACGGCTGACCACCTGTGGGCAAAGTGGGCCAGCCGGCCTCCTGTGCTGGTGTGAGCCAGCTGAGGAGAAGAGACTATGCTTGCTGAGTCAAAACCCCCCACCCTGCTGAGCAGGGGCCAGTGTTGGTGGCTTGGGGGCCTTCTGCCTATGGGGCCCATGACCCTGCCCCTTAGCCTGCTGACCCTGTTGGGGAGGTGCAGAGGCCCGATAATGAGGGTATTGTTTATAGGCAGAGGACTTCCTCGGGTAAAAGGTCTTTTTTCACGAGCCCTTCTTCTTCTGAGAAGGGGCAGAGGTTTTTCTGGACAGCCTAGTCCTGGTCAGAGTCTCGGTCTCGAGTTCTGCAGCCTTTTCAGCCATGGGCTTGCCAAAGAGGTTTTCACCTCGGCAGGGGACATCGACCAACTTGTCCTGCACCCATGGCTCGAGGTCGGATGACTGTAGCCAAGCCTGTCGGTGGGCACCGATGCCGGCCCC
This sequence comes from Ichthyophis bannanicus, assembly GCA_033557465.1. NCBI lineage: Eukaryota > Metazoa > Chordata > Amphibia > Gymnophiona > Ichthyophiidae > Ichthyophis > Ichthyophis bannanicus. The sequence goes on along the minus strand of CM066033.1, from coordinate 656,438,642 downwards.
GGCTACTCGGGCCGAAGCCTCAAAGCCATCGTAGGCTGCTCGAGAGATAAACTTCGAGCACTCTCGAATACCAGTGGACAAGGCTTGGAACCGCTGCAAAGGTTCCTCAGAGAGACCAGCAGAGAACCCGGCAATCTCCTTTGCCAGGTCCCAGAGATACATGCCCATGCCCTTCTGTGCTCCCGCGTACGGTCAAGGTAGAAGGTTAACGAACTTCTACAGTCCAGGGTATGCAGGACCATTTCAGCTCGGCTGGAGTGTGGCCTGGGAAAGTAGGTCAGAAGCACCACCTCCTGGTTGATGTGAAAAGGGGAAACCACCTTGGGAAGAAACTTAGGGTGAGTCCGTAGGACTACCCGGTTCTTGTAGAACCTAGTGTACGGAGGATCAGACACCAGGGCCTGCAGCTCACTAACGCGTCTAGCAGAAGTGAGGGCTACCAAGAACAAGGTTTTCCAAGAAAGAAAACGAAGAGGACAGGTAGCCATAGGTTCGAAAGGCGGACAGGTAATCCGCTGTAAAACCACATTGAGATCCCAGTCCGGGGCTGGCGGGCGCAAAGGTGGTTTAAGGAGAAGGAGGCCTCTGAGAAAACGAGCCACCAGAGGGTGGCTAGAAAGAGGTCTGCCATCCACCGGCATGTGATGCGCAGAAAGAGCACTGAGGTGGACCTTGACCGAGTTGGACTTAAGTCCAAGATTGGAGAGGGAAAGCAAGTACTGCAAGACCACTGATGCTGAACAGGAGAAGGGATCTTGAGACTGCTGAGCTCACCAGGCGGAGGACCGACGCCACTTAAGAGCGTAGGACGTCCGGGTGGAGGGCCGCCTGGAGGCCAAGACGACCTCCTCCACATCTGGAGGCAGGCAGAGGGGAGCAAGGACTACCCTTTCAGCAGCCAGGCCATCAGATGAAGGGACCGGAGGTTGGGGTGCAGGAGAGTTCCCTGATCCTGTGACAGGAGGTCAGGCTGAAACCCTAGAGGAAGAGGGGTGTCCACCGCGAGCTGCATTAGAAGCGGGAACCAAGGTTGTCTCGGCCACCGGGGAGCCACTAGGATCATCGAGGCTTTGTCTCTGAGAACCTTGAAGAGTGTCCGAGACACCAGCGGCATGGGAGGAAAGACATATAAGAGGCCTGTGGACCATGGAATCAGAAAAGCATCCGCCGCTACTCTGAGAGGATGCGGTTGTCGAGAGCAGAATCTGGGAAGTTGCCGGTTCAGAGGACTGGCAAACAGATCCATGGTGGGGAGGCCCCACTTGAGAAAGATCCGCTGAACCACCATCGGATCCAATCTCCACTCGTGGGGCTGGAGGATCCTGCTTAGATTGTCGGCCAGGTAATTTTCCTGACCTGGGAGATAGACAGCTTTGAGGATGATGCCGTGGTGGACGGCCCAAGAGCATAGTTTCTGTGCCTCCTGACAGAGAAGGAAGGAGCCTGTTCCGCCTTGTTTGTTCACTTAGAACATTGCAACCTGATTGTCTGTCTGTACCAGCACCGACTGGTGAGAAATCAGGTGAGGGAATGTTTTGAGCGCTAAGCGGATGGCTCTGAGCTCCAGGAAGTTTATCTGCTGAGCAGACTCCCAAGGAGTCCAGAGACCTTGAGTACATGTCCCTTGGCAGTGGGCTCCCCAACCCAGGAGAGAAGCATCGGTCGTCAGGACCTGAGAATGCGGAGGGGGCTGAAAAGTCACTCCTAGTACTAGGTTTGGCAGATGAAGCCACCATTGTAGAGAAGAGACCAGCCGGTCGGATATCTGTACTGAGTCCGCTAGGCTCCCAGTGGCCTGATGCCATTGTGTGCGAAGGCACCATTGAGCAGGGCGCATGTTCAGGAGGGCATTGGGGGTCACATGGACCGTGGAAGCCATATGGCCGAGCAGTCTCAGAAATTGCCTGGCCGAGACCAGGGCATTGCTGTGAAAGTGGCTGGTGAGGTCCATGAGCCGCTTGGCCCTATCCAGAGGGAGGAAGGCCCGCGCCTGAAGTGTGTCCAACCTGGCGCTGATGAATTCGAGATTTTGCGAGGGGAGCAAAGTGGACTTTGCAAAGTTTATGACAAATCCCAAGTGCTGGAGTAGAGTCACAGTGCGATGAGTGGCCTGAGTGACCTCTTGGGAAGACTGGGCTCTGATGAGCCAGTCGTCCAGGTAGGGAAACACAAAAAGGCCTTGAAGTCTGAGATAGGCCGCCACCACTGCCAGGCATTTGGTGAACACTCTGGGGGCGGAGGATAGGCCAAAGGGTAGTACTCTGTACTGGTAATGATTTCCTCCCACCACAAACCTGAGATATTGTCTGTGGTCTGGATGAATAAGGATACGAGTATACGCATCCTTTAGATCCAAGGAGCATAGCCAGTCGCCCTGCTGGAGGTAGGGCAGCAGGATTCCAAGGGTAAGCATCTTGAACTTTTCCTTTGCCTGGAACTTGTTTAGGTTTCGCAAGTCCAGGATGGGTCTGAGGCCTCCTGTTCTTTTTGGTATCAGAAAGTACCTGGAGTAAAACCCTTGACCCTTCAAGTGATGGGGCACCGGTTCCACCGCCTGTTCCTGAAGGAGACTTGCTAACTCCTGAAGGAGTAAATCCTTGTGCAGAGGGAGTCTCGGACTCCCCTGGAAAGTAGAAGGGAGGTACCTGGTGAAAGTGAAGAAGATAGCCCTTCTGAACTATGTGAAGTACCCAGGTATCTGTGGTGATGTTGGACCACCTTTGGGCAAAGTGGACCAGCCGGCCTCCTGTGCTGAGAGAAACCAGCTGAGGGGGAGAGGCTATGCTGATGAAGTCAAAAACCCCCATCCTGCTGAGCAGGGGCCGGTGGTGCAGGCTTGGGGGCTTGCTGCCTACGGGACCCATTACCCCGTCCCTTGGCCTGCTTTCCCTGTGGGGGAGTTGCTGAGGCCTGATACTGAGGGTAGTATTTATAGGCAGCCGCCTTCCTCGGGTAAAAGGGCTTTTTCCCCGAGCCCTTCTTCTTTTGAGAAGGGGCAGAGGTCTTTCTTGAGAGACGAGTCCTGGTGAGAGTCTCGGTCTCGATCTGTGCAGCCTTCTCATCCATGGGCTTGCCAAAGAGGTTTTCACCTCGGCAGGGGACATCGACCAACTTGTCCTGCACCCATGGCTTGAGGTCGGACGTCTGAAGCCAAGCCTGTCGGCGGCCACCGATGCCGGCTGCGGCTACTCGAGCCGATGCCTCAAAACCATCGTAGGCTGCTCGAGAGATAAACTTCGAGCACTCTCGAATACCAGTTGACAAGGTTTGGAACCTCTGCAAAGGTTCGTCGGAGAAACCAGCAGAGAACCCGGCTATTTCTTTAGCCAGGTCCCGGAGATACATGCCCATGTAGAGCTGGTAGGTCTGGACTCGACAAGCAAGCATAGAGCCCTGGAAACACTTCCTACCGAGGGCATCCAGGCTTCGGGCCTCCCTACCGGGGGGCACCGAGGACTGCATTTTTTGACTCTTAAGTCTATGCATGGCCGATTCCACCACCATGGAATGGTGCGGTAGTTGTGCCTTTTGGAAGCCGGGGCTCTTGCGGACTCGATAAATGGAATCGACCCGCTTGCTTAATACCGGCAACGACGCCGGGCTCTCCCACATGCGGAAGAGAAGTCGTTCCAGCATCGGAGGAACCGGTACAATAAAGGCCTCCTTCGGGGGATTGTCATATTGGAGGGCATCGAGTTCTTCGACTCGAGGCTCCTCCTCGGGATCCGCGGGGAAGGCCAAGGCCTTGGCCATATCCTGCACGAAGTCCGAGAACTGGGTATCCTCCGGGGGGGACCGTCTCCGAGGTTCGGACTTGGGGGAGTCCGATGGGACACACCGAGTCCGAAAGGAACCAGGTGACTCTTTGTCCTCGGATTCCCAGGCCGACTCCTTGGAGGAGGAGTTGAGCGGCTCCGGTCGGGCGGGCATCGATGCCATCCGCCCCGACGTCGAGGGAGTCGGCGTCGACGACCTCGGTCCCGAACGGGAGGCCGAAGGAGACCACGACCGAGGATCGACTCGAGCCCTCATGGACTCGAGGATCGGCTCGGTCTCTGGGGTCGACTTGGAGGTCGACGTCCCGGCGGTCAGGGCAGAAGCACCGGCGAGGCCAGCGATCAATGCCCGCTGCTGGTCCATGAAGGCAGTCAGACTGCTCTCCAAGGCCGTCAACCTGAGTCCGAGCTCAGGAGACCCAGCAGCCTCCGACTCGGGCCCCGACGGCGGATCCTTCGGAGGTGAGTCTACGAGGACAACAGTACTCACGTGAGTGGGCAAGTCCATCTCGAGACGAGGAGACGAGGATCCGGGACGGGAATCGGGGCTATCCGACCTGGCCCTCGAGGAACCAGGAGCGTCCACCGATCCCGCCCTCGCGGGTTTCTTCTTCCGATGATGTTCCCGGGTAGGAGACCCCCTTTCAGAGGAACTTCGACGATGCTCAGGACCAGAGTCCCGAGACGTCGAAGCCTCTGACGAGGTCCGAGCCCGGCCGGAGTCAGAGAAAATCCGTTCCCGCTGATGCTGCCGACTCAACGCTTTTGAGGACATTTTGCCACACGGACCACAGATCATCGGGTCATGATCGGGTCCGAGGCAGCGGAGGCAGAAGTCGTGTGTGTCTGTAAGAGACATGAGTTTCTTACAGAGGTCACACTTTTTAAACCCGCTGGCAGCCATCGGGGGAAAAAGGGCCCCTGCGAGGTCGAAAGACCGGGCTGAAAGTGAAAAAGTAAAAAGGCGCGAAATCTGTCACGAAGGACAAAAAAACAAAAAATAAAGAACGGACTCGCAACCGGCGTCACGAGTCCGGGCGGGAAAAGAACCGGCGTCGAAACCGAGAGAGAAAAAAATAAAATCAATCAACTTTTCTGCGGGGATTCACAAACGTCGTCTGTAGGGCTCCGCGGAAAAAAGACAGAGCAAGATGGCACCCTTGGACGGGAAGAGGACCGCGCATGCGCGCTGCAAATCCCAAAGGCTTTCTTTGAAAGCTGGGGAAAATTGCTCCGCGAGGGCTCCGTCGGCACCGACTTCACCCATATGTGAGGACTGACTTCCTGCTTGGTCCTGGAGAATGATCAAATCTGATGATGGCTGCATACACACAGTCACAGAAAGGCACTATTGAGTGTACCAGCTGCCCTCTGGTGGCCATAGACTGTAGCACAGGCACTTCCTGGTTGACAGTTTAACTGTTATATATTTTTTATATCCTAAGGATTCCTAAACCTGTCCCTGTGAAACCACAGGCGTTTGGTCAACTTTCACTATAGAATACATAAAAGTACACTTCCAGCCTGTCCCTCCTTCCAACTACAAGTTAGGGTTCTGCTCTTGAAGAACCTAAAAGCTGGCAATTTGCCTAATATCCCGGGACTTAACAGATGCTCCTCAGAGACACGATTAGGAGGGAAAGAACATGTGGCATCAGAGATCAATGCCAAAACTGCTGTCATAAAACTAAGAATAAACTCAAAAATAAAGAGGACTGACAACAGCCCCCTTAAGGCTGAAGAACCCCCGAGCCTCAAAAACCTACAAAAGATAAACACTAGGCCCAAAAATCTAGCTATTCTGCCTGTCTTCCTCACACAGGCAGCTTGCCAGGTGGCTTCCTCACACAGGCAGCTCGCCACGTGGTCCAAATACCTAGAGAGAAAATGGCTGCCCCTTTCCAACAAATTTTGGCACCAAGAACAATAGCCGCTGCAAAAAGGAGGCCTCAGCAGACCGACAGAGACCGAAGGCCTTAGCTGCAGGGCCAAAAGCCATGCAGCCTGCTCCTACCGCCTTGAATTCATCAGATTCTCAAGCCGCGCTGCCGTGCCTAGCAGCCACGGCAAGGACCGCTCAGCCGGTTCCACAGAATAAAATTAAAATCCTGCAGCAACAGAGAGGCTCCGTCTCACACAGCTTCAGTGTGGCTGTATGGGTCCCGGAGCTCTCTCCCATACTGTCAAGGGAGAGAGATCCGCAGCGGCGAATGCCTGCAGTAAGTGAAAATAACTGACAAGGAGGGAAGGCGAGAGCTGCTACTAATTTAAAGAGCCAGGCTCACATTTAAAATTACTGTAAATAAGGAAATTTACTCCTAACTACTAAAGGGAACTAATCCCTGATTGCCAATTAACCAAAGGCAACTGAATTAAAAGTAAAATTAAAGGTAAAAATCAAAAGTAAAGTCAGAATAGAATTTGTCACATTAAATGCTCCTTATCTGTTCCCCCAAGTGAGCCCAGAAGCTAGGCTCACTACGTCCTCCTGCTGCATGGAGATTGGACACACTGGGGGTTGATGGGAGAGATGTCATGAGTTTTTGACATGCCCAGTCTCCAAGGAGGTTCACTACCCAGAGGTTGAGGACTAAACTGGAGGAACAATAAGGTACTTGGATTTGCTCCAGTTGAGGTCCCGACAGCCTCCCAAATTCACGAAGTTCCCAAATAAGAAGGAGATGTGTTGTCTAGAGACCGCCAGGATCACATCGTCCACAAATAAAGAGACAATATAGTCATGATTCCCCACCATAATACCCGATAGCTCTACTCATCCGAATTCATGCTGCCAGCAGCTCCAGAGAGCGAGCAAACAGAAGGGGCGACAATGGGCAACACTATCAGGTCCCCTTTCCCAATGGAAAGATTGAGGAATACCCCCATTAACATCAACACACGCATGCGGGTTCTAGTACAAAGTTTATGAACCAAGCACCCGAAATATAAAGTTCCAAGAGACATGATTGAATGCTTTTTTCAGCATCCAGGGATAATGGTAGCACAGGCCCTTTCCTCTGCTGCGCCACCCAAATAAGATTGAGAATCTTTATATTGAATGAGGCCTATCTAAAAACATAAGATATGGCATACTGGGTCAGATCAAGGTCCATCAAGCCCAGTATCCTGTTTCCAACAGTGGCCAATCTAGGTCATACGTACCTAGATGTTTCCCCAAAAGACACAGGTTCCACAATGCTTGTACTGGGTCAAGCATTGATATCCTGGGTCCCTTCTTAATAATGGTTTATGGATCTTTCCTCCAGGAACGTGTCCAAACCGTTTTTAAACCCAGCTACACTAACCGCCTTTACTACATTCTCCGGTAACAAATGCCAGAGTTTGATTACACGTTGAGTCAAAAAAAATTATATATATATATATATATATATATATATATATATATAGATATAGATAGAGATATAGATATAGTGTATTAGTCTTACATAGTTTACCCTGTAGCTTCATTGAATGTCCTAGTCTTTCTATATTCTGATAACGTAAAACAATCGATCTACGTTTACCCGTTCCACCCCGTTCATTAATTTACAAACTACTATCATATCTCCCCTCAGCCGTCTCTTTTCCAGGTTAAAGAGCCCTAACCTTTTTAGCCTTTCTTCATAGGAATATCCTTCCATCCCCTTTACCATTTTGGTGGCTCTTCTCTGAACCTTTTCTAACACTACATCCTTTTTAAGATACGGCGACCAGAATTGCACACAATATTCAAGGTGTGGTCCCACCATGGAAGGATAGAGGCATTAAATCCTTTGTTTTAATTTCCATTCCTTTCCTTACGATACCTAGCATTCTATTTGCTCTCTTGACCGCCGCTGCACACTGGGCCGAGGGTTTTAACATGTTATCCACAATGACGCCTAAACCTTTTTCCTAGGTGATGGTTCCTAATGTGGACCCTTGCATCGTGTAACCATAGTTTGGGTTGTTCTTCCCTAGGTGAAAGCAGTTACTTACCTGTAACAGGTGATCTCTGGGAACAGGAATTAGTCCTCACATATGGGTACGTCGGTACCGACGGAGCCTGCGCGGGAAAGCTCCCCAGTTTCCCAGAAGGAAAGCTTTTGGGGCCTCCCACTGCGCAAGCGCACTGCCTTCCCGCCTTCCTGACCAACTCTCCTCAGTTCGAGTTTAAAGCTGAGACAATAGAGAGAGGAAAGGAAAGAGAGAGAGATACAACTCCTAGGGGAGGTGGGTGGGTTGTGAGGATTAATTCCTGCTGTTCCCAAAGATCACCTGTTACAGGTAAGTAACTGTGCTATCTCCAGGAACAAGCAGGAATAAGTCCTCACATATGGGGACTCCCTAGCTGAGATGCCCGGGGGATCCCCTGAAGTGTATGAGACCCTGAAAGGTTCCGCATCTTCCTATCGATCTCAGGCATCCATTCAGGAAAGGTGGGCTGGAGTTGTTCAAGAATGGAACAGGTGTCTGAGGACAGCCTGACCAAACAAGGCATCCTGGCGGGAGTCCTTGTCCAAACAGTAATGGGCTGTAAAGGTATGAACCGAGGCCCAGGTGGCTGCTCGACAGATCTGGTCAATGGACAGAGTTTAGATGAGCCATAGAGGTGGCCATGGCCCTCACATTGTGAGCGGTGACATGGCCCTCCAGAGAAAAGTTCTTACTCTGGTAAGCAAAAGAGATACACTGAGCAATCCAATTGGACAGTGTTCTTTTAGAGACTGGAAGTCCTAAATGAGAAGGATCAAAAAGCTGAGAAGACTTTCGATGTTGCTGTGTACTGTGGAGGTAAAAGGCAAGAGCTCTTTTACAATCTAGAGTATGAAGGTTCCTCTCTGCACTGGATGCATGAGGAGCTGGAAAAAAGACAGGTAAATATACCTCTTGATTAAGATGAAAAGGGGAGAACACTTTAGGCATAAAGTGGGGATTGGTCCTAAGGACCACCTTATCATGATGGAACCTTGTATAAGGTGGATTAGCCACTAGAGCTTGCAGTTCACGGATATGGCGAGCTGAGGTGACTGCAATAAGGAAAATAACCTTCCAGGAAAGAAATTTCAAGGAGGTAGTGGCTAAGGGTTCAAAGGGTGGCTTCATAAGCTGACCAAGAACCAAGTTTAAGTCCCATGCCACCGGAGGAGGTCGAATGGGAGGATTAGTTAAGGTTAGGCCTCTCATGAATCTTGCAATAAGAGGATGAGAGGAAACAGGTTGTCCATTGATGGGCTTAAGGGATGCTGCAATAGCACTCAAATGGACTCTTACTGAATTCGTTTTGAGTCCTGCATTGGAGAGATGCAGGAGATATTCCAAAAGAGAATTCAAAAGAAGTGCTAGAGGGTTAAGACCCTTTTGAGCACACCAAATGGAAAATCTTTTCCATTTAAAAGCGTAAGAACGCCTAGTGGAAGGTTTCCTAGAGGCATGGAGGATATCCTTCACTTGCTGCAAAAGATTGAAGTGTTGAAGGTCTAGGCCTTCAGTAACCAAGCTCTGAGTTTAAGGGACTTGGGGTTTGGGTGACACAAAGTCCCCTCCTCCTGAGACAGGTGGTCTGGAGCCGCTCCCAAGTCCAGGAAGGGGGCTTGGGAGATGCAGAAGTAGAGGGTACCACACTTGGCGTGGCCAGCGTGGAGCTATGAGGATCATGGACCCTTGATCCCTTTGAAGTTTGAACAGAGTCTTGGGAATCAAAGGAATGGGTGGAAAGGCATATAGGAAGCCCTGACCCCAATGAAAGAGGAAGGCATCCTTGGCCTGAACTCCCTGACACGGAATCCTGGAACAGAACCAGGGACGTTTGGCATTCCACGGACTTGCAAAGAGGTCTATGTCCGGGGTCCCCCATTTCTGGAAGATTCTGAGTACCTGATCCATGTGTAGGGACCATTCGTGTGGAAGCAGAACTCGACTGAGTCTGTCTGCCCAAGAGTTTTGGATTCCTGGAAGATATACTGCCAGGAGATGGATTTGATGCTCTCTGGCGTAGGCCCATAATCTTAGAGCTTCGTTGCAAAGCAACAGAGAGCCAGTCCTTCCTTGTTTGTTTATGTAAAACATGGCTACTTGATTGTCCGTATGAATAAGGACCGTCATGTTGCTGAGGAGGGTATGAAAAACTCAGAGCTAGAAAGCTTGCTCGAAGTTCCAAGTGGTTGATATGAAGGGCGGTCTCCTGTGGAGACCAAGTGCCCTGAGTGGAGAGATCTTGAAGATGAGCTCCCCAACCTGTTTGGGAGGCATCTGTTGTGAGGGTTGCTTGGGGCAACAATGGTTGAAAGGGGGCCCCCAACAACAGATTTTGAGTGGACATCCACTATTGGAGAGACCAAAAGAGACGTTTGGAGTTTGCTATTTGGTCTGAGAGAGCTCCTGATGCTTGAGTCCACTGGGTGGACAAAGTCCATTGAGCTGCTCTCATATGTAGGCGAGCATAGGGCACCACATGTACTGTGGAGGCTATGTGGCCTAATAGTTGTAGCATCTCCCTGGCAGTCAAGTGGCTTCTGGACTGAGTCTGGGAGGCTAAGTGCACTAGACGTTGGCAACGGGCCTGAGGAAGATAGGCCCTTGCAGTGGTGGTATCCAACCAGGCCCCTATGAATTCCAGGGACTGAGTAGGGGCGAGTTGAGACTTTGGCAGATTGATCACAAGTCCCAGATACCGCAGAATGCGTCTGGTGCGATCCAGGGAAGTCTGAGCCTCGGACTGAGATGGAGCTCGGATGAGCTGGTCGTCCAGGTATGGGAAAACAAAAATTCCCAAGGTTCGTAGAAATGCAGCTACTATTGCCATGCATTTGGTAAATACCCTTGGAACAGAGGCTAGACCGAAGGGAAGTACTCTATTGGAAATGTTTTCCCTGGAAAAGAAACCGTAGGAATTTTCTGTGGGATGGATGGATGAATGTATGTGTGTACGCATCCTTGAGATCTAGAGAACAAAGCCAATCTTGACTCTGTAGGTATGGAAGGAGAGTACCTAGAGAAAGCATCTTGAATTTCTCCTTGCATAGGAATTTGTTCACTTCTCTGAGATCTAGAATAGGTCTGTACCCCCCTGTTTTCTTGGGAATAAGAAAATAAGGGGAGTAAAACCCTGACCACTGTTCCCTCTAAGCTGTGTGCGCGCACACACCTTGCCGAGCGAGCGCACATACTTAAAATTTAAAAGTTATGATTGTAATTACTAGAAATTTTCCGCTTCATTTAGTAATCGTCTATTTTCATTTAATTTGATTAAAATCAATGTGGTGTACATACTGTATTCTGACGTGTAGTCAAATTTTAAAGTATATAACTCCGAGTGTTATGTGGCGCACAAAAATTTAACCTTCCTTCAAAAGCTGCACACAGCTGATATTTTATGCGCGCACAGCCTACAGAAAATTAGAGGGAACATTGACCCTGACCCCTGTTGAAGAAGAGGAACCTCTTCTATTGCCCTTTGGGCGAAAAGGGTGGTCACCTCCTGACCTAACAGGTTCAGGAGAGAAGGGGGAGAATTGAAACATCTCACCATGGTATGGGGAGGAAGGCTGGAGAAATGTAGTTTGTAGCCCTCTCTGATGATAGAGAGGGTCCATTGTTCTGATGTGATTTGCTCCCATCTGGGAGCAAAATGAGTTAACCTTCCTGGAATGGTGAGAGGCTCTGGATGTTTTAGAGCCAGAAAGGTTACGTTCTCTAGAGTTGAGTCAAAAACCATGAGGGGGTTGGGACTGCTGGGCTGTAGAGCAGCCCCTGCAGGTTTTGCCCTGGCCTGTTTAGGCTGCTGACGCTTAGGAGCAAAGCGAGCTGCAGAAGAATGTTGGCCAGTATTTGTAGCAAATCTGGCCTTCTTATAGAAAGGCTTCTTGAAAGATTTTTTCTTGACAGGGGCAGAGGTAGACTTAGAAAGTCTATCTAAAGCAGCATTTTCTGCATCCATTTGGGTGGCTTTGATTTGCCACTCCTTACCAAACAGATTCTCACCTGTACAGGGCAGATTTCCCAACCCATCCTGGACCCAGGGTTCTAGGTCAGCGGCCTGGAGCCAAGCAATTCTGCGAGCCGCTATGGCAATACCTGAGGCTCTGCTAGCACCCTCAAAGGAGTCAAAGGCTGTTCTGTTGGAGAACTTTGATATATCTTGGGTATGCTTTAGCAAAAGGAGGAACTCCTCCTTTCTCTCCTCTGGGATAAAGGGGAGAAAATGGCGTATTTTCAATGCAATCTCCTTCAGAAACATGCCCATATAGAGGCTGTATGAATTGATTCTGGCAATAAGCATACTTGCTTGGAAGATTTTTCTACCAAAAGCATCCAAAGTCCTACATTCTCTCCCTAGAGGAGTAGAAGAGTGTCTTTTGGTACTCTTTATCCTTTTCATAGCCGACTGCACCACAATAGAGTGGTGAGGGAGCTGAGTTTTTTGAAAACCAGGAGAAGGAGGGACACGATACATGGTGTCCAACCGACGAGAATGTGGAGATAGGGTGAGAGGAGTCTCCCATAAGTCCATCATGTGTTCTTGAAGAATTTCATGAATTGTCAAGGTGACTGCCTCTTTGGGAACCTTAGAGTATCCTAAAATATCTAATTTTTTTGCTCTAGGTTCTTTTTCAGAGGTTACTGAAATAGAGAGACCTTTAGCCACTTCAATGAAGTCTTGAAAGGACAAATCCTCTGGAGGAGACATTCTCCTCTTTGGAGAAGAGGGCTCTTCAGGTAGAGTTAGGGATACTTCAGCAGAGTCATCTGATGAATCAGAATCATCAGAAGACTCGAAGTATCGTCTGTTTGCTTCCAGGGATCGATAAGCGTATCGACCGGTATCGACATTGGGGATACCCGGAACCGGATCGGTATCGGGGAAAACCCCGGAACCGGGATCGGTATCCTGGTAGATGTGGATGCCCTGGGTACCGGTATCGGTTGTGGTACCGGAACCGGAGTCGGTACCGGCGTCGCAGCTCTAATAAAAGCCATAATAGCCTGCTGCATGGATTGAACTGTATGATCCATAGACGCCACGACTGTCTGGATGTCGGTACCGGAAGATTGAGCCGGTACCCCAGAGCAGTCTAACAGGTGATAGGTCGAGGCCGTGCCATCAATGTCAACCTGTAACCCCATAGGAGGAGCTTTGGAAGCCGGAGCTTCCCGCCGGGTTGTTTGGCTGGGGCAGGGTCCTCAGGGTCAAGCCCGGGGGCATCTCGATACTTGGAGGGAGATTTGCCCTTTGAGGACCTGCCAGAGGAATGTTTGGTTACCTGAGATCCATCAGGAGAGGAAGACCTGGAAGATGTCGATGCTGGAGTATCTGTATAAAACAGCATGTGAAACTTGGCTGCCCGGTTTTGTAAGCCACGTTTAGACATCAAAGAACAGGATGGGCAATCCGGAATGGAGTGGTCAGGCCCCAAACATTTAAGACACCATTCATGGGTGTCTGTGACTGATATAGTACCGCTACACTTGGTGCATTTTTTAAAACCAGAGGCTTGTTTCTCCATGAGGGAGAATTCTGTGAAGGCCTAGAGGCCTCACAGAACAAACAAACCAAGTGGGGAAAAATAAGATTTTTTTTTTTTTTTTGTAACGAAATAAAGATGAAAGACCGGCGGTACCAGTCCGGAATCGGGGAAGGCAGACATGCGGCCACAGAAACAAATTAAAACAACAACTTCTTCAGCGGTGACAGGAACACGACCTGCTGGCTCCGCGGAAAAAGAAGAACTGAGGAGAGTTGGTCAGGAAGGCGGGAAGGCAGCACGCATGCGCAGTGGGAGGCCCCAAAAGCTTTCCTTCTGGGAAGCTGGTGAGCTTTCCCACGCAGGCTCCGTCGGTACCGACGTACCCATATGTGAGGACTTATTCCTGCTTGTTCCTGGAGATTAACTTTGCTCTTGTCCACATTAAATTCCATCTGCCATTTTGATGCCCAGTCTTCCAATTTATGAAGATCCTCTTGCAATTTTCCACAATCCTCTTGGGTTTTAATAACTTTAAATAGTTTTGTGTCATCTGCAAATTTGATAACCTCACTCGTTATTCCCTTTTCCAGGTCATTTATGAATGTCAAAAAGCAGCGGACCCAGCACAGATCCCTGGGGTACACCACTATTCACCTTTCTCCATTGGGAAAATTGGCCATTTAGCCCTACCCTCTGCTTTCTATCTTTTAACCAGTTCCTGATCCACAATAGTACACTGCCTCCTATCCCATGACTCTTTAGTTTTGCCAAAAGTCTCCGATGAGGGACCTTGTCAAAGGCTTTCTGAAAGTCCAGATACACTATATCAACTGACTCACCTTTGTCCACCTGTTTATTCACACCTTCAAAAAAACATAACAGATTAGTAAGACAAGATCTTCCTTGTCTAAAGCCATGTTGGTTGTCTCCCATTAGGCCATGACTATCTACATGCTGAGTAATTTTGTTCTTTATGATGGTTTCTACCATTTTTCCCAGTACTGACGTCAGGCTCACCAGTCTGTAGTTTCCCGGATCACCCTTGAACAACCCTTTTTAAAAATAGGCGTTACATTAGCGATCATCCAATCTTCAGGTATTACAGAGATTTTAATGAAAATCCACAGATTGCAGACCTGCTATTAGTAATCTCATATTTCAGTTCTTTCAACACCCTTGGATGTATACCATCCGGCCCAGGTGATTTGCTACTCTTCAGTTTATTTAATAGTTGTAAAAAGTAATTAGTCCTTACCTGCTAATTAGTGTTCCTGAAGGAACTCCAGTCCAGTCCCTTTACTCTCGGGTTGCGCAACCCTTCCAGCAGCTTGGAGGCTGAGCCCATCATCGTTTTGATGATGGTGTGGTATAAATACCACTGGCACCGCCCATAGGCACCAGTAATCTGATGAAAAAGCAGTCCTGATAGGCACCGCAACTAAGATGTTTAAAACCAACAATTTCAAAGAAACAGGAGAACCAAACAAACGCACTCTTATTATTTTTATTTTTTATTTTTTATTTTTTTCTCTTTTGTTAAACAGAAAGAACAGTGGTAAGGAAGGGGAGGGCAGGAGAGGGCTTACCCGGGGCTGACCTAGCCCTTACTCGTACCTCCCTAGCCCGTAGCCCCGCCGGTGGGGCTCCTCTGACTGGAGATTTCCACCTCCGCTCCGCACCGTTCACCGACTTCGGTCTTTACTTTTATTCCTAACACTAGGAACCGAACCCGGGTGGGATTAGGGACTGGACTGGATTTCCTTCAGGAACACTAATTAGCAGGTAAGGACTAATTACTTTTTCCTTAGCAGAACTCCAGTCCAGTCCCTTTACTCTCGGGATGTAACAGAGCAGTTCAAACCTGGGTGGGGTTCGCCACTCCGGACCGAAGTACCGCACTCGCAAACCTGGTGTCTGCTCTTCTCTGGACATCCAGTCGGTAGTGCTTAGAAAAGGTATGCAGAGAGGACCAGGTGGCCGCTTTACAGATGTCTAGCGGTGGGACCAAGCTATGCTCTGCCCAGGAGGCCGACTGCGCTCGAGTTGAATGCGCGCGAAGACCTGCTGGTACCTGCCTCCCCTTGAGGATGTAGGCCGAGGCAATGGCCTCCCTGATCCATCTAGAAATGGAAGCTTTGGCCGCTGCTTCCCCCTTGTGCGGCCCTCCAAATTGAACGAAAAGCCGTTCGGATTTGCGGAAGGATGCTGTGCGTGAGAGATAGCGTTTCAGCACTCTACGTAAATCTAGTAGACGCAGTTTGGAACTCTCCCCTTCCTGTGCTTCTCCCGCAAAGGACGGGAGCGAGACTGTTTGGTTCATATGGAAGGGAGAGGAGACCTTGGGTAGGAAGGAAGGCACCGTCCGCAAGACCACTTTGTCCTTAAAAAAGGAAAGGAAGGGAGGTCGAGAGGAGAGAGCTTGGAGCTCCGAGACCCTCCTAGCCGAACAAATAGCTACCAAAAATACCGTCTTCAGGGTCAAGTCCTTTAGGGAGGAATTCCTTGCTGGCTCAAAGGGCTCCCTGGTTAGGGAATCCAAAACAAGGTTTAAGTCCCAAGGGGGGATCACTGATCTTTGCTGAGGGCATAAACGCTTGACCGCCCTCAGGAAT
Source organism: Ichthyophis bannanicus (assembly GCA_033557465.1). Taxonomy (NCBI): domain Eukaryota; kingdom Metazoa; phylum Chordata; class Amphibia; order Gymnophiona; family Ichthyophiidae; genus Ichthyophis; species Ichthyophis bannanicus. The sequence continues at coordinate 656,422,808 of CM066033.1, read as the reverse complement.
CTGCCCACATCAGCGTAGTCTCCTAGAGACTTGCCCCGAACCTTTCCCCTATAACAAGAAATGGCCGCTAGCTGAACCCGCAACGAGCTGTGAGCCAAGCCTTTCTCGAAGCCTGCTTGTAGGAACTCTAACACCTCCGGCACTGAGGCTTCTAAGGGTTTCTTATGGAGATCCGCGCACCATGCTTCGAATATGCGCCAGACCCTGATATAGGAAAGGCAGGTCGAGCGTTTCTGAGCGTTCAGCAGGGTCGAGATTACTGAAGTCGAATAACCTCGCTTCACGAGCCGCGCCCTCTCAAGGGCCAAGCCGTAAGCAAGAATCGATGCACGTGGGGCATGAGTACTGGGCCCTGGCGTAGCAAATCCTTTGTTGGGGAGCCTCCAAGGGCGGTGAGCCGTTAGCCTCACCAGGTCTGCATACCATGGGCGACGAGGCCAATCCGGAGCTATGAGGATTACCAGACCTGGGTGGTCCTCTATTCGTCTTAGAACTCTGCCTATGAGTGCCCAGGGCGGAAACACATACAGTAGACCTTCCGCAGGCCACTTCTGGACCAGGGCATCTAAGCCTTCTGACATCTTCTCCTTTCTTCGGCTGAAGAACCGGCTTGCTTTGGATGATTCGTAGCGCGCCATGAGGTCCATGATCGGTGCTCCCCAACGTGCTACCACTTGGTCGAATACCTCCTGCGCTAGCTCCCATTCCCCGTGGTCTATCTTGTGTCTGCTGAGGTAATCGGCCGTCACATTTTCTGCTCCCGCCACGTGTTGAGCTGACAGATTCAATAGGTGTGCTTCGGCCCACTGTAAGAGGCTGCCTGCCTCCCTCTCTAGCAGGGGACTGCTCGTCCCCCCTTGATGGTTGATGTAGGCCACCGTGGTGACATTGTCCGAGAGGACGCGGACTGCCTTTTGCCGAACCAAGGGCTCGAGAGCTCGGAGTGCCCGTGCCACTGCCCTCAGCTCTAGCCTGTTGATGGACCACCGAGCTTCCGTCGGGGTCCAGCTTCCCTGTGCGAACTGGCCCTCGCAATGAGCATCCCAGCCTGCGAGACTTGCATCTGTCGTCAGCTGTATCCACTGGGGTGGATCGAGGGGCATCCCGCATCCTAGGTTCCTTGGACACTCCCACCAGAGGAGAGTCCTCCTGATCTGAAGAGGGCAGGGTAGCTGCATGGATAAGGGATGATGCTGAGGGGACCAACGTCGTAACAAAGCGCGTTGAAGGGGTCGCATATGTGCCTTGGCCCACGGTACAACCTCTATCGCTGCCGCCATGGTGCCCAACAGCTGAAGGTAATGCCAGGCGGTAGGGATCCGTCTTGAAATGAAGCGAGAGACCAGGCTTTTCAGATCTCGTAACCTTTGTTCCGACAGGAAGACACTTCCACTCCTTGTGTCGAACCTTGCTCCGAGGTAATCGATCTCCTGTGAGGGAATTAATCTGCTCTTTGCCCGGTTGATGACCCAACCCAACTCCTCCAGGAATTCCACCACTCGGGCCGTAGCAGTGCGACTTTCCGACTCCGATTTTGCTCGAATCAGCCAATCGTCCAGGTATGGATGTACTAGAATCCCCTCTTTGCGAAGGGCCGCTGCTACCACTACCATTACCTTGGTAAAAGTCCTGGGGGCTGTTGCTAGGCCAAAGGGAAGAGCCTGGAACTGGAAATGACCCCTCGGCACTGCAAATCTCAGGAACTGCTGATGAGATTTTCGTACCAGGATGTGTAAGTATGCTTCCGTCAAGTCCAGAGATGTCAGAAACTCCCCCCTGTCTTACCGCTGCAATGACCGACCTCAGAGTTTCCATTCGAAAATGAGGAACCGAGAGGCAGCGATTGACTTGTTTTAAGTCCAGGATAAGACGGAAGGACCCTTCTTTCTTTGGTACCACAAAATAGATCGAGTATCGACCGGAACCGTATTGGTCTCTCGGGACAGGAGTCACCACTCCCAACTCGATCAGCCTTGAAAGGGTGTCTTCTATTGCTGCTCTCTTTTCCGGAGAGCCGCAAGGAGACTGCATAAAGGCTGGAGGAACTCGTTTTGTGAACTCAAGGGCATAACCCTCTCTGATTACCTCCAGTACCCAACGGTCTGACGTGACTCGGGCCCAGGCGGGAAGGAACTGCCTCAACCGCCCCCCCACCAGCAGGCCTTTCCCCTGGGCCCCTGCAGTTTCATTGTGGTTTCCTAGGACCTGAGGATGAGGAGGAAGCTCCAAAACCTCTTCCAGCTCCACGAAACCCTCGGAAACCTTGCCCTCTAGGCGGGGGCGACCCCTAGGAAAAAAATTCTGTCTGGTTGACCGGAACCTACGAAACTCCCTTGGCTGGTTGCGAGCTGGGACCAACGAACGGTTCTGCTTAGGTCTATCTTCCGGGAGTCTACCTCCCTTAGGCTCGCCAAGATCTTTAACCAACTTTTCTAGGTCTTCCCCAAACAGCAGCTTCCCCTTGAAGGGGAGGCGACTCAGGCGAGCCTTCGAGGAGGGGTCCGCCGCCCAATTGCGCAGCCACAGATATCTCCTGGCTGCTACTACCGAGGCCATATTCTTCGCTAGACTTCTAATAAGGTCGTATTGGCTATCTGCTAGAAAGGCGGAACCCGACTCCAAGCGTGCAGCGCTCGACTGCGTGTCGGTAGAAGCGCCATCCGCTAGTTGGAGTTGCTGGGCCCACCTCAGGCAGGCTCTTGCTACCCAAAGCCCCTGACACTGAGGCCTGCAGCGCGAGGGCACTCACATCAAAGGCTTGCTTCAGCAGGGAGTCCAGCTTTCTATCCTGACTATCTTTAAGCGCTGCGCTGCCCTCGACCGGAATGGTCGTCTTCTTAGTCACCGCTGAGACCGCTGCGTCTACCCTTGGGGACTTCAGCAGATCCTTGTCAGCTTCCGGTAAAGGGTACAAGCGAGACATGGCCCTCACCCCTCTTAAACTGGACTCTGGTTGATTCCACTCTTCCTGAATCATCTGGCGTACAACCCTGTGGACGGGAAAGACCTTCTGAGTCTTTCGGACGGCTTGAATCAAAGGATCCTCTAACGTTTCTTCCTCTGCAGGGATGTCTGATGCCATATTGAGCACCTTCAGGGATTCATTAATCAAGGCTGGGAGCTCCTCCCTACGGAATACTCTAACTATTCGGGAACGCTCTTCCTCTGGGATCTCCCCCTCCTCAAGCTCTTCTTCTTCCTCCCCCACTTCTCTGTCTGATCCCTCCTCCTCCGGAGGGGCCGGGGATGGAGACGTGAGAGGTTCCTCGCTCATTAGCCTAGAACGCTTGGGAGGGGCTCCGGGGTCATGGGAGCTTGTCTTCCCTGGACCGGGCCGGCTACCTTCTTTCAGTAGCGTGGGTTCCATGAGCCCCTGCTGACGCATACAATAAGCTTTGTGCAAGAGAAGGACAAATTCTGGGGAAAAATGCTCCCAGCTTTCCTCCGCGCCACCGGAAGTAGGGGGGAGGGACTGGGAGGGGCCTGGTAAGGCAGGGGTAGAGGGCGGGGGAGAGGAGGAAGAATCCCCCCCCTTCCGTGAGACCTTGAGACCTCTGAGAAGGATGATCCATAGACACCTGTATTTCATGCTCCACAGAGACTGCTTCCGCAGCACAACCCCGGCAGATCCCAGCTTCAGAATCAGCTACTCTGCGGGTTCCGCAGGACGGGCACCTTGGCTTTCCCGTCATTCTACCTCCTCTATCAATATTATTGTTAAATTGAAAACCCCCTGGAGAAAGTGCACTCAAGAAACCACAAGGCTGACAATCAAATAAATCAAAGAAAATAAATCAAAGAAATTAAATGAAACTAAATGAAATTAAATGAAAGCTTCCCAACCACGATCCACCAAGAAGGGGAGGGAGGGGAGGGGGGGGCTGACCCCCAAGGCTGGAGCAGGACGCTGACCCCGCTCACGGAGAAATTATAACAATGTTAAAATAAAACAAAATAAGCAAATTTAAAATATAACTAATTAAAATACAGGCCTCAGAACCGATTGCAATACTTGCGGTTTAGGAGACCTGATGCTCTGCGCGCCGCTGCTTATGCTGGCGGATGCTAGACTCCACGTGGTAGGCTGTAGCCACGTGGAGTCAGGACCTGCGGTCGGCGAATCTTTTCAAACCGCCGGAGCTGGAATCCCCCCTCTGTTGGGCAATTGCCTCAACGTTCGGACGCCGCCTCTAGCGCTCAGCCGGGCAGCCGCTGCAAGCGCGAGGCGGCGAGAGGCAGAAGGCAGGAACGTTGCTTACTCCTGGCGCTGAGCTCCACACCGGTGCTGCAGCGGGCCGTTGCCTCCAGCGCTCAGCCCGCCTCGGGGGCTTCGGCGCGAGACCAATGCAGAGAGGAGGATGAAGATTCCGCGACTGCGAGAGGAGAGGCTCCGAGGCGTCCCGCTGCCGAGTAAGCGCTCTCCTTCCAAAGGCCCCCGGGAGGACGAGGGGGGGGGAAGGAAAACTCAAGTAAGCAATAAACTAATTAAACGCACGGGAGTAGGAGAAACTCCCACAGCTAAGGAAATTAAATAAAATTAAAGAAACCAAAAGGAACTAAAGACCAGTAAGCTCCCGGCTTACAGTAACCCTCCAGCTGCTGGAGGCTGAGAATACTGGTGCCTATGGGCGGTGCCAGTGGTATTTATACCACACCATCATCAAAACGATGATGGGCTCAGCCTCCAAGCTGCTGGAAGGGTTGCGCAACCCGAGAGTAAAGGGACTGGACTGGAGTTCTGCTAAGGAATACATCTTCCCAATGTATCGATATTTCCTTCAATTCTTCCGCACCTTTAAAATACCACTTCAGTCATGGGTAACATCCCTACATCTTCCTCAGTAAAGACCAAAGCAAAGAATTCATTCAGTCTCTCCGCTATCACCTTGTCGCCTCTTAGTGCCCCTTTAACCCCTCTATCATCTAATGGACCAATTGACTCTCACAGGTCTTTTTGCTACGAATGTACTTGAAAAAAAGTCTTCATTTCGCATCTTTGCTTCTGTAGTAAGCTTCTCAAATTCTCCCTTTGCCTGCCTTATCAATGCCTTGCATTTAACTTGCCAGTGCTTGTGCTGTTTCCAGGTTTTGTCATTTGGCTCTTTTTTCCATTTCCTGAAAGATGCTTTTTTGGCAACAGCCGCCTCTGACCTCACCTTTAAACCATGCTGGCAGTTTTTTGGACTTTCTTCCACTTTTCTTAAAGCATGGAATACAGCTGGTCTGGGCTTCCAAGATAGTATTTTTAAACACTCAAGCTTGATGTAAGTCTTTAACCTTTGCAACTGCTCCTTTTAGTTTTTTCTTAACTATTTTCCTCATTTTATCATAGTCTCCCTTTCTAAAGTTAAAAGGTAGTACTGTGGATTTCCTTACTATCCCTCCTCCACTAATTAAATCAAACGCGATCATGCTATGATCACTATTGCCAAGTGGACCCAACACCCTTATCTCTTGCACTAGATCTGGTGTTCCACTAAGGACTAGGTCTAATATGGCTTCCCCTCTGGTTTTGTGTTTTGAAAGGTACACTTCCTGTGTTCCTTTGAAAATGCATTGGTCTCTGACTCTAGCACAGCCGTTGGAGCAAATGGAAGTGCTCCTGCGGCTTTGTTGCCACTAATAGAAAGGTAGGATGGGGTACTCTTAAAGCTTGTGTGCCCAAATCCTGTCTCACTGGCTGGCTGATGCCTGTGCAGAATTAGGCTTACAGTGTACTAAGCTCTAATGCCTGGCTCCAACGCAAAGTAACTGCATCATTCCTTATGAAAGGCACACAAGTGGGTAACTCCCAAGCTTAGGGCTACTCAGTGTTTTCTTACTGTCTCAGACTAAAGAACAGTCTGCAATAAACAAGTGCAAGTGAACCAGGTCAGACGAAGAGATTGGCCACTATAGCTTGACCAAAGGAAAAATCCTTTTCTGAGACTCTACAAACAGTAAATTTCAGAGAAGTATGAAGCAAGAGCAATATAGCTGCTTTGCAGATCATATTTAGTGAGGTAGACTTTAGGAGCGCCACTATTGCTGCAGTAGCTCTAATCTGATGAGACTACTTTGAAGTTGAGGGGAACATATGTTCATAACAGAACTGGATACAGGATATCAGACATATGCTAATTCGTTTTTTAAAAACTGGTACTCCAGGTTTGCTGGAATCAAAGGAGAAAAAGTTGCATGGAATTCTTAAGTGATTCAGTTCTTTAAGGTAGTAGGCTCTCACAAATTTGAATGCTCTCACAAATTTGAATGCTATGCCATACAAAATTATGGAAGCACTATTCCTTCATTGATATGATGTGAAAAGGCATCACCGCCTTAAATAAAATCCTAGGGTGCATCCAGAGAGCAACCTTGAGATGGGGAGCTCACCTCGGTGCTCATCTCCAACCCCTCCCTAGTCCAGTAGCGTATTGATGCACAGGAGCCTAAGCCATCTCCATCTGTAGGAGACTGAGAAATACTGGTGAAAAGCTGGCACTAGACTTCTATAGGATGACATCAAACCAGTGGTTCAGTCTCCATGTGCAAGTAGGATATCATAAACCCACATGTCTGGACTGGACAGTGAGGAAACTGAGCAGCAGCAGTTCTGCCTTGATCACTCAGTCACTAGACATTTCAGGACTAGTTGCTTACTTTAGCTGCAATACAATTTTTACACCTTTAGATTTCCAAAAAGCTTTTACAGGTAGGTCTAAAACTGGACCAATATATGCCAAAACTACACAGTAAACACAGATGGATTATTTATGCCATCAAAAAGTAGAAAGATTAGGGACATGCAATGAAGCTACAGTGTAACCCATTTAAGCCAAAAAGGTGAAATTAGAATTTACCTGCTAATTGTCTTTCCTTGAATACCTCCAGTCCAGTCCACCACAAGTGGGTAATCTTCTGCTCTCACCGGATAAGAGCCACCCCTTAAGCTCTAGAAGTCCAGTATTCTACTGAAAAAGCAGTCTAGCCCAGGACAGAATACCAAATCTCAGAAAGACAGGAAATGATCAAATACTGCATTTAAAAAGGAATTATGTACAGGCTTAGCATGAAGGACAGACTTGCCTGTTCCACCGCCGTTCCAGAATGGCAGTGGCACTTATCACTACTACCCTCAAGTACTCCAACTATTTTTTTCCACCAGCCAGACATGCCATAGCCTGTGACACACAGACTAACTGGAGAAACGAAATACATTTCATGACGGAGGGAGCTGGACTGAAGGTACTCAAGACAATTAGCAGGTAAGTTCTAATTTCATCTTCCTATTCATACCTTCAGTCCAGTCCACCACCAGTGGGATGTAACAAAGCAATATTCACACTTGGGAGGGACCAGCGAGTCCAACCTGAAGTACCGAGGACCCAAACCTCTTGAACATCCAGGCAATAATGAGTCGACCCTTCATGCACAAGTAGCCACCTACAGATATCCCCAGGAGGCACAAACTGATGCTCCGCCCATGACACCTGGCCCTAGTCAAATGCACTCAAAGGCTCTGTGGAATGGGCCTGCCCCTGAGCAAGTAGGCAGAGGCAATCGCCTCCTTTATCCAATGGGTCACAGCCTTTGAAGGCTGCTTCTCCTTTTTGTGCACCTGCAAAGTCTTATCGGACTTTTGAAAAAGTTCTGTGCTGTGCAAATAGCGCCTAAGCACTCAGCGGACGTCCAGTAAATGCAACCAGTCATCCTGCTCACCCGCCCGTGAGACAAAACGGGCAGCACCTGACTCAAATGGAAGGGAGTTGCCACCTCTGACAAAAAAAAAAGAAAAAAAGGGAACTGGCCATAACATGATCTTTTCCTTAGAAAAACACAAGAAAAGAAGCCCTAACAAGTCAGAGCTTGGAGTTCTGAAATCTGCCTTGCTGAGCAAATGGCCCCAAAAAGATGGTCTTCAGTGTAAGATCTTTCGGAGATGCCTCTATCAGAGGCTCAAAGGGGGCCCCAGTCAGGGTCGTCAACACCAAATTTAGGTCCCAGGGCAAAACCACTATATGTGGTGGTCGCACCTGCTTCACCGAGTTCAAAAAACAAACCAGTCTAGGTGAGCCGCCAGACTACGTCTACGGACACGGCCCCTGTAGCAGGCTAAGGCAGCCACCTGGACTGAGGGAATTCAAGGCCAGACCCTTCTCCCAACCATTCTGTAAAAATGATAAAAATGTCAGCTATGGAAGTAGTCAATGCCCTGAGGCCCCTATTATCACACCAGGCCTCAAAAATCCTCCAGACCCAGACATAAGCTAAGGAAGTGGACAGTCTGCACGCCTTCAGCGGCATTGACACCTCTGCTGGCGAATAACCCCAATGGATTAATCACACCTGTTCAAGAGCCAAGTCTTAAGCGAGAACCGATCCACCTGGGGCATGGGAATGGGTCCCTGAGCTAACAGGTCGCTTCTGTCCAGAAGACGCCACAGATACTACCAGAAGCCTCACCAGGTCGGCGTACCAGGGCCTATATGGCCAATCTGGTACAATGAGGATCACCGGACACCCATGTGCCACGATCTACTGGAGAAGGCAACCAAATAAGCACCTGTGGAGGGAAAGCATAAAAAGTAACCCCTCGCTCAGTCACTGCTGCGCCAGGGTATCCAGCCCCTCGGACGTGTACTCTCTGCACCTACTGAAAAACCTGCTTGCTTTGGCATTGTGGAACATAGCCATCAGAACCATGATCGGAGTACCCCATTGAAAGGTGACTGTGGAACATGTCCACATTTAGAGTCCACTCTCCTGGGTCCAACTGGTGTTGGCTGAGAAAAACCGGCTTGAAGATTATCAGCGGTGCACGTAGCGGGGAAAGGACAGAGCTACCAGATTCTCCTCCACCCAAGTCAGCAACAGTCTGATCTCATCTGCTAGAATTGCACTGCCTGTGGCCCTCCGACGGTTTACGTAGGCAACTGTGAGTGCATTGTCCGAACAAACTCAGACTGCTCGATTCCACAGCTACAAGTGGAATGCCTGGAGACCCAAGAACACTGCCCACATCTCCGGGCAGTAGATGGACCAGGTGCTCTCTTCTGGCATCCAGATACCCTAACTGCGCCCTCGCAATGCACTCCCCAACCAGAGAGACTCGCATCTGTTGTGAGCAACACCCATTCCAGTGGCTTCAGAGGCATTTCCGCCAAGTGGCCCAGCTGAAACCACCACTCGAACTGCACTTTCACCTCAGCTGGGAAGATGAGTCTCCTGGACAGAGTATAGGACTGTGGAGACCAACGTGAAAGCAGCACCCGCTGAAGCGGTCTCATGTGTGCCTGTGCCTATGGGACAAAGTCCAAAGCAGCTGCCATGGATCCCAACAGCTGCATGTAATACTAATCTGTGGGAGCCAACAGCTGCAGGAAAACAGCACACTTCCATCTGTAACTTCCGGATCCTTTCCTTGGGCAGAAAGATGTGGCCTAAGCTGGTATCGAACAGGGCTCCTAGGTAGGCCAACCTCTGGATGGGAAGCAGACAACTATTGGAGACACTAACCACCCAGCCTAAGCTCCGCAAGAGCCGCAGTACCTTCTCCATCAGTCTCCACTCTTGTCTACAGACTTGCAACCCAGTCACCCAAGTACGGATGATTAGAACGCCCTCTTTTCAAAGGGCTGCCGCCGTCACCACCATCACCTTGGTGAAGGTCCAGGGGTCTATAGCCAATCCTAATAGTAGCACTAAGAACCGATAGTGTCCCATGGGTACTGCAAACCGCAAAAACTTCTGATGTTCCGGCTGAATTAGCTTGTGCAGATAAGCTTCCATGAGGTCTAGGGCTGTCCAACTCGCCCTGCCTCACCACCCCAATGACCGACTGCAAGATCTCCATCTGAAAATGCAGTACTCTGAGTTCTGTTCACCTGCTTGATATCCAGAACAGGCTAAAAGGACCCCTCTTTCTTAGGGACCACAAAGTAAATGTAGTAGCGGCCACATCTGCACTGATCTGGTGGCACCAGCACCACTCCCCCCCCAGGTCCAGTAGGCATCACAAGGTGTCCTTTAAGGACCGCCGCTTCAATGAGGCCTTGCAAGGTGATTGCACAAAAAACTTCAGCAAAAGGAAGCGCAAACTCTAATGCGTAACCCTCCAGAATTACCTCCAAGGTGAAATTAGACCTTACTTGGGCTGATCGAGCATCAGGAGGGTGGGGCAGGAGCTGCTCGCCTCTCCCGCTCCCACCACCAAGGCCCAATTGGGGCACTGCCGGAGCCAGTAGGACATTTAAAAGCTGCAGCCGGCAGGCGTGCCCACGCCTGGGGAGCCTCGCCAGAGGGCCCTTTGGTGTGGCTCTTAAGCGTGGCACGATGGTGAGACTCGCCCATACGGTTGTCACTGTGAAGAGCATGCGAGTGACCCTGGCTCCACCACTGCAGGGTAAGCACCACCACCGCATGGAGAAGAAACATCACCAGCAGACAGTTTTAAAGTTAAACATTCCTAGGCGCGGCACTGTTGAATGGTCGCGTTCTCCTTCTCCCCACTCCAGCAACTCCACCCAAGAGCAAGATCAGAGGCAACGGAACCACAACAGCCAGCACCTTGTTAGCATCCTCTAAATGTAACCCTTGATGTGTTGTAATGTAACCTTGATGTAATGGAATGTAACCCACGAATGTATGTAATTTGTACTGTGTGTCTAGGTCTTAGATTGTAAGCTCTGTCACTCTGTGTCTGTACAGCGCTGCGTACGAAGTAGCACTTTATAAATGTTAAATAGTAGTAGTAGTACTTGCTAATTGGCTTTCCTTGAGAAACTCCATTCCAGTCCTGCACTTCAGGGTAGTGCACCTCTTCCAGCAGCTTGGAGACTGAGCAAGTCACAATTGATGACATCAGGATAATTAGGCAGCTGGCACCACCCACCATTAACCTATTGACAAAAGTAGACTCACAGTAGCAACAAATAAGGATTGTTTTTTGTTCTGCGATAACTTAACTAAACTTAACTATAGTGGGTTCCCCTAAGGAAAAATACCTCAAGAAACACCCTCACTGGTTCCCCCCCTTCCTTAACTTGGGGACCTTGCAAACGAGGGGCAGCTTACCTCCAACACTGCCTGCTCCCCCACCCCTCCCTTCTGAGGATGGGGCAGGACTCTTACCCAACCAAAACTGTACTGCTCTTCATTAGCATGTAGCCACTGCAAGGAATCCCTAGGCTCTCTTAAAAGGAGAAATTCTTCAGGCCCCAGGATCACCAGCACCGCTATAAAAAGCCTGATGGAAGGATTCCAGGAATGGACTGGAGTTCAAGGAAAGCCAATTAGCAGGCAAGGTCTAATTTCACCTTCCTTTTCGTCCAGTCCTGCACCTCAGAGATGTAACAGCGAATTAAGTGTGCGAGCCCAGCCTGAATCACTGCCGAACCGAACCTTGTGTCCCTACCACCTATACATCCAACCTGTAATGCTTCACAAATGTATGCAGCAAAGCCCAGGTGGCTGCCTGGCAGATATCCCCTGGTAGGACCAAACTACACTCCGCCCAGACATATGCCAAGGCAATCGCCTCTTTGAGCCACCTACATATGGAGGCTTTAGCCGCTGCCTCCCCCTGATGTGGCCCCCTGAACAGTACAAACAGTCAATCTGACTTGCAAAAGGCAGCTGTCCTCTTCGGGTATCTCTTCAATGCATGACAGACATCCAAGAGCTGCAATTGCAGGTCCTCTGCTCCCTCGACCAGAGTCCTCATTACCGGAAGAATGACTGGTTGATTCAGATGAAAAGGTGAGACCACCTTCGGCAAAAAGGAAGGCACTGGCTGGACCACCACCTTCTCCCTTGAGATAATCAAAAAGGGCCCTCTACACAATAATGCTTGGAGCTCCGATATCCTCCTAGCTGAACAGATCGCTACCAAAGACACGGTCTTCACAGTGAGATCTTTCAGGGAACAAGCTGCCAGCGCTGAAAGCACCAGGATGAGGTCCCACAAGGGGACGAATGAATGTGAAGGAGGGCGAAGCTGCTTCATGGCCCGCAGGCAATGAGTCACATCCGGACGTCCCCCCCCCCCCCTTTTTTTTTTTTTTTAAATTGGTACACGTATTGTTACCACTGTGGTAGCTGCCCTCCCAAACAGGGGGAGAAGAGGAGGGGGTGGAGGGGAGGATCCTGTAAGCCTCAAAGAACGCAAAGGAAAACTTCTAAGAAACAAAAAAAAGAAATTAACCCTAAATGAAACCTAAACTCTTCCAAGTTGTCCTTCAGTGAGTCCAGTCTAAGGGATCACCTGCTCCAGCTACTTGGAGACAGAGCTTACTGGAAGCTGGTGGGTGGTGCCGGCTGCTTAAGTATCCTGATGTCATCAAAATTGTGACATGCTCAGTCTCCAAGCTGCTGGAAGAGGTGCACTACCCTGAGATGCGGGACTGGAATGGAGGGACGAAAAGGAATACCCGTTGGTCCATAGTGATGGTGGCCCAGGTGGAGAGAAACAACTGCACCCGACCCCTCAACAATGGCAGTTCTGCACAGACCTGCCTGGCTTCATTGTGGCTTCTAAGGAGGGGCTGCTGGAGAAGCGTAATAGCCCCTGTTGGTGCCTCTGAAATCCCCAAAGGGCTGGCCTCTCTGGGGAAACAGCCCGCTGATTGGGAGAAAGAAAAACGCACCCCGAAAGCACCTGAAGTCCTTAAATTGCCCCCAAGCAGGGCCCTCCTTGCTTGGCCCCTTTGGGTTTGTCCTCAGGAAGGCAGAACCCCTTAGAGTCCCCCAAATCCTGCACCAGCTTATCTAGAGCCTCGCCAAACAGCTTCCCCTTAACAGGCTATTTGCTGAGTCTAGTCTTGGAGGATACATTCACCGTCCAATTACATAACCATAGAAACCGCCAGGCTGCGATCATGGAGGCCATGTTCTTAGCCAAAACACACACTAAATCGTAGAAGGCATCCGCCAAGTATGTTGACGCCTACTCCAGCTTTGTCACTTCAGGGAGGTCCTGTCCTCTGCGTCCACTGGCACTAGGCCCTGAAGCTACCAGACGTCTTGTCACATAGGCCCTGAAAATTGTTGTCTGAAGAGCCAGTGCCTCCAAATCGAAGGCCTGCTTCAGGAGAAACTCCAATTTGTGATCCTGCAGATCCTTCAGGGCCGCTTCACCTTCCACCAAAATGGCTGTTTTCTTTGTAACTACAAACACTAGTGCATCCATCTTAGGCATGCGCAATAGTTCATGCTCTGCCTCAGGGATCAGATACAGCTGGGCTATCGCTCAACCACCCCCGAGACTGGCTCAGGAACTTCCCACTCCGACTGTCATTCTTTTAAATCACCCTATGAATGGGGAAACAAGTCTAAGAACCCTTGGAGCTCTGCAGCAATGGATCCTCTAGGGGCTCCTCTGTCACTGTTGGCTTGAGCACCATATTTAATGCTGCCAGGGAAAGCGAAATTAGCATGGGTAGTTCCTCCCTATGGAACACCCAAAAAACACCAGGGTCTTCTCCATGTGGGATCTCGCCCTCCTCGAGCTCCTGCTCACCAGACTCTCCCCAGAGACCAGAGGGCACTGGGGAGCCTGGAGTAGACAAATCATCTCCACATGTATCCCACCCAGCCTGCCTACTCTGAGGATGTTACAAACTTCTGCTATTCCCTCCTCAGGAGCACCTCTCCCTGGCCCTGAGGGAATAGAAGCCCGAGGAGTGCTCACCTAGCCTACCTGCTGTTTAAGGCAATAAGCCATGGCCAGAATGAAGTCAGGAGAGGAAAAATAAATACCGGCCTCACAGAAGCTGATATCTCCCCCTGGGAGAACCCCTGGAGGCGGCGAATGCTTTGAATCACACTTCGATTTTTTTTGACTCTACAGCCCTTAAAATGGCTGGCTCACTTGTCACCGCCGCACTTCCTGCCAAAAACTGAGTTTCCTGCTCCTCCGCGAGTGGCTTCTCCTGCCGCAGACAAGCCTGCTATACCCACAATCTGCTCTGCTGCTATCTTATGATGGCAGCAACCCCTGCAAACTCAGTCCATAGACAGCCCACAGCTCCCTGAGCACACAACTGTGTGCTGGGCCGCATATGCATGGCTGCTGGAATTGAGAAGCCCAGATGGGAGCAGAGCTCAGCAGGAAAACTGTACGTTTGAGGAGCAAAAGGCCGAATGAACCTTCCCCCCCCCTCTCTGAACCCCAAGTGCGGCAGAGAGCAGAAGGAAAAACAAAAATGAAAAAATGAAAATTGGGACTCCTGTCCCCCGGCTGGGACATGCGTGTACACTCCCTAGCTATGCAAAAAAAATTCTTTTCGAGGCAGGTGTCCCACAAAGGCAGCACTATCCCCAGCCACACTAGGGATTAGCTGTCCAACTGGGGGGGGGGGGGGCCCTGTCCCACCAGGCAAACTGGGTTATACCTTGCCCTATAGGACCCAGATGTGGAGACTTTGTCCTCCCCCAAGTCCACAGTTGCACTGGTAAGGGTAAATTAGACTTACCTAATTGTTGTTCCTTTAGGAACTCCAGTCTAGTCCTGAACCTTGGAGTTGTGCTCCTCCTCCAGCAGCTTGGAGACTGAGAAACGTCATCTCTTTTTTGATGACACTGGTATATCTTGCCCAGATCCGGATCCGCCTCCTCACATCAGTAACCTATTGACAAAGCAGACTCACCAGAGCAACAAGTAGCAACTATTAAACAAGAACTGTAACTAACAAATCCAACATCTTATAAGGGGAACAAAATCGCCCTTGCTAGCTCCCCCCGGAACCCTTAACAGGTTCTATTACTGGCACTGAGGTATATTCTCTCCCTTTGTGTGAAACAGATGGAAGAATAAAGATAGCTTGTGTGTTAACACCTGTCTTCTTACCTGTCATCACCGCTCTTCTTCAGGCACCAGAATACAAATAGCCAACTAGGGAGGGATACGGGACTAAACTGGAGGTCCTAAAGGAACAATTAGCAGGTAAGTCTAATTTACCCTTCCTTATCGTCCCTCCAGTCCAGTCCCGAACCTTGGGGTATGTACCAGAGCAGTACAGAAAAATCAACGGGAGGGATCTGAGACACCAGCCTGAAGCATCGCTGATCCACAGAGGTATCCCTCTGTGCCTGGGCATCCAGCCGATAATGTCTAACAAAGGAGTTCAATGACAACCAGGTGGCAGCCTTACAAATTTCCACCACCGGGACATACTGAAACTCAGCCCAAGAAGCCGCTTGTACTCTAGTGGAATGGGCTCTCAGACCTTCTGGCACTGCTTTCCCCTTTCAGAATATAAGCGGACGCTATGGCCCCTTTAATCCATCTGGCAATGGAGGCTTTTGACGCAGCCTCCCCTTTTCTTGGTCCTCCGAACACAAATAGCCTATCCGATTTGCGAAAACTTTCCGTCCTCCGGAGATATTTCTTCAATGTCTGGTGAACGTCCAATAGGTGTAGTCTACCCATGAGAGAACCACCCTCCTTTTCCATAAATACTGGCAAGGAAATCACCTGATTAACATGGAATGCTGAGACTACCTTGGGCAAAAAAGATGGTACTGGTCTCAAAACCACCTTAGAGTCAGAAAAACACAGAAAAGGATTCCTACAGGATAATGCCTGTAACTCTGAGATTCTTTGAACCGAACAAATGGCTACGAGAACCACCATCTTCAGGGTAAGGTCCTTCAAGGAGGCTCTGGATAAGGGCTCAAACGTCTCTCTCTCCAACACCTGTAGAACGGACAGGAGACTCCAGCTTGGTACTACCTGTCTACGTGCCGGCCTCAGAAGGGATACTGCCCGTAAAAACAGTTTGATATCTGGATGACCCCCTATTTGTTGTCCTCCGATCTTTCCTCTATAACAGGATAACGCTGCCACGTGCACCTGCAAGGTAGCAGCCGACAAACCTCTCTCCAAACCATCCTGCAAAAAAAAGCTAATACCTGCAGCACCGGTGCCTTTAGTGCCTCGCAATGTCTATCCATACACCAAGCTTCAAACACCTGCCTGATGTGTACATAAGCCAATGATGTAAACCTTTTCCTCGCCCTCAACAATGTGGAGATTACTGATGCGGAGTAACCCCTTGTCTTCAGCCTAGCCCTCTCAAGAGCAGAGCCGTAAGCGAGAATCGATCTACCTGAGGCATGAACAGTGGGCCCTGGGCTAACAGATCTGGATGAAGAGGTAGTCACCAAGGCTTCTCCACCACAAGCCTCATGAGATCCGCATACCATGGCCTCCAAGGCCAATCCAGCGCTATGAGTATGACGTGTCCTCTGTGTAGTTCGATGCATTGCACACCACCCTTCCTATCAATACCCACAGCAGAAAAACGTACAGGAGCTGCTCTACTGGCCAAACCTGTATGAAAGCATCCAGCCCTTCTGACATCCTTTCTCTCCGCCTGCTGTAAAACCGATTCACCTTGGCTGACTGGAAAGTTGCCATGAGATCCATTACTGGCGCTTCCAACGGCGTACCAACATCTCGAACACCTCCGGATGAAGGACCCATTCCCCCGGGTCTATTGTCACCCGACTCAGGAAGTCTGCCTCCACATTGTCCACTCCTGCTACATGTGCGGCCGATAATGCCAGCAGATTTTCCTTGGCCCACACGAACTGCTTGACCTCGGCTTCCAGCAGAACACTGCTGGGTCCCTCCTTGTCGATTGATATAGGCCACTGCAGTCACGTTGTCAGAAAACACTCGAACGGCATCGTTCTGAAGATAAGGCAGGAACTCTTAGCGCTAGCGTCACCGCCCTTAACTCCAACCTGTTGATCGACCAGGTCTTTTCCTCCTCGGACCACTGACCCTGGCCGAACCTTCCTTGAAGATGAGCTCCCCAGCCTGAGAGGCTGGCATCCATTGTCAGGGGTTTCCAAGACTGTGCTGCCAACGGCATCCCCTTTTCCAGACAGCCGGGGAGCAGCCACCATTGCAGAGCACGCCTTGTTTCTGCCAAGCAAGGCAACCTCCTTGACAGTGGATCGGATTGGTGAGACCATCGTCTGAGTAATGCCCTCTGTAACAGTCTCATGTGAGCCCTCGCCCATGGTACTAGCGCCAGAGTCACCACCATGGTTCCGAGCAACTGCAAGTAATGCCACGCCGTGGGGGCCACTGTGAAGAAACACTCGAACCAGTTGCCATAAGCCTCTTGCTCGCTGTTGCGGTAGAAAGATTCTCCCTTCGTCTGTATCGAACCGAGCCCCCAAGTACTCTAGGCGTTGAGCCAGAGTCAATTTGCTCTTCGCCATGTTGACTACCCAGCCGAGACACTGCAGGAATGCCATCACTTTGGCCATAGCCGCCTCGCTTTCGGCTCTTGTCTTTGCTCAGATTAACTAATCGTCCAGATAAGGATGTACCAGAACATCCTCCTTCCGCAATGCCGCCGCTACTACCACCATCAACTTCGTGAACGTCCGCGGCGCCGTAGCCAGTCCGAATGGTAAGGCTCAGAATTGAAAATGTCCTAGAGGCACTGCACATCTGAGAAATTTCTGATGCTCCACTTGGATTGGGAATATTTAAGTACGCTTCTGACAGGTCTAGGGATGTAAGAAACGCCCCTTTCCTTACTGCCATAATGACTGACCGTAGAGTTTCCATGCGAAAGTGAGACACCCGAAGGCAACGATTTACCCCTTTGAGGTCTGGGATTGGCCGAAAAGTTCCTTTCTTCTTCGGGACCACGAAATAAATGGAGTACTGACCGAAGCCGCATTGGTGTGGGGGCACTTGAACCACCACTCAGAGTATGAGCAGCTTCTCTACCGTCTCTCGCACCGTGGTGCACTTGAGGGGCGCCTTGCACGGAGATCGCACAAACAGGTCTCTTACTGGCTGCCGCAATTCTAGGGCATAACCTTCCCGAACGACCTCAAGTACCCATTGGTCTGACGTAATCTTGGCCCAGGCAGGGTAAAAATCCTGCAGTCGACCCCCTATGGGTACCGAAGCCTGAGCCCTCGAAACTTCATTGTGATTTCCGCAGATTGGCGGAGGAGGTAGAGTCCCCAAAGCCCCTTCCTGCTCCCCAAAATCCACGAAACCCCTGGTTCCTGTTGGGAATGCGCCCTCTTTGAGACTGACCAAACCTAGAATACAGGAATCTATGAAACTCCCTCTGCTGCGCTTTGGCCGGGGGAACCGAGCGACCCGGCTTTTGCTTGTCTTCTGAAAGCCTACCGCCTTTGGACTCGCCGAGCTCTTTTACCAATTTATCTAAATCTTCTCCAAAGAGTAGCTTCCCCCGGAACGGAAGCTTACCAAGCCTAGCCTTAGAAGACCCATCTGCCGCCCAATTGCGCAGCCAGAGATAACACCTAGCCGCTACAGCGGAAGCCATGCTTTTAGATAGTCCTAGAATGAGGTCATACTGGATATTGGCGAGATAAGCTGTCCCGGACTCCAGCCTGGCCGCCTCCCTGGAATTGTCCTCCGCACCGTCGCCCTGTACCCGCTAAGACCAGCGGAGACAGGCTCTTGCCACCCAAGCACCACAAATAGCTGCCTGGGTGGACAGAGGATTGACGTAAAAAATCTGCCTCATTAAAGAATCCAGCTGTCTGTCTTGGACATCCTTAAGTGCCGTACTGCCTTCAACTGCAATTGTAGTCTTCTTTGTTACTGCTGAAACAGCTGCATCTTGGGAGACTTAAACACTTCGCGATCTTGCTCCACTAATGGGTAAAGACGACCCATCACTCTTGACCCCTTAAGAGTCGCCTCCGGCATATCCCATTCTTCCTGTATCATCTCCCGGATCACTCTGTGTACCGGAAATGCCCTTTGAGTCTTTCGGAAGACCTGCAACAAAGGATCTTCTAAAGTAGCATCTTTAGAAGGACCCGGCATATTCAGCGCCTTCAATGTCTCCGAAATGAGCCGGTAGCTCGTCTTTTCTGAACACTGACGACCCTAGCCTGATCCTCCCTGTCCGTAATCTCTCCTCCTTCTAGGTCGTAGTCAATGTTCCCTCTAATTTTCTGTAGGCTGTGTGCGCATAAAATATCAGCTGTGCAGCTTTTGAAGGAAGGTTAAATTTTTGTGCGCCACATAACGACACTCGGGGTTATATACTTTAAAATTTGACTACATGTCAGAATACAGTATGTACACCACATTGATTTTAATCAAATTAAATGAAAATGGACAATTACTAAATGAAGCGGAAAATTTCTAGTAATTATAATCACAACTTTTAAATTTTAAAACGTCTGTGTTTTCTATCAGAATCTGAACTGTAATTTTTGTGCGCTCTGTTGTAACGTATGTGCGCTTGCTCGGCGAGGTGTGCACGCGCGCGCATATACGCACAGCTTAGAGGGAACAGTGGTCGTAGTCCAAGTCCAAGTCGCGGTCACCCTCATCTGAGTGAAGCCCCTCCGAGTCCACCGACAGCTCCTTCAGCTCCTTGTCCATTCTGGACTTCTTTGCCAGGAGTCCGCACACCCCCGCACTTAAAGACGAATCAGGTCTTTTTTCCCCACGGTCCCCCTCTGCGGGACCTGGTGCTAAGCCTTTCCGCTGCCCTCCAAAGACCTGCTGTATAAGCGCTACAAACTCTGGGGAAAAGATGGCTGCTAATCCCCCCGTTAAAGACCCCTGTGCGGCTGGGAGATCTGGAGACGGCCCAGCTATGGGTTCCCTTAGCGGCAACTCCAGGACAGCCGGCTCTTGTTGAGCTACCAGAACCCCATATCCCTCTGCCCCCTCCTCCAAAGTGCGCTCCATAGCTGCCGCCTCATGAATACACCTTTTACAGATTCCTGCTTCTGAAGAGTACCCCTCTTAGTGCCGCAGAGCAAACAATGAGGCCTAGATGGCATCCCGGTAGAAAACCAAACTCTGAATTCTCCCCTGATGCCTGGCTGCGGCCTGAACTGTCTCGCCAACTTTTTTTTTTTTTGGTTTTTTTTTGTTTTTAACAATGCCGCAGCTTCACCGAGTCCCCAGCAGTGGAATGTTGAAGAAAATTTTCAAAAACGAAGCTCTCCAGGCTAATTAAAAGCTGCTGCCGACTCAAAATGTAGAGTGGGGATTTTTCCTGGCAGTGCAGCCTGCTCTTAACGGCCTGTGTGTCTCCTTCCCTGTACCCAACTGCTGTCTTTCAGCGGGGGACCCCCTTACCTCCAAACTGATGTGCTCCGGAGGGCCGGTAAACGCTGCTAGCAAGCTCAGGTGCTGACAGTCCATTCACAGCACTGAGCAAGCAAAGACGCGTAATCTCTGACCCCTGGGCCTCACACGATCACTGCAGTTGTCTCTCTGATGCCGGGTTCTGGGCACTGACAGGCAGAACTTCTGTATGCACCAGATCACCGACACCACCGGCTCTTCCCCCAACGCTGTAGAGATGGAAACCTGAGTCTTTCCTCCGCACTAGTAAGCCTCTGCCGCCAGCAAGCTCTTGAGTGATAGTATGAATGGGAACAGGAGGTGGTGGGGGGGGGGGGGGGAGAAAAAACACCTCAGCACTGGATCAAAAGTGAGTAAAGATGACAAAAAACACCACATGTCAGCTAAACTACTCTACAATCCTTAATTGTCCCTCAAGTGAGCCTTGGACCTCCCAGCTCACAGATCCTCCAGCTGCTTGGAGACAGATAACTGATGTGAGGCAGCGGATCTGGGCAGGATATACCAGTGTCATCAAAAAAGAGATGTTTCTCAGTCTCCAAGCTACTGGAAGAGGAGCACAACTCTAAGGTTCGGGACTAGACTGGAGGGATGATAAGGAACTTATCACTTTTATTTTAAATTTATTTATTTTAAATAAGAAACAAGAAAATCTGGTCAGACTGAAAACAGGTTTGCCTGACCGAAATCAGGAGAGGGGGTGCAGCACCAAACTCATCAAGCTTCCATCAGGCAACACTCCCCCCACCCTGTCATTAAAGGTCTAAACCTTCCAGTGCAGCAAACCACCAGAAGGGTGCTCTCCAGCCGTTGAGAATTAAGATACTGGACTTCTGGAGCTGAAGAGGTAGATCTTATCCGGAAGGTCAAAAGATTGACATCCTCAGTTCCCAGCTGCTGGAGGGAGGTGATTACCCATTGGTGGTGGACTGGAGGTATGACTAGGAAAGAATATATATATTTTTTAAACTCAACATGTAATCAAACTCTAGAATTAGTTACTGGAGGATATAATAAAAGCTGTTAATGTAGCTGGGTTAAAAAAAGGTTTGGACAAGTTCCTGGAGGAAAGGTCTACAAACCATTATTAAAGAGAACCAGGGAAATCCACTACTTGCCCCAATACAAGCATTGTGGAACCTGTGTCTTCTAGGGAAACTGCTAGGTGCTTGTGACCTGGATTGGCCACTATTGGAAACAGGATACTGGGCTTAATGGACCTTGATCTGACCCAGTATGGCATATCTTATTTCTTATTGAAAAAGAAACAAAAAAAAACACACCAAAGAACCACGCATAGAACTCTATTTCCAGCACAGCAAACACTAAAAGGAACATGTACTTACTGAGGCAGAGCTTCCCTGACGAGTTGCAGCAAAAATACAAGGTAAACTCTGCAGAGAGAAAAAGGGAACCATTAAGTCTAATATATGTTCTGCTGAGAGAAGGGCACAGTGACAAACTAAATATCATCAGATAATGCCACTGTACCTACAGTAAAAAATAATGAATAGCATGCTAGCACTTTTTATATAACTTTTTTTTAAAATATGTTGATATAGAACTATATTTTTCATTTGTACACCACATCCATGAACTGTAAAGTTGCAGCGTGCTGACGACATTATTCGTGCGGATCGGTGCATCATGAGTCGGGAATTGTCCGTACAGCTTTCTGTCAGTAGAGGTAGTGCAATGGCAATTATTGACTCTGGGATATTCAAAGGTGTGTGCAAGGCACATCGCAACAGTTTACAGTATTTTAATGCCTGCTGGCAGCTATCGCAGGGCACTACAACTTGTCTGGACTGGTGGCTGAGGCAGGACGCCCAGACCGTGACCGATCTTCCAGTTCTGTTTTACCACTTCCTGAAGCCTTTACTTTCTTCACCCATCGTCCAACGGTGCTCCTATCTACCACAGAACTTCCATACACAGCACACAACCGTTTGCGAATGTCTCTCACTTTTTCTCCTCCAAGAACTCTATTACAGCTCGTTGTTTGTACCGTGTGTCACTCACAGACGCCATCTGAAGGATCACTACCGCCTCACTATGTGTCGGACGACTGTAAAATTACACACTTGTCCTTTGAAAGGATAGTAAATTGGAACTTCAATTTCACACCTCTATCTTCATTCTGGACAGAGAAAAAACATGTGGGGCATTACTTTCTGAGCAACCCTCATAGATATCCAATTCACCTTCTCTATGCCAATGCAACCTCCCAATCTAGAAGCCAAAGCACATGCACATAAAAACATGTTTAAAAATTTGCATAAAGACGCATTAATAAAATAAATTCTCACACAAACACAGAAACTACAAATCTGGATGTCTTAATAAAACAATGGAATAATGGAATAGAAGTCGTTTCAAAACAACCATCCAAAGTTTCTCCTAATGTAAACACCAAATTAAAGAATAAAACTGAAGCATGGTACACTTCTGACTTGGTCAAAGCAAAGACAGACCTCAGAAGAATGGAAAAAAAATGGAGAACTAAAAAGTCATTAGAAATCAAAGCACAATATCTGCTATTACTTGCAAGCTGCAAAGAAACCATAAATTCTGCAAAAAAGAATTACCATACCAAAAAGCTAAATAATGCTTTAAATAGACCTAGAGAATTGTTTGAACTTGTAAAGTCCTTTACCAAACCCACTAAGGACACCAATACGAAATATCCAATAAATGCCCAAACACTTGCTGATCATTATTCTAGCAAATTGAATCCTACAGAAAAAAAACACACTCTCAAAATAATAGTAAGAAATGTATTTCAAAGGACACCACAGACTATCGATTCCGCAGAAGAGTGGAAAAATTTCCATAAAATAGATCTTAGACAAATGCTAAACATAATTACGAACACCACATCATCCCCTCTAGATCCCTGCCCAGTAGCCTGGATCAAGGCTACAAAAACAAACTGCACCCATAATACTAAACATAGTAAACCAATCACTTCTCCAAGGAACCATGGCAGCAGAGCTAAAGAGATCACTCATACGACTTATCCTAACAAAACGCTCAACAAAGACGACCCATCTGCGTATAGACCCATATCAAGTATCCCATTTATAGCCAAAACCATTGAAAAAACAGTCCAATGTCAGTTACAGGATCATAGACGCCACAAATGCACTTGATGACCAATAATATGGTTTTAGTCAATCCCATGGAGTAGAAACACTGTTATTTGATAAGATATATAAAGGCAATGACAACTGCAAGAAAGTGTAGTTACTCACCTGTAACAGGTGATCTCCGGGAACAGCAGGAATTTAGTCTTCACATATGGGTATCGTCGGTACCGACGGAGCCTGTGCAGGAATGCTCCCCAGCGTCCAATAGGAACGCTTTTGGGAGCATCCCTCAGCACATGCGCGCTGCCTTCCCACCTTTCCAACTGTCCCTCTTCAGTTGTTTGTAGCTGAGTGAAAGGATAGAGGGAGAGAGGAAAGCGACAAAGATAGAGAGACAACTCATAGGGGAGGTGGGTGGGTTGTGAAGACTAAATTCCTGCTGTTCCCGGAGATCACCTGTTACAGGTGAGTAACTACGCTATCTCCAGGAACAAGCAGGAATGTAGTCTTCACATATGGGGGACTCCCTAGCTGAAGATGCCAGCGAGATAGCCCCAGGAAGCTGCCACCCAAGTAAGGTGGGCCATGCTTCCTCCCATGGATCTCTGGCATCCCACCAGAGTTGGTGGGTAGGAGTTGAATTAGGTCTGGAAGAGATTTTGAAGAACAGCTTGGCCAAAGAAGGCATCCCAATGGGAGGCTTTATCTAGGCAGTAGTGGGCTGTAAAAGTGTGTACCGAAGCCCAGATGGCTGCTCGACAAATGTCATCAATAGACAGAGTGAAGGTTAGCAATAGAGGCTGCCATGGCTCTCACATTATGAGCTGTGACATGGCCTTGAAGAGGAAGACTTACTCTCATAAGCAAAGGATATACATTGTGCAATCCATTTGGACAGAGTTCTCTTGGAGACTGGAAGTCCCAAATGACTAGAATCAAAAGCAATAAAAAGTTGAGAAGACTTTCTATGTTGCTGTGTTCTTTGTAGGTAAAAAGCCAAGGCTCTTTCACAATCCAAAGTATGAAGGTTCCTTTCTGCATTAGAGGCATGCGGCCTCCGAAAGAATACAGGAAGATAAATTGATTTAAATGAAAAGGCGAAACCTTTGGCATAAAGAGTGGATAAGTTCTAAGAACAACCTTATCATGGTGAAACCTAGTATAAGGAAGATCAGCCACTAAAGCTTGCAATTCACTAATGCGACGTGCAGAGGTGATTGCAATTAGGAAGATGACCTTCCAGGACAAAAGCTTTAGGGTTGTAGTGGCTAAAGGCTCAAAAGGCGGTTTCATGAGCTGCCTGAGAACTAGGATTAAATCCCATGCCACCGGTGGGGGCCTGATGGGAGGCTTTGTTAATAGAAGACTTCATAAATCTTGTTATGAGTGGATGAGAGGAAATTGGTTGTCCATTTAGAGGCTTATGGGAAGCTGCAATTGCACTAAGATGAACTCTTACTGAATTGGTCTTTAGACCAGAATTTGATAAATGAAGTAGATACTCTAGTATCGATTCCAAAAGGCATCCTAAGGGGGTTTAACCCCTTCTGTGAACACCATATAGTAAAACGTTTTCACTTGAAGGCGTAAGAGCGTCTTGTGGAAGCTTTTCTAGAAGCCTGAAGGATATCTTTTACCTGTTGGGAAAGGTTAAGATCCTGAAGGTCTAAGCTTTCAGCAACCAGGCCCTGAGATGCAGGGACTGGGGCTTTGGGTGCCATAGCATCCCGTTCTCTTGGGAGAGGAGATCAGGAGCATAGCCCAACTCCAGAGGTGCAGCTTGAGAGAGATGTAGAAGCAGGGAATACTACATTTGGTGTGCTACCACATTTGGCATGGCTACTGTGCCGCTATGAGGATCATAAGACCTCTGTCTCTCTGAAGCTTGAAGAGCATTTTGGGGATGAGGGTAATGGGTGGTAAGGCATGACCCCAGTGAAGAAGGAAGGTGTCCTTCACTGGACACCTTCCTTCTTCACTGGACACTTTGACCAATTTTGAGCTGGAATCCTGGAACAGAACCGGGGAAGTTTGGTATTCAGTGAACTTGCAAATAGGTCTATGTCTGGGGTTCCCCAGATCTGAAATATCTTGGCCACCTGGTCTAGGTGGAGAGACCATTCGTGAGGCAGCAGTACTCGGCTCAGTTTGTCTGCCCAAAGGTTTTGAATGCCTGGAAGATATACCCCGAGAAGGTGAATTTGATGCTCTCTGGCGAGGGCCCATAGTCATAAAGCTTCGTTGCATAACGACAGAGAGCCTGTTCCGCCCTGCTTGTTCACGTAGAACATAGCTACTTGATTGTCCGTTTGGACTAGGACTGTCTTGTAGCTGAGCTGGGCATGGAATACTCGAAGAGCTAGATAGATTGCTCTGAGTTCCAGGAGGTTTATATGAAGACAAGCCTCTTGTGGAGTCCAGGTACCCTGGGTAGAAAGATGATGCAGGTGTGCTCCCCATCCCACCTGTGATGCAGCTGTTAGGGTGGCCTGGAATAGGGGTTGCTGAAAAGGAGACCCCACTAGAAGATTTTTCAGTGATTGCCACCATTGTAGGGACAAGATCTGTCGTTGTGAGTTTGGTATCTTGTCCGACAGACGTCCTGTGGCCTGTGTCCACTGTGTGGATAGGGTCCACTGGGCTGCTCGCATATGAAGGCGAGCGTAGGGAACCACATGAACCGTGGATGCCAAATGTCCCAATAGTTGTAGTAGTTCTCAAGCAGTTAGGGAAGACTTCACCGCTGCTTGAGAAGCTAGCTGTATTATACGGAGACAGCGGGGTTGTGGGAGAAAAGCCCTTGACTGTCTGGTATCTAGACGAGCTCCTATGAACTCTAGGGACTAAGACAGAGCAAGTTGGGATTTTGGGAGATTTATGACCAATCCCAAGTATTGAAGGATTCGCATTGTGCGAGACAGTGCAGAGCTGGCTTCTGGAACCGTAGGGGCTCGAATGAGCCAATCGTCCAAGTAAGGGAAGACGAATATCCCCAGGGTTCGCAGAAATGCATCTACTACTGCCATGCATTTCGTGAATACTCTTGGTGCCAAAGCCAGACCAAAGGGAAGAACCCTGTATTGGAAATGTTTTCCCTTGGAAAGGACTGGTAAGAATTTCCTGTGATCTGGATGGATCAGAATGAGAGTATATGCATCTTTTAGATTTAGAGAACAAAGTCAATCCTGACTTTGAAGGTATGGCAGAAGAGTTCCCAGAGAAATCATTTTGAACCTCTCTCGGAACAGATATTGTTCAATTCTCCGAGGTCTAGAATGGGTCTGTGTCCTCCTGTTTTCTTTGGAATAAGAAAATAGGGGGGAGTAGAAACCTGCACCCTGCTGTAGAATGGGCACCTCCTCTATTGCTCCTTGAGCAAGGAGTGTTGAGACCTCTTGATCCAGTAGATTGCCTGTAGAGGTTTGGGAATTGAACTGTCTTACGATTGTACGAGGGGGCATACTGTGAAAATGAAGGTTGTACCGCTCTCCCACAATGGACAAAGTCCAGTTTTCTGTTATTTGGTGCCATCTGTTGGCAAAATGACAACCTCCTGGAATGTTTAGGCGGTCTGGCCCCTTCAGAAGCAGGAAGGCTAAATTCTCTATGAAGGAGTCAAAGCCCTTGAAGGGGCTGGGCCTGTGGAGCTGGTTGAGCTCTAAGGCCTTTTGGCTTCTTTTGTCTGGATAGTTGTTGTTGACCCTTCTGGGCAACGTAATCCTGAGCTTGCCCTTGCTGGGTATAGGATGGATAAAACTTCCTCTTCTTGCTGAAAAAGGGTTTTTTATAGGGCTTCTTTTTGGCTGGAGTGGCTGTAGATTGTCAGTATCTCTCTCATTAGCCTTCTCCTGCAAATTCTTGCCAAAGAGGTTTTCTCCTGTGCAAGGGATGTTTCCCAATTTATCCTGTACCCAAATCTCCAAGTCTGATGCCTGAAGCTAGGCAATCGACGTGCACCAATGGCAATAGCAGAGGTTCTGCTGATGCATTCAAAGCAGTCACAGGCTGCACCATTTACAAACTTGGAGACATCTTGAGCATGCTTGACCACAGTGAGAAAGTCCTGTCGTTTGTCCTCAGAGAGAAGGGGGCTCATAAGCTCCAAATCTCCTGTGACCTCTGAGGAACATTCCCATATATAAAATAAATGAGCTGATCTTAGCTGAAAGCATGGAAGCCTGAAAAGTTTGACGCCCAAAAGCGTCAAGAGTCCTGCATTCACGACCTGGAGGATTGGATGCATGTCTCTCTGCACTTTTCATCCTACGCATGGCTGACTCCACTACCATTGGTGTGGCAGCCGAGTCTTTTGAAAACCAGGACATGGTGGAACTCGATACACGATATCGAGTCTCCTAGAATGAGGAGATGTGGTCAAAGGTGTCTCGCACATTCTGAGCATCAAATCATGAGGAATTTCATGAATGGGCCGAGTGGCTGCTTTCTTGGGAGCCTTAGGGTACTGGAGAATTTCCAATTCCTTTGCTCTAGGTTCTTTTTCAGGAGTTACTGTGATTGAAAGGCCTTGGGCCACATCACAAATAAAATCCTGAAAAGACATGTCTTCGAGGAGACATTCTGCGTTGGGGAGAAGAGTCTTCCGGGAGAAACACTCTGGTACCGGCAGAATTATCAGTCATCGGAATCGGAGGGTTCGAAGTATCTCTGATCCAGATGTTCATGCAAAGCACAGTCTCGGTATCGATTGAAGTCGGTACTTAATTGGTACGGTAACAAAATATCGATGCCAGAAAAAGTCTGCATGGGAAGGATTCCCACCAGGGCTGGTACCGTCAGTGCTGGTACCGGTATCAGTACCAGTGCCCGTTGAACCACTGGTGTCAACGGTACCACAGCTGTAAGGAGAGCTGCAAGACTGTGTTCGATAGCGAGGAATCTCTGGTCTATTGACGCTGCCGATGCCTGGGTATCGGTAAAAGCGGCCAGATCCCCTGAGCATGGTACCAGTAGTTCTGCCGAGGTCGAAGCCTCGAGAACATCCTGGAACCCCGTTGATGCTTTGGAGGCTGGAGCCTCCCGCCGGGGCTGTTTTGCCGGTGTAGTTTCCTCAAGGACAATACCAATGGCCTCTCGATGCTTTGAAGGAGAGCTACCCTTTGAGGACTGGCTCTTATGTTTAGTTACCTGAGATCCATGGGAGGAAGACGAGGGCTCTTGAAGACGTCGATGCAATGGACCTGATATCCGAAGAAAAGAGGGTACTGAGCTTTGCAGCTTGGTTCTGTCTTCCTCTTTTAAGTCATCCCCATACAGGAGGAACACTCAGATGGAGAATGGTCAGGGCCTAAACATTTTAGACACCAGTAATGGGTGTCGGTGACGGAGATGGTACCGCCACATTTAGTACTATTTTTTTTTTTAAACCACTAGCTGGTTTTTTCCTTCTTTTGGGAAAAATGGGGCTTAATGCCCAAAATGGCGCCTAGCACCAAAAGAAAAAAAGTTTCTGAAGAGAAACAGTTCAAAAATAGATATACTTGGACGCTGACCGAGGGAATGGCAGCGCGCTGATCGAGCTCCGCCGTAGCCACCTGTTCTCCGACACGACAGAGCCCTCCGGAGTGCCGAGCAGCGCGAAGTAGCGCATGAGGGGTTAAGCTATACCTCCCCCCCCCCCCCCACGAAGTTAATGAAGGAGGCGGCAGTACCTTGAACACTAGTGGAGCCGGGGAATCGGAGCCGTGCGGGCCCAGAGTGAACACCGGGCGAGAGAGAGAGAGAGTCGCCCGTAGCAGCTGGCGTGAGTAGAGACCGCCCAGACGGGACTGCCCTAAAGAAGGTAGATCAGCGGAGCAGAGAGTGAGCGGAGGGGGTACCCTGACCGGATGGAGCAGTGTGGGAGCGAGCAGGGCCGGAGTGGCTGGCTGAGCATGTGGCAACTGAAGGAGAGGGGACCGACTCATCTGGCTGATTGTAGTGCACAAGTGCAGAGCAGCAAGAGCTGCGCCAAACCAGCAGCCACTAGGTCTCCCCCCCCCCCCCCCCGAACGGATTGAAGAGTGAGTACGGGACTGGTGGGGCAGTAGCCGAGCCTGGGTGGAGAGAGGCCCTGAGAGGAGGAACCCCCCCCCCTCTCCTCCTTCCTCCCCGGTGTGGGCCGCAGAGAAGAGCCTCTGGGGGTCAACGGGAGCACATGGCGGCAAGAAAGTCTACTATGGACCTCAAAGCCTACTCTTTTAAGAGTACCGGGAATGCTAAAAGCACCGGGGCTAAAGCGGCAACGACTAGCAGTGAGCAAAAAGACCAGGATGAGGGGGCAGCAGTGGGATTCCCGGCAAGTGAAATTCAGGCATTGAGATCCGATTTAAGAGAGTGGATGGACTCCCTGAGACAAGAGCTGGGATCGATGAGGAAGGAGGTACACAGCTGGATACAGGAGATGAGGGAGGAAATGGCATCCTTGGGGTCCAGAATGGAAGAAGTGGAAAACCGGCTGGAAGAGCAGGAAGGGAAATGGGCCCCCCACGAACAGCGGGTAGAGACTCTCGGTGAAGCGCAGGAAGATCTGTGGCAGAAAGTGGAAGATTTGGAAAACAAATCAAAGCGTTCAAATCTGCGGATAAGAGGACTCCCAGAGAGTGAAGGCGGTGTGGACTATGTGGCCCTAGCAGAGGAGTTTTGTGGGGTGGCCCTCAAAGCGGCAGATATGGATGTAGAGGGCGTCTGTCTTAAAGATGACAGAGCCCACAGAGCCCTGGGGCCAAGGAGAGAGAATAAGGCACGAGACGTGGTCATATGCCTGCACGAATTCAGATCCAAAGAACTGGTGCTGAAAGCCTCCAGGCAGTTGGGCAAAATTAAGTGGCAAGGGGCAGAGGTGGAGGTATTTGCTGATATCTCGAGCCTCACCATCAAGAAGCGCAGGGACTATCAAGCGGTGACCAAGAGACTGAGAGATGAGAACGTGAGGTACCGCTGGCTGTTTCCGGTGGGCCTACAGTTCACAATTAATACAAAAACAACGATTGCCCACTCGGTGGAAGCGGCAGTGGCGGGCATGAAGCAAGCGGGGTGGGCTGATCTCCCCGTAATGGCACCTAATCACCAAGACCAGCCGGATAAGAGAGACCGGGGGCAAGGGACACAGCACCAAAGGAGCCAGATGCCTGGAGGAACCAGAAGTTTGCGACGCCAACGAATGCAAAAATGAGGACTGTAATAATGTATGATTGCATGTTGGTATAGATAATTGGGGTGGGGGGCATGGTGGTGTCTGTGTCTTGATTGGAAGTGTGGAGAAGGGTACTGAATGGTTTGCAGGGGACTGGGGGGTGTGGGGGAAGAGACTGGGGGGAGGAATAAGGTCTTGTTGCTTATGGTGATGGGTAGGAGTGGAGAAGGGGGGGGGGTAATATTGAGTAATAGGCAGGGAGGGGTGGTGGGTGGACGGTCAGATGGAAGGGCTCCCAGTGGAGCTAGGGGGTGTGGGCGGTGATGGGAGGGGGGAAAGGGGTGGGCGGGAGATTAGGGAGAGAGGGGGGGTTGGGGGGAGAGGGGATATAGCTTAAGGGAGGGAGGGAGGGAGGCTGAGTAGGGGGGGTAAAGTGTCAGGATGCCGGAGATAAATGTTATGTCAATGAATGTTAGAGGCCTCAATTCCTTTACAAAGCGTCAATTGTTAATGAAAGAGTGTAAACGGCTGCATGGAGATATTGTTTTTATTCAGGAGACCCATCTTCTATTTAAGGATGAGAGCCGGGTGAGTCACCCCCAGTATCCACAACAGTTTTTTGCATCAAATAGAGTGGAGAGAAAGAAAGGAGGGGTGGGGATCCTGTTATCAGCGCGAATTCAAGGACAAGTGGGGGAAATAGAGATAAAAAGGGACGCTTTGTGACTGTTAAATTACGTTGGGACCAGCAATTATATACCCTGGTAAATGTGTATGCCCCGAATACTAAACAGTGCCATTTCTTCCAGGAGCTCCAGCGCAAACTCATTGGGGTGGCGGAGGGTCGGCTAATCCTGGGTGGAGACCTTAACGTGACCTTAGACCCCCGAGTAGATACGTCCAGGGGATCATCCTCATTGTCCAAGCAACACAGGGCTAGTTTGAAAAAGCTTATGGTAAGCCTTGATCTGGTTGACCTATGGAGGGAATTACACAGTGGGCAGCAGGATTACTCGTTTTTCTCGGCGGTGCATGGGGTTTACTCTCGCATTTATGTGCTTTTGGTGGACTGCTCACTGGTGGCGGCGGTACAGAAATGTGAGATCAAAGAGCGCACGTGGTTGGACCATGCTCCAGTGCTTTGTGCCATGCATATGGGGGGCCTGGGAATTAATAGGGGGTGGTGGAAGCTAAATGAATCCCTGATAGAGGATAAAGAGGTGGCGCGGCAGGTTACTGAAAGTATAGCGGAATATCTGTTGTTGAATGAGACGGGAGATTGCGCACCGGGGACGGTTTGGGACTGCCTGAAGGTAGTAGTACGGGGCAAACTTATTGCAGTAGGAACACATCGGAAGAAGATGAAGTTGCAGCAGCAGGCTCTTCTGTTAGCAGGGATTGGAGAGGCGGAAGGCAAATTGAAAAAGAACCCGAGTGATGTGCAAGTGTCTAAGGAGCTTAGGACACAACAACGGGAACTGAATGAATTGAATATGCAGGAGATCCGGTATAAAATCTCCATGTTGCAACAAATGTATAGAGTTAAGAATTGTACATAGTTTCCCCCAGTTACTTCCAAGTTGATCTCCCTGTTTATTGTAAATACAACTCAAAGTTCCTTGTGTTGTATAGTTGATGTTAAATGTAAACCGCTCTGATCTAAAATAGAGCGGTATAGAAGAACTGTTAAATAAATAAAATAAATAAATAAAAGAGTTTTGAGTTTAGCAATAAGGCAGGGAGGATGCTGGCATGCAAAATACAAAGGAGGAAAGCGAGAAATACAATAGTAAGAGTTAAGGATGAAGGGGGGAAAGATCTCTGGAATGGAGCAGATATAGAAGAGAGATTTGTACAATTTTATCAGAAGTTTGTGATAAGGAAGCTTATCATAGCTCAGGAAGGAGCTATAGAAAAGGTGAAGTGACTCTGAACAAGCAACCTGTCAGTTCTGGTAGAAATAAGAAAACAGAATTTTCCCATAAAAGACTACCAGTCCCAGAATGCACCAGGTTTCCAACAGCCATTAGAGGAGCTGAAGTGGGGAAACGTGTGTTCAATCAGGAGGGCTATGAGGTAATCCCTAAGCACTCATCTCAAAGGGCAGGGCCTGATTCAGCACAGCTGCGCTGTGTTAGGGAGGAGCACTCATCTAAGCAGAATAAAGGTAGAGTTTATTCTACAGAGAATCATCCTCATTATCCTGAGAATCAGCTTGAGCTTGATCATCAGTTTCATCTGAAGGATCATCAGAAGCAGAAGCCAAACCGGACGGACAGAGAGGGAAAGAAACCCTTTGGAAGAAAGAGGAGAAAAGCCTTTGAGAGGTCTAGAAGAGTCCAGAGCAGTACGTATACTGGGAGGCATTCCAAGGGCCAGCATACACCATTGGACTGGGGAAAGCCAGAGGAATGGTGCTGCAGAGCTAGGAATCTCCAGACGGTACCTGTGAGAGAGACGACTACACGTGGAAGGGACCCTAGGACCCGTGCCAGAAGGTATGTGAAGAGAGATCCAGTGTCCAGGGATCTGGATTGGAAGGCTGGACATAAGAACTGGACTACATACTGGCCAGGCTATATAGAGAGGAACTCTAACAGCAATGGAAGCTCAGGTATGAACACTGATCTATGCCCTAGCTATAACCTTGAAAGACAGGAGGGAAACAAGTATTCTCCTGAAAGTGCTCCATTGAGAGATTCATCTGTGCCAATCCATGATATTGAACCCATGCTTGTTGAAGAAGGGGGAATGATTGCAGATGAAGAATGTGTTTATATGGACTGCTCTCTGTCCAAACTCCTTTGGTGATTTTCTATTATAAAATACAGCAACCATCACAAAGAAATACAAACTTGTTCTTTAATCTACTCAGAAAAGCTCTTGTGTAGGATTTCTAGCCATGCTGTAGAAAGCAAGCCAGCTAAGGGGTTTCAGCTGGATAGCTGCTAGCAATTGAGCCTTACCTAATTGCTTGTGAGCTAGGAGAGAATCACTTCTGAATCTATGTGGGAAGTTATCAGAAGTTAACCTGAAAAGAACAGTTTTTTTCTTTCTTTGTGGCTTTTCGTTTGTTTGATATATGCTAAGAAAACATTAGCTAATGCCTGACAAGTTCAAAGGTTGTTTTCCTTATTTTGTTTTTCCAAGTTAAACACTGGAAGCAAGTAACCTGATTTATGTGCTACCAAGCATATCTGTGTTGGGAGAAATAACCCCATAAATAAATATATTATTGGCTTTAACACTTGAGCACAACTAAATTATTGTCAGCAGCTATGTCTGGTGTGAATGAACTACATTGCCCACAATCCCTTGCAAATCATATAGATATATGCACTTGCCAAGACTGTGAAGATTCTCACCCAGGCAGCCGTCTGACAAGTTATATACACCAGAAGAAGGGGTAGCTGAGGAGAAAATTTATTTATTTTTATTTAGTATACATTTGTATACCGCTACTTCCAGCGATCAGCAGCGGTTTTTTTTTTTTGATTACAGATTGGAAATTTTTTTGAGGTATAAACACATTGATTAGACAGGAAAGCACAGCACACAGAGAATTATTTTTACAGGGAACATGGGCTATGGAGGGTTATTTGGATGCTGTTACGATGGCTCATCTTGAGGAGGAAGAATGTATGGCATTGTCCGCGCCCATTAGGGAATCTGAAGTATTGTCAGTGATTAAGGGACTGCGGGGACACAAGGCACCGGGGTTAGATGGATTTTCAAACAAATTTTATAAGGTGTTTGCTGCGGTTTTGGTAGGGCCGTTGGCTTGCATGTATAATTCTTTCAGTACAGTGGGGCCGATGCCAGTGTCGCTGCGCTTGGCAGGAATTAGCATATTGCATAAGGAAGGGAAAGACCCGGCGGAATGCAGCTCATATCGTCCAATCTCCCTACTGGGGGGGGGGGGGGGGACTTAAAAATTTTTACGAGGGTCCTGGCGAACCGGCTGGGGCCTCATCTGGGGCGGTTCCCAATCAGTCGGGATTTATCCAAGGGAGGTACACGTCTGATAATATTCGGAGAGCACTGAATGTGATGTGGAGAGGAGTGGAGCGGGGAGAAGAAATGGCCCTATTAGCGGTGGATGCTGAGAAGGCCTTTGATAGGGTGAATTGGGAGTTTTTATTTAAGGTGCTTGAGAAGGTAGGGATAAAGGGGGCGTTTCTGAACTGGGTTAGGACCTTATATCAGGCACCCATGGCTTGCCTGAAGATTAACGGTGCCATATCCAAGGGTTTTGAACTATTTCGGGGTACACGGCAGGGGTGCCCACTTTCACCCCTGTTTATTTTGGCAATGGAACCGATGGCGCAACGGATTCCAGATAGAGGGGACGTAAGGGGGGTGAGTGTAGGGCAGGATACTCATAAGATCTCTCTGTTTGCAGATGTGTTGTTTTTTATTACAGAACCATATAGGACGTTAGCGGCCATTCAAGAAGAACTCAAAGAGTATGGAGAAATCTCGGGTTTCCGCATGAATGCCACCAAGTCTGAGATATTGAACTTGACTATTGGTAAGGAGGAAAAGAGCAGGATGAGACGGGATCTCCCATTTCGATGGGCTCATGGTAGCATTCGCTACTTGGGAGTACAGCTTACCTCAAAGCGTGAGGCATTGTTCCGAGAAAATTATGAGGTAGCTCGGGTAAAAATGTTTAGGGCGTTGGAGGATTGGGGGTCCTATGAGATCTCCTGGCTAGGGCGGAGGGACCTGGTTAAGATGATAATACTTCCCAGGTTGCTGTACTTGTTCATGAACCTCCCGGTGGCAGTACCAAGAGGGTACTTACGGCAGTTGCAGGCTAGGGTGATGAAGTACATTTGGAAGAGCCGCAGGCCCAGAGTGGCACAAAGTATACTTTGTGCTGGCAAAGAGGAAGGGGGTATGGGAGTCCCTATGTTGCCTAGATACTATGAAGCAGCGAGGGTCCGGGCGGTGTTTGAATGGTTACTGAGAAGATCAGCGGAATGGGTGCGGTTGGAGGGGGACGGGTTGCCCGCAGGTGAGGTTTTGGATGGGAAGTTTTGGATGGGAAGTTTTGGATAAAAGGGGGGGCCCTTCTCTATGGCCCACTAGA
Source organism: Ichthyophis bannanicus (assembly GCA_033557465.1). Taxonomy (NCBI): domain Eukaryota; kingdom Metazoa; phylum Chordata; class Amphibia; order Gymnophiona; family Ichthyophiidae; genus Ichthyophis; species Ichthyophis bannanicus. Next base: position 656,387,394 of record CM066033.1, on the reverse strand, counting down.
GAATCCGTACGTTGCCCTAACCCTGAGACACTGGCGGAAGTGGCAGATGAAGTGGTATGGTAGTAGGGGGGGGATCTAAATTTTTTCCGTTGGTGGGGAACCATGAGTTTGCGCCGGGTAGGGAAGACCCCACTTTTCGGCGATGGGCAGTGAGGGGGTTGTGTTGGGTAGGACAGTTTAAAAGGGATGGTGAATGGGTGAGTTTTGAGGAGCTGCAAGAGGAGTTTCAATTGCCTGAGACTGATAGGTTCCAATTTGTACAAGCTCTGCATTACAGTAAAGAGGTAGCGCGGAGAGGGAATGGGCCAAAGGGTGAAGATATTGATGGGATCGTGGATAAGAGAGAAATTAAGGGCCTCGTATCCCAATTGTATAGGGCGATGGGGAGAGAGGGCGGGGGTGAGTGGGCTCATCGGAGAGCGTGGGCGATGGATCTTAACCAGAGTTGGGATGAAACGCAAAGGGGAGAGTGTGTAAGGGCCTGTTCAAGGGGGTGATATCCAGCGGTATTATGGAGCATAATTATAAAATGTTGTACCGATGGTATATGACATCTCAATGGATGCAGAAGTGGAAGGGGGGGATGGCGGAGTGCTGGAGAGGGTGTGGGCAAGTCGGATCCTTTCTCCATATTTGGTGGGGGTGCCCTCTACTGAGCCCCCTTTGGCATGGAGTGGGGGATTGGCTGTCAGAGGTGTATGGTGAGGATAGACGGGTGGGGCCTTGCCTGGCATTACTTAATGTGGAAGAGGAGGAGCGTGGGAAGGAAGGTAAGGGATGGAGTGGAGTGGTGTGCACTGCAGCTAGGCAATTAATAGCATGGCGGTGGAGGTCTCTCACAGTGCCTACCCTTGTAGAGGTTCAGATGAAAGTGGAGCACCTGTCCTTGATGTATCGCCTCGCAGCACTGCATCAAAATTCCCTGTTTCACTTTCAAAGGACCTGGGGTCCGTACCTCAACTGGAGGGGGGATGGGAGATAAGGGAGGTAGAGGGGGGAGTTGGGGGACCTGGGATGATGGTTCTGGGTGGCTGCGGTTTAGTGTTTAGTGATTAATATCACTATTAATGTTTCTTTTCCATGTGTGCATAGTTAGAGGCTAGTGTGGAGGGCGATGGAGCTGGGTGCAGAACGGGTCTCATTGTTAAAAGCTCCGGCTTATGGATGATAAAGATGTGTTGGTGTTGAAGTGTGATGACCTCCTATACTGAGTAAATTGAGTACGGGGGGGGGGGTGGGGAGGTTATTCAGGAACCAAGTCGTTATTGTGTTGTATTTGAGTATGTTGATTTCCTGCAAAATAAAGAATTGGAAAAAAAAATAGATATACTTTTTTTTTGTAGAAAGAAAGAAAGAACTAGTGGTACACCCGGTAAGTGTCGTGCAGAGGCAGGCATGACAAGAAAACAAGTTTAAAGAAGAAATTTTCTGTGGTGACAGGGTATGTGTCCTGTCGGCTCCGTGGAAAACGAAGAACTGAAGAGGGACAGTTGGAAAGGCGGGAAGGCAGCACGCATGTGCTGAGGGATGCTCCCAAAAGCGTTCCTATTGGACGCTGGCGAGCATTCCCGCGCAGGCTCCGTCGGTACTGATACCCATATGTGAAGACTACATTCCTGCTTGTTCCTGGAGATAATGTTCATCGTAATATTCATAGACATAACAGCGGCCTTTGACACTGTGAATCATAGGACCCTCACATCAAGACTGGAATCAATAGGAATAAAGGGAACTCCCTTAAAATGGTTCACCTCCTATATATCTAATAGAGTACAGCAGGCATACTTGGAACAAAACTTATCCAATGCCTTCCCACAAACACAAGGTATTCCACAGGGTTCTGCAGTATCTGCCATACTATTCAACTTATACCTAAAGCCCATTTGCTATTTCAAAAGCACAAAATTAATCATCATCTATACGTGGACAATAAAGCACAGTTACTTACCTGTAACAGGTGATCTCTGGGAAAAGCAGGAATAAGTCTTCACATATGGGTACGTCGGTACCGACGGAGCCTGCGCGGGAACGCTCCCCAGCTTCCCAAAAAGGAAAGCTTTTGGGAGCATCCCACAGCGCCTGCGCGCTGCCTTCCCGCCTTTCCTAACCGCCTCTCCTCAGTTCAAGTTTTAAAGCTGAGACAAAAGAGAGAGAGGAAAGGAAAGACAGATAGAGAGATACAACTCCTAGGGGAGGTGAGAGGGTTGTGAAGACTTATTCCTGCTGTTCCCAGAGATCACCTGTTACAGGTAAGTAACTGTGCTATCTCCAGGAACAAGCAGGAATGAGTCCTCTCATATGGGGACTCCCTAGCTAAGATGCCTGGGAGAACCCCAAGGATATGAGACCCTGGAAAGGGTTCTATCTCCTCCTATGGATCTCAAGCATCTATCCAGGGATAGAGGGTAGGAGTTGATTAAGAATGGAACAGGTGTTTGAGAACAGCCTGACCAAACAAGGCATCCCGGCAGGAGTCCTTGTCCAAGCAGTAATGGGCTGTGAAGGTATGAACCGAGGCCCAGGTGGCTGCTCGACAGATCTGGTTGATGGACACAGACTTTAGATGAGCCATAGAGGCGGCCATGGCCCTCACATTATGAGCTGTGACATGGCTCGCCAGAGAAAGGTTCTTACTCTGGTAGGCGAAAGAAATACACTGAGCAATCCAATTGGACAGTGTCCTCTTAGAGACTGGAAGTCCCAAATGAGAGGGATCAAAAGCAACAAAGAGCTGGGAAGACTTTCTATGTTGCTGTGTCCTTTGTAAGTAAAAGGCAAGAGCTCTTTTACAATCTAGAGTATGAAGATTCTTCTCTGCACTTGATGCATGAGGAGCTGGAAAAAACGACAGGTAAATATACCTCTTGATTAAGATGAAAAGGTGAGACCACTTTAGGCATAAAGTGTGGATTGGTCCTAAGAACTACCTTATCATGATGGAACCTTGTATAAGGTGGATTAGCCACTAAGGCCTGCAGCTCACTGATGCGGCGAGCTGAGGTGACTGCAATGAGGAAAAGAACCTTCCAGGAAAGAAATTTCAAGGAGGTGGTGGCTAAGGGTTCAAAAGGAGGCTTCATAAGCTGACCAAGAACCAGATTTAAATCCCATGCCACTGGAGGAGGCCCAATGGGAGGTCTAGTTAAAATTAGGCCTCTCGGGGGGCGCTCGTGAGCCCACTGCAAGATGGCCGCACTTTGCTGAAGCTCCGTCCCCACAACCCCTAACTTTTCGCTATCATCAGCAAACAGTCGCATTCTGCTCCCCCCAGTACCTCTCCCGGATTGGCGCTAACCAGCGATCTGCCTCACCGCTTGATTTCGCGACCCTGCGGGTCCTCCGGGGACTGGGGCATCGAGGAAACGCTCCCTGTCAAGCGGCCTGCTGAAAGTTGTCTCCGGCTACTGGACTCCCCCTCGCCTGACTCTGCCATCAGCCCCTGCACTCGGCGCTGCCGAAACTCCTCTGGCAGGCCCCCGCGGGGCCTACGAAGTGAGCCCTCCTCATTGCCTGCGGGCTGAGCGCTGGAGCGTTTCGCGGAAGGGGGACTGCAACCCACAGCGTGGAAGATCTGCCGGAGAGCTTGGCCGGGACCACGTGCACTCCGTGCGGCGGCTGCTGCAACATCCAACAACACTTACCACCCTTCACTACCCACACGAGCCATCTTGAAGGGGGTAAGTTTGTGTCTCTTCTCCTGCCCGCCCCTTAAACTGGGCTTGAAACTGGTGGCTGGGTCTGCTTCTCTTTGGCAGCCAGGTGTCCAGTCGAGGCCTCCCCCCTCCCGATTAGACTCTGGGTACCCTGCAGGCCCATACTTGTGTAGTCCCGTGCTGCCTTACACTACTTTTTGTCTCCTGCTTGTGCCTGGCTATTTCTCCCGGAGGACTGGAGGCAGTTCAAGACCTTCCAACTCACTGTCCCACCAGTGCCTGTTATTTTGCTGACTTTGCTTATCTATATCTCCTGACACTGTGTGGTGGTGGCTGTCCTACGGACTGGTGTGTCTTTGTGCAACGTTCTCTCTCCGGTGCCTTCCCTTTTGCTGGCATTGCCTCTACCTCTCCCAACACTGTGTGAGCCTGGTGGCCCTGTGTGATGGCTGCAAAACTTAAAAACTCTGAAACCCGGGAGGGGATGCGCTCTTCTCAGCGGCTGCTGAGTAAGTCCGGAGCCTCAAGCAGCCCCCATGACCAGTCCCCTCCAACAGGCTCCGACGACGAAACTGTAAGTGAAGAGGAACTGGACCCCTATAAGCCACTCACCTCGGCTCAAATTAAAAAAAAGAGTTCCGTAGGGGCTTCGCAGAGTTAGCCAATGAATTCTGCACTTTACGGGAAGACTTGATGAAAGACGTCGCAGACCTCCGGACCGAAGTTGCGGAATTGGGAACCCGCGTAGAAGATGTGGAGGCCAAGGTGGTTGACCAGGATGGAACTCTGATGGACTTACAATGCGCTCTCGACAGGCAGCGTGCGCAGGCAATGGAGCTGACCTATAAAATTGATGACATTGAAAACCGCTCCCGCCGCAACAATGTGCGTTTTCGTGGGATCCCGGAGCCGGGGGGAGGTGGGGAAGACCTGCCGACTGTGCTTAGGCTGCTGATAGCGGAACTGCTTCCGGCGGCGGAGCTGGCTACACACGCCTCCGGAACGGAAATTGAACGAGTTCATCGTGCCCTGGGAAAACCCCCTAACAACCAGCCACGAGATGTCATTGCGAGATTCCTACGCTACTCTGACGCAGAGCTTCTTATACGTCGTGGCCGGGAGAAGACGACGATCCATTTCCAGGACGCGACAGTCTCCATCTATCAGGACCTCTCGATGTTCACTTTGGCGTGCCGGAGAGAGATGAAACCAGTCTCGGCGGTCCTAAACAGCAAGGGGATTCGCTATTCCTGGTCCTTCCCATTTAGGATGAACTTTCTATTGGACAACAAAAAGATTTCTGCAAAGGACTACTCTGAAGCTTGGCGAGCCCTTCGCCAAGCGGGTTTAGTTGATAATACTCAGTCTCAGCCGCCGCCCCCTAAGCCCCAACACTCTAAGTGGACTCGGGTGGGCAAGCCCACCTGACACTTTGGTAGAGTTGAAGACCCCCTCCTATTTTTTCTCTTTTAGGGAACTCCGACCGGTGGGTCCCCTGTTATTTTGGATAATTAGTGGCAAAGACTAGCCTGGGGTCCACACTCCATTTCTCAAGGGGGGCGGCGGCTGACCTGTAAAGGTTTCTACTGATGTTACCATTTTGGGGGGGGGGGGGACGTGATGAGAATGATGACCCAGGAGGGGTGGGGGAGTAATGGGGGGAATGTTTTTCTACGTTTAGGTTGAATTCTCACTTTCTGGGGTTTTGAGGGGTACGGGGTTTGTGGTCAATTTACCGTGTCCTGTATTAACTTAGACAGGCAGGTGGTATTGACGGGTGAGGGGTGGGAGGGGGGGTTTCTCAACATGGAGCTGGGAGGTAGGTTTGGGCTGGGAAGGTGGGTCTATGGCTTTTGTTCTTGGGGGTGGGTTTAGGTGGGCTCGATTAATTAAACTCCTGGGTTTGCTGGGGGGAGCCTCCATTGGGACCTTCTGGGTGACCAGCGGATGTGGGGGGGTGGGTACTGTTTCCAAATGGTGCGTTTTATCTCTTTGAATGTTAAAGGTCTCAACTCCCCGCGCAAACGGTCCCTGCTGTTCTCAGAATTGCGCACTTTGCAAGGGGATATTGTTTACTTACAGGAGACCCACCTTCAAAGCTCTAAACAGGATTGGCTAAAGCGATCCCCATACACCGAGGTGCGGTTGGCCTCCGACACGCAGGGTCGGAAGAAGCGGGGAGTGGCTCTACTATTCCATCAGAGCCTCTCCTTGCAGATTGAAGAGATAAAACGAGATGCCCTGGGGAGGTGGCTTTTCCTAAATGTTCGCCTAGATGGACATTTGCTCACTTTAGCTAATATCTATGCTCCTAATACGGGTCAGGGGCCCTTTTTTACACAACTGAAAGCCCTATTGGCGGATTTTGCAAAGGGCCCCATTGTTTTGGGTGGGGACTGTAATACGCATTTAGTGCCCCATTTGGACTCTACGGGTCGCCCTGGGGGGGGGGGGGGGGGACGGGGGGATCAGCAAGAGCCCTTCAACGTTTGATGCTCGACTTGGGCCTACGGGATATATGGAGGGACACCCACGCGGGAGAGAGGGGTTATACCTACTACTCCCCAGTCCATCAGGTCCACACTCGCATTGACTATTTTTTGTTGGACCAGCGTCTGATGGACGGGAGAGTGCAGGCTGGACTTGGGGCGCCGACTTGGTCAGACCACGCCCCGTGCTGGCTCACCCTTCCGGACGGCATGCACAGCGAGTGCCGCCGTCTTTGGCGGTTAGACACACGGTTCCTACGGCGGCAGGGTGCAGTACAAGATCACACCCACTTTATTAAGGAATTCTTTGAGTTTAATGATACTGGGGATGTTCCCCTTCCCATGGTATGGGATGCTTATAAGGCCACAGCCCGCGGTCAACTGATGGCAGAGGCAGCCCGTACGCGCAAAATATGGACACGTGATCACGATCACTTGGTGAGGGAGTCTGCTCGCCTAGGCTTGGAGCACGCACGCACCGGGTCGAGGCAGATCTTACGCCAATGGCGAACGGTCCGAGCGAAGTTAGATGCATGTATGCAGAGAGAACTTGATAATAAGCGTCGGAAATTAAGGCAAACCTTTTATGAACATGGGAATAAAACTGGCCGCCTTTTGGCTTTGCGTCTACGTCAACAGCAGTCCTCGAGAGTGGTCCGCAAATTATGTGACGCGGGGGGGCAGAGGAGGGTCACTTCCCGGGAGATCCGTGAACCTTTTGCCGATTATTTGGAGCGGCTTTATAAGGCAGAGCCCATTGATAGGGACCAAGTGCAGGACTATCTCCAGGGGGCCGCTCTACCGCGCCTCACTGACTCTGAACGAGATCAGTTGGACTCAGACTTTACGATTGACGAAGTGGAAAATGCAATTCGGCATTTGAAAACTGGCAGTACGCCGGGTAGTGATGGTTTTCCGGCAGAATACTACCAAAAGCTTCGAGCACAATTGGCACCATCCCTGACCTGTCTGTTTAATGAGATCCTGGGGACAGCCTCTCTTCCCCCGTCCCAACGTGAGGCATTGATTGTGATGATACCCAAACCCGGTAAGCCCTTGCATGATGCGGCTTCGTACCGCCCCATCTCCTTGTTAAATGTTGACGTCAAAATCTTTGCTTCTGTGCTGGCTGCGCGTCTGAACCGGGTTCTTCCGGGCTTGGTTCAGCCCGATCAGGTTGGCTTTGTGCCGGGTCGCCAAGCCGCCGACAACATTCGACGTATGTTGCAGATTATTCATGTGGCCCAGCGGGACCCACAACCAGCATTGCTAGTGGGAATTGACGCAGAAAAAGCGTTCGATCGGGTGGATTGGGGATATCTATGGTGTGTCCTGGAAAAAATGGGCTTTGGCCCTACTTATATCGGGTGGGTCCGTAGCCTTTACCAACAGCCCCAGGCGTGCGTTCGGATAAATGGGGGTCACTCGAGACATTTCTTCTTGGAAAGAGGCACACGACAGGGTTGCCCCCTCTCGCCCCTGCTCTTTGCCCTAGCAATGGAACCTCTGGCTCAGAGCTTTCGCGATCACCCGGGTTTGCGAGGGGTCCGCATCGGTCCTGCGGAATATCGGATCGCGCTCTTCGCGGATGATATCATCTTATCCCTGGTGGACCCGTCCGTGTCTCTCCCAATCGCAATGCAGCTGTTCACCAATTTTTCTCGAGCCTCCGGCTTTAAAATTAATTCTACTAAATTGGAGATCCTGAATGTTGGGGTCTCTAGGGCGGTCTGTGCGGAACTTCAAGAGGCTTATCCTCTTCGCTGGGTGCCTGGCGCCCTGCGCTACTTGGGGGTGAACCTTACCGTGGACCGGGCAAATCTTTTTAAAGCTAATTATGATCCCTTGCTTCGTCAGGTTCGGCGGGACTTAGAAGTTTGGAACAGCCTGCTCCTCTCCTGGTTTGGGCGTATAGCCGTAGTTAAGATGGTGATTGTTCCCCGCTTCCTTTATTTCTTTCAGGTTCTCCCGCTCCCCATCACGCGGGCTACCTTGGCGACCTGGCAACAGTTGCTTTTGAAGTTTGTGTGGCATTATCGTCGCCCACGCCTAGCGCGGCAAGTTCTTTTTGCCCGCACGCGCTCTGGCGGTATGGGCATGCCCAATTTACAGTGGTATTATGCGGCGGCGCAGTGCCGGGCGGGGGTGGAATGGATGATTGCCGATAGCACTAAGCGGTGGGTGCAGTTGGAAATGAGCTTGGCGGGGGGAGCAGGGTTAGGGGATTGGTTATGGCTTGGACCGCAGCTTCGTCGTGGCACACCCACCCGTAATCCCTACATTTCTCATACCCTCCGGTGCTGGGATCGCCACTTCCGATCCAGTGACGTGGATCTCTCCCCATTAGCCCCTATAGTTGGCAACGCCTCTTTCCCACCGGGTTTGACTGATGTGGCCTTTCGACAATGGGGGCACCTTGGCCTCAGCCGGGTCGGCCAACTTTTTGTTGATGGTCGGCTACAATCCTTCCGTGCATTGCGGGACGAGTTTAACCTCCCGGCTGGGCATCTCTATCGTTACATGCAGGTGACGCACTGGGTCACTTCTACGTCTGTTCGGCCCCAGGTTGCCCGGGACTTGACAGATTTGGAGCGCTACTGTGAGGGGTGTACTACTACCAAGGGTCTTGTGGCGACCTTATACGCCCACTTGCAGGGGATCCAGACGTGCCCAACACGTCATAGGGTGCTTTGGAACTCTGATTTGAGTCTCTCTTATACTGATCAGCAGTGGGAGACAGTGGAAGCTCGCCTGTGGAAGAGCTCAATAGCGACTAATGCCCGTGAAACGAACTATAAACTGCTGTACCGTTGGTATATGACTCCGGTGCGGATAACTCGTATGTTCCCCGGGGCTGTGGACCTATGTTGGCGTAACTGTGGGCAGAGGGGTACCCTGGGACATATTTGGTGGGCGTGTCCCCGCATTCGTGCCTTTTGGAGAGGGGTTCAATTCCGGATGCAGATGCTACTGGGACTAAGCATCCCTTGGGAGCCGGGGATTTTTCTTTTTGGAGCCTCCGTGCCGGGAGCTCGGGCTTTACAATTCGCCTTACTCAGGCATGGCTTGAATGCGGCCCGACTATCCCTGGCGGCGGCCTGGAAGCATGCTTTGGCCCCCTCCTTCCAGGTCTGGCTGGAACGCATGTGGGATACATATTCCATGGAACGGGGGGTAGCGGTTAACAGGATGCGTCTGGCTCGCTTTGAATTGGTATGGGAGCCCTTCGTTTCTCGCTATGGCGCGTGATTGTTCTGGCTATTTGGGAGTGGTATGCTGACCTCTTCGGAGGTTTGCCCCCTACGTGTGATTCCTAGCTCACCTTTGTTCCGAACCCTAGCTCTAGCAAGCCATAGTTGGGGGGGTGGGGAGGTGGGGGTGGGGGGCCCCGGGATTGGGGTACCTATGGGGGGGGGGGAAGGGAGGTTGGGGGGGGGGAATCCTGGTCTCTTTATTATAAACGAATAAAAATGAAGACGTATTGTAGATCCTTATTAAGATCTGATGTTGTGTTGATACTGTTGCATCTTGTTTGAAGATCCTTGTGGTTTCTGTATCTTTGTAATTCTTTGGAAGTCTTTCAATAAAAATAAAAATAAAAAATAAAAAAAAAATTAGGCCTCTCATGAATCTTGCAATAAGAGGATGAGAGGAAATAGGTTGTCCATTGATAGGCTTAAGGGATGCTGCAATAGCACTCAAATGGACCCTTACTGAATTTGTCTTAAGGCCTGCATTGGAAAAATGCAGGAGGTATTCCAATAGAGAATTCAAAGGTAGTGCTAGAGGGTCGAGACTCCTTTCAGCACACCAAATGGAAAATCTTTTCCATTTAAAAGCATAGGAACGCCTAGTGGAAGGTTTTCTGGAAGCATGGAGGATATCCTTCACTTGTCGAGAAAGATTCCAGCTTTGAATGTCTAGGCCTTCAGTAACCAAGCTCTGAGGTGAAGGAACTTGGGGTTTGGGTGCCACAAAGTCCCCTTCTCCTGGGATAGGTGGTCTGGAGCAGCTCCCAAGTACAGAGAGGGGGCTTGGGAGAGATGCAGAAGTAGAAGGTACCACACTTGGTGTGGCCAGCATGGAGCTATGAGGATCATAGATCCTTGATCCCTCTGGAGTTTGAACAGAGTCTTGGGAATCAAGGGAATGGGTGGAAAGGCATACAGGAAACCCTGACCCCAGTGAAGGAGGAAGGCATCCTTGGCCTGAACTCCCTGACACGGAATTCTGGAACAGAACCGGGGAAGTTTGGCATTCCACGGACTTGCAAAGAGGTCTATGTCCGGTGTTCCCCATTCTTGGAAGATTCTGAGTACCTGATCCATGTGCAGGGACCATTCGTGTGGGAGCAGAACTCGACCGAGTCTGTCTGCCCAAGAGTTTTGGATTCCTGGGAGGTATACTGCCAGGAGATAGATTTGATGCTCTCTGGCGAAGGCCCACAATCTTAAAGCTTCGTTGCAAAGCGACAGAGAGCCAGTTCCTCCTTGCTTGTTTATGTAAAACATGGCTACTTGATTGTCCGTATGAATGAGGACTGTCTTGTAGCTGAGCAGGGTATGAAAGACCTTGAGAGCTAGAAAGACTGCTCGAAGCTCCAAGAGATTGATATGAAGAAAGGTCTCCTGTGGGGACCAAGTGCCTTGAGTGGAGAGGTCTTGTAGATGAGCTCCCCAACCTGTTTGGGAGGCATCTGTTGTGAGGGTTGCTTGGGGCAACAACTGTTGGAAGGGGGACCCCAGCAAAAGATTTTGAGTGGACATCCACCACTGGAGAGACCAAAAGAGACGTTTGGAGGTTGCTATTTGGTCTGAGAGAGCTCCTGATGCTTGAGTCCACTGGGTGGACAAAGTCCATTGGGCTGCTCTCATTTGTAGGCGAGCATAGGGTACCACATGCACTGTGGAAGCCATGTGGCCTAGCAGTTGTAGCATCTCCCGGGCAGTTAAGTGGCTCTTTGACTGAACCTGAGAGGTTAACTGCACTAGGCGTAGGCAACGGGCCTGAGGAAGATAGGCCCTTGCAGTGGTAGTATCTAGCCAGGCCCCTATGAACTGTAGGGACTGAGTAGGGGTGAGCTGGGACTTTGAGAGGTTTACCACAAGTCCCAGATACTGTAGAATTCGCCTTGTGCAGTCCAGGGAAGTCTGGGCCTCTGACTGAGATGGAGCACGGATGAGCCAGTCGTCCAGGTATGGGAATACAAATATTCCCAGAGTGCGTAGAAATGCAGCTACTGTTGCCATGCATTTGGTGAACACTCTTGGGGCAGAGGCCAGACCAAACGGAAGCACCCTGTATTGATAATGTTTTCCTTGGAAAAGAAAACGGAGGAATCTTCTGTGAGATGGATGGATGAGGACATGTGTGTTCGCATCCTTGAGATCTAGAGAACAAAGCCAATCCTGACTTTGAAGGTATGGAAGGAGAGTGCCCAGAGAAAGCATCTTGAACTTCTCCTTGCATAGAAATTTGTTCAATTCCCTGAGATCTAATATGGGTCTGAATCCCCCTGTCTTCTTTGGAATGAGAAAATAGGGAGAGTAAAACCCTGACCCTTATTGAAAAGGGGAACTTCTTCTATTGCCCCTTGGACAAGAAGGGTAGCCACTTCTTGACCTAGAAGGTCGAGAAGAGATGTGGGAGAATTGAAATGTCTCACCATGTTGTGAGGAGGAAGGTCTGAGAAATGAAGTTTGTAGCCCTCTCTTATGATGGCGAGGGTCCACTGCTCTGATGTAATCTGCTCCCATCTGGGAGCAAAATGAGCTAACCTTCCTGGAATGGTGAGAGGTTCTGGCTGTTTTAAAGCTAGAAAGGCTAAGTTCTCTAGCATCAAGTCAAAAACCCCGAGGAGGTTGGGTCTGCTGAGTTGCAGCAGCCCCTGTAGTCTTAGGCCTGACCTGTTTAGGTTACTGATGCTTAGTAGCAAAGCGATCTGTAGAGGATTGTTGGCCAGAAGTAGAAGGGAATCTGCCCTTTTTGAAAAAAAGACTTCTTGAAGGGTTTTTTCTTGGCAGGAATGGAGGTTGACTTTGAAAGTCTATCCAGAGCAGAATTTTCTGCATCCATTTGAGTGGCTTTTATTTGCCATTCTTTGCCAAACAGGTTTTCACCTGTACAGGGAAGATTTCCTAAGCCATCTTGGACCCAGGGTTCTAAATCAGAAGCTTGGAGCCAAGCAATTCTGCGAGCAGCTATGGCAATGCCAGAAGCTCTGCTGGCACCTTCAAAGGAATCAAAGGTTGCCCTGTTGGAAAACTTTGAAATGTCTTGAGTATGCTTAAGCCAAATGAGGAATTCATCCCTTTCATCTTCTGGCAGAAAAGGGAGGAAAGTGTGCAGTTTATCTGCAACCTCCTTTAGAAACATACCCATGTAAAGACTATAGGAGTTGATTCTGGCAATAAGCATACTGGCTTGGAAGATTTTTCTACCAAAAGCATCCAAGGTCCTGCATTCTCTTCCTGGAGGAGTAGAAGATTTGTCTCTTTGTACTCTTTATCCTCTTCATAGCTGACTGCACCACAATGGAATGGTGAGGAAGCTGTGTTTTATGAAAACCAGGACAGGGAGGGACACGATACATAGTGTCCAATCTGCGAGAATGAGGAGAGATAGTGAGAGGAGTCTCCCATAAATCAATCATGTGTTCATAAAGAATGTCATGAATTGGTAAGGTGACTGCCTCTTTAGGAGCCTTAGAATAACCCAAAATATCTAATTTTTTTGCTCTAGGCTCTGATTCAGAGGATACTGAAATAGAAAGACCTTTAGCTACTTCTCTTATCAAGTCTTGAAAGGACAAGTCCTCTGGAGGAGACATTCTTCTTTTTGAAGAAGGCGGCTCTTCAGAAAGAGCTATAGATACTTCAGCAGACTCCTCTGATGTATCAGAATCACCAGAGGAATCAAAGTACCGTCTGTCAGGGTGCTCTTCTAACGCTCGGTACGCGTATCGAGCAGTATCGACATCGGGCGACATCGGTACCGGATCGGTACCGATGAGCAGCCCTGGACAAGGAACCGCTGCAGTCGGTATCCTGGTCGATGCCGATGCAGTCGGTACCGGTATCGGCGCTGGTGCCGGTACCCGAGTCGATACCGACAACGGAGTTTGTTGTGGTATCAATGGCGTCGCAGCTTGAATGAAGGCACTGATAGCCTGCTGCATGGACAGAACATTCTGATCCATCGACGCCATGAATGCCTGGAACTCGGTACCGGAAGGTTGTGCCGGTACCCCAGAGCATTCTAACAGATGATCGGTCGAGGCCGTGCCATCGATGTCAACCTGTAACCCCATAGGTGGAGCTTTGGAAGCCGGAGCTTCCCGCCGGGGTTGTTTTGCTGGTGCAGGATCCTCGAGGGCAAGCCTGGAGGCATCTCGATGCTTAGAGGGAGATCTACCCTTCGAGGACCAGCTGGATTTATGTTTGGTTACCTGAGATCCATTGGGGGAAGAAGCAGCCCTGGAAGACGTCGATGCCACCGAAGCTGCATCAGCGGGAAACAGCACATGGAGCTTAGCTGCTCGGTTCTGTAAACCCCGTTTAGACATCAGAGAGCAGGACGGACAATCCGAAATGGAGTGTTCAGGATCCAAACATTTAAGACACCATTCATGGGTTTCTGTAACAGAAATAGTACCGCTGCACTTAGTGCATTTCTTAAACCCGGAAGCTGGTTTTTCCATGAGGAAAATTTCTTGTGAGGCCTAAGGCCCAAAGAGAAAAATACACTAAGTGAAGGAAAAATAGTTTTGTTTTTTTTTTAAAGAAAAGAAAGAAAAGACCGGCGGTACCGGTCCAGAGTCGGGGAAGGCAGACACGCGACCAAAGAAAGAAAATAAAATAAAGAACTTCTTCAGCGGTGACAGGGCTCGACCTGCTGGCTCTGCGGCAAAGAAGAACTGAGGAGAGGCGGTTAGGAAAGGCGGGAAGGCAGCGCGCAGGCGCTGTGGGATGCTCCCAAAAACTTTCCTTTTTGGGAAGCTGGGGAGCGTTCCCACGCAGGCTCCGTCGGTACCGACGTACCCATATGTGAAGACTCATTCCTGCTTGTTCCTGGAGATTGCTTTATACACAATTGGATATATGTAACCCAGATTATAGCAACATAGAAGCCTGCCTTAAAGAAACCCAGATATGGCACTAACAAAACATGATCAACCATAAGAAAACAGAAGTAATGTTTCTCTCTAAAAACCCAGAATTTAAACATCCCCCCACAATCCTACTAAATAATATTTCTTACAATATCAAGCAAGAATTAAAGTACCTAGGTGTGACACTTGATAAGGCTCTTAGCATGGAAACTCATCTAAGACTATTAAACAGAACAATTTTCCACAATCTGAGAATCTTACATCCACTACGCAATATCATCAAACAATCAGATTTTAGAATAGTGCAAACACTCATAACCCCACATCTGGACTATTGTAATGGCATCTTCCATGGACTACCTAAAAAAAACAAACATACTCCAAATGGCCCAGAACGTCACAGCTCGAATATTAATGAATGTGCGGATTTCAGATCACATCACACCCATTCTAACGGAACTTCACTGGCTACCTATCCAAGCACGCATAAGATACAAAATAATAATTACAACATTCAAGTTAATTCACAATATTGCCCCATCATTCCTCGCCACACGCATTAAAATACAACCCCCCAAAAGAAACCGACGTACACATAATCTAAACACTCTACAGATTCCACTCTATACGCAAGGTAAAAATGAATACCAGCAATAGAACATTCACTTACCTAGCCCCCACGCAATGGAACTCCCTGACACACTAAGAGCCAACAAGGACCTCCATTCAGAAAAAAACTCAAAAAAAACCCAAAAACTTACCTATTCCAAGAATATTATAATCTGTCAGAAATAACAAATCAAATTGTCTTCAAGAATAAATTAACATGACGGATTCCAACAACTCCATCATATGACACACCAAGCCCAACAGAGTATATTAAAATGTAAACCCATTAGACATGTGACATTCCCATTGTACGTCAATGTAATTATTATGTATATAGTTAACTGAATATAACCAGTTCTCTATGTAAATAGTTTTGAGTTTGATTTCCTATGCTACTTTTGCTATGTACATAATTCTATATTGTTATATGTAAACAGCTATCCTTGCAGAGTTAAATGTTAAAACGTAAACCACTGCTGATCACTGGAAGGAGCGGTATAAAAATGGATTCAAATAAATACCTCCATGGAATAAACGCACAGAAGGTAAACCTCCTCCAACTGAAAAGAAGCTCTAGAATGAGGGGTCATGAGAGATTTCATTCATAGCTGAAAATCTCCTTTTCTTGAATCTTGTTAGATCAGTCCAGACGAGTAGGCTATGTCCTCTTGCCAGCAGGCAGAGGCAGACCTGAGCAACTTTCAGTGATGTTATCACCACATATATAATTTGGTACAGCACAGAAAAGCCAGTATATTTACCAAGCAGTAAGTAAAAACAAAAACGAAACAAAAAACACAAAAAGAAAAAAAAACAAAAAATATAAAAAAAAGAAACCTTAGGTAACATTAATAAACCCTCCCAAACCTGCAGAAAATTTTCCAGACAGTAACATTGCTAATGCAATCAAAGGGCAGCAGACTTAACCCATAAAAGGGGTTTCCAGTCCAGGACCTGGGCTGGTCTAGCAGGATTCAATAAAAGGAGATCAACTATGAATAAACTCTTTCCCTCCTTATCCTGCTAGAGCAGTGGGATGTACCCAAGTAATCAGGACTCAGGGAGGGAGGGAAAAAAACCAACACAAAGGCGGCAGACTATCCCCTGTCCGAGGAGTCAGACTAAACCTCCATAAGTCCCTTGGGGGAGCTTCACAAAAGGCAATCAATGAAGAACAGGTGGCTTAGCCCTGTCCTCCAGACACATAAGCAGATATCACCCAAGAGGGTTGACGCCATTAAGCAAACTGTGTTTCACTCCTGAACTCACTTAGCAGGCAAGATGCACTGTGCCCTGAAGAGTCTCCAGGAATGAATGGAACTAGAGGGCTTGACCTCTGTCAGCACCGCTCTCAAGCTGCCGAAGATGTAGGAGGCATAAGAAATTGCTATGAACTCAACACCCTTTGCCTGACCACCAGATGCAACAAAGAGTCTGTCTGAAGACTCTTCTCTATGAAGGAAGGGAGGACCACAATACAATCAGAATGTGAAAAAGGGGGAGGGGAGCAACCTTCCTGAAGAATGGACAGCAAAGACTTTCCAATTAATGGAGCCATCCAAAAAAATCAGGAAGGCGTACATGAAGTCAAGGGCAGTGGCCTAGACATCCTCTGACTAAAATGCCAAAGATGCCCAGAATTGATCGTAAAGATCAACCCACCAGGGAGGGTTTTTCCTGGTTTGTGTAACAGAAGCTCATTAAAACCCAACAAGACACTCACGCAGGCAGAACTGCTTCACTCCTGATGAAGGAAGCCACGGTGAGATACTCCTTCAAGGAGCCTTACTGCAGTTCAACTTTGACTATGGTTTGGCTGTGATCCCTGAGGGTTTGATTTTCAGCCCTGTTCTACAAGATTTGCCTCCAAGGGACTTTACAACTACTACATTTGTGTTGCGCTACAGAGTATGCAGTGCTGTACAGATACATATAAGACAGAGGTCCTGCTCAGAGCTTACAATCTAATCAAGACAAACAACTGGAGGCTAGGATATTTCTAGGGGAATGGTAAGGAAACAAAGGAGGTGAACAGGAGGCTGAAGGGATCAGGTTCCGAAAGCAGCCTCAAAAGGGGTATGTTTTTAGTTTGGCCCTGGGCTGCATGAAGTTACAGGAGGACAATTCAATGCCACTAGGACAACCCCAGCTGGATGATGCTCTAGGCAGTAAAGTACACACCACATGAGTGACCACAGAAGAAAAACCACATACTGCAGACACCGTTTTGGCCAAGACATTGATGCCCTTTGAGCATGCCTCCTCCTTGTGGTGACTGAAGAATCTGCACACTTTGTCCTGAGATGGAAGTTATGGGGACCTGGTCCAATGCCAACCTCAGAGCTCCAGAATCTGCCATTGCCTCAATTCTCACGCCCTGGGATCAAGGGAGTGGCAAATGAGCAAGTCCACCTCCACAAGGTCGACACCTGCAATGTTTTACACAGAGAACTAGAAGGGTTCTCTCCACCCAAGAGAACAAAAGGGTCATTTCCAGGGCCCCTCTGGCACTCTTTTTTGCCCACTTGATGGTTGATTATGCCAACGTCATGACTTTGCTCAAGAACACCTAGACCGCTCTGCCCCCATACCAAGGATTAGAAGTATAGCATGGCTAGATGAATGACTTGCCTCAAGATGGTTGATGGGCTGTGTCATTTCCAAGCTGTTCCAATGACCTTCAGCCATTTGGCCCCCACAATGGGCACCCCAGCCAAACAGGTTGCCATTCATCAACAGGAGAAGCCATGAGATTGTCAGTGGCATGTCTTTCCTCAGATGCTGGGGTTGCCCCTACTAATGCAGGGTGGATACCACCAACTGAGTGAGGGGAAGTCTAATCTCTAAATACGGAGCACTTGGAGACCAGAGAAACAAGGACCTCTGCTGCAGCCTCATATGAACTCACACCCAAGGAACCATCTCAACTGATGCTGCCATCAAGTTGAGAATCTGTAGGTAAATCCCAAACTCTGGGAACCTGCCGAGTCCAGAAGGCTGCCAACTGAGACAATACATTTCTCACACTCTCCTCGGGTAGGAAGACTCTGCCCACTCAAATGTCAAACCGTGCTACCAAATATTCTAAGGACAGAGAAGGCGCCAAATGAATGACTGCCCACAGTTGATTACTCGGCCAAGGCTCTCCAGAAACTGTACCACTCGGGTCAACGCCAGAGATGTTTCTGACTACGACCTGTCTCGGATTTGCTAGTCACCAAGATATGGGTGAACACAGATCCCTCCACACTTCAGCACAGTAGTCGCCATCACCATGACCTTTGAGAATGTCCTTGGAGCAGTGGAGAGTCCAAAGAGGCTCCTGCTCTGGTAGTGGGTAAAGGTGTGTCAAAGCCCACACCCCCTTAAGGCCAGCCTCCGGCAGATCCCACTCCTCGTGGATCATCTGCCTGACCACTCTGTGCACCGGAAACACTGTCTGCAATTTCCTGACCGCCTGGAGCAGAGGATCCTCCAATGTCTCATCCTCTGCGGGTAGGCCTGTGGGCATGTTTAGGGCCTTCAGATGAGCGCTGGAAACTCCTCCCGGCAGAACACCCAAATAGGCTGGGGCTGACCTTCCTGCTCCTGATTCTCTCCTTCTAGCTTCTCTTGCAAAGTCCAGATCTGTGTCCAGGTCGTCACCCTCCAGTCCTTCCAACACTGGGTTGCCACTCCTCAGGGCCTCTAGCCCTCTTAAACAGACCCCCCCCCCCCGTCTCGCGCTCTGTTGTTCCCTTAGTCCCATGTACTGACATCGAAGGGCTGCTTGCCAAACCCTGCTGGCGTAAGCAACAGAAAGACAGACTCTGGTGAAAAATTCCCCGGGAGCCCTGTTGACTCCCAGGTGGATGGCACGGATTGTCCCAGAGTGGCTGATGGAATGTGGGCCCTGTCAGATTAAGTCAAAGTAGGGCCCCCCGCCTCCTGGCTCTCCAGTGTCGGGAGGGAGGGCCCTCTCCTGTTTTGCCTTGTCCTGCAGGCTGTGCTCCAAGGAGTTAAGCCTCTTCTGTACAGCCTACACATATACCTGTCTGAGACCAACCCTCAATGGGTCTCGCAAACCAGGCATTAAGGCCTCACTGGCATGGTGTGACCTACTGCGGACTCCTTACTCTGCAAAGTCTCCTCCAATGGGCCCCAGGAGGGCAGAGGTCCCTCCCCCAGTGCCCCTCTCCGGCACCATGGTGCCCAAACACCCTTTTTTTATATAAAAAAGGTAAGATGAATGTAAAATCAAAGCAAAAATAAAGCCAAATTAAAGGCCCCTCTAAGGAAAAGGCAAATAAACAAAGAAAAATAAAAGCAAAAATAAAAAACTAGCCAGTAACATTTTACAAAACCCAGCAGGAATCCTTTCTGCACCTGCTGCAGTTCAAAGATGGACAAGGAGGGTGGAATGCCTATCAAGCAGACTGCTCTGACAGGGAAGTGGACCATTAAGCTCCCCCATGCACCAAAACCCCCAGCAGGAAGCAGCCACCCTGTGGTCCAGGCACCAGGGCAGAAAAATCGCATTGTACCATGTTTCCCATGCAGCCGCCGGCCTCAGACATGGGCCTGAATGCTGCGCTTGCGGGTGTTCCAGCTCTGTACGGGATCTCCGCTTACTTCTTCACTGGTTTCACTCTCACTCCTGTGCTCAGCCTTGCACTCTGGGCTTCGGCCCTGGGGGGCTGACTCTGGCTGCCAATCTTAAATTTGCTCACCACGTGGCAGCTCCTTACCTGCTAAGGATCGGGAGCTGCCTGAGGACTCAGCCTGTGGGAATCCTTCACAACTCTCCCTGGGGCTCCTGGAGGGGGAGGGGGAAGTTCCTCCCAATGCTGATTCAATGCCTCTTTTTAAATGCACTCTCTTCTCAATCTTATTGGGAAAAAAAAATAAGCTTGACAAAAAACAACCAGATCTGCAGATTAAAGGGGAAAACAAATATCCTCTCACCTAACCTATTGTTCCCATAGTTGTTCCTTCAGTGAGTCCAGCACCCTGGCTCACTACCGCCAACTGGAGACTGAGCATTCTGGTGCTGGTAGGCAGTGCCAGCTGTATAAGTACCGGGTGTCAACAAAAGACAGTCTCTAAGCTGATGGAAGAGGTAAACTACCCAGAGGTGCAGGACTGGACTGGAAGGACAATAAGGAATAGGCTTTGGCCAGATCCAGGGATGTGAGAAACTCCCTACACTGTAGCGCCTGAATTACGGACCATACAGAAAGTCTCCATACAGAAGTGCAAAGTTTGTATGTGAGCACTGATCCCCTTGAGGTCAAGGACTGTACAGACAGATGTGTTATTTTTTGGCACCACAAACAGATGGAGTACCAGTCCTTGCCTCATTCAGCAGAAAGGCAGGCTGCTGCTGATTCCAGGAAAAGGGAGGTATCATCTGGAGGAAGTGACTGAATCCAATGAAAGACAACTTGAGTCATCAGACCCGCATGCACAGTTAAGTGGAGAACAGTAGAAGTCTAAAACCAAATCAAGTAGAACTTCCATCATGCAATCCAAGTGGGCTTTTAAGCTGCAGTACCCTCCACTAGGATGCTGGTCTGCTTTGTGATCTTGGCAACATACGTCTCTGAGGCATGCGGAACCATGTGGCAGAATCCTGTGGCAAGGCATAGAATTTCTTCAAAACCCTGACCCCTTTCAATGGGGAGTCAGGCAGATCCCACTTCAAGCAGACTATGCTCTTGATAACCTCTAGAAAGGGAAGAGATCTAGTAGGCTTCCAAACCCCTGCAAGAGGGGGTGTACCTGCGGCACCTTTCTGCTGCCAGAAGATCAGCTAACCACAGAGTGGAAGACACCTGAGTAATCAACACCACCAGTTCTTCCTTCCTGAAGAGATGGCTAAGGGACTCATCCTGATCCTCTGAAGGAGGAGATATTTTGTCTTCAAGACTGGTGTCCTCAGAGGTGGTGGACTTGGACTCTAGATCTCTGCCGAGCTCGCTTAAGCAGCAGGGCCTGGGTTGGACTCCAGCTATCCTGCATTGCAGGACCCTCTTCTGACTAACCAGAGAGACAGAAGACCCACATGTCCCAAACTGCATGTCAGAAGGACTAAGCTTGCTGAAGAAATGAAAAAAATTCCTAGGGAGGATAGCTCTCTGCTATTTATATGAAGAGTGGTTAATCAAATTTTACTAACACAAAACTGGAGCCCAGGAGGTTCCTGTCTGGCTTAGCCCCACCCCAGCTAGCAGGCACTGTTCCCTCTAAGCTGTGCGCGTGTGCGCGCGCACACATCTCGCCGAGCGAGCGCACATACTTTACAACAGAGCGCACAAAAATTACAGTTCTGATTCTGATAGAAAACAACACAGACGTCTTAAAACTTAAAATTTGTGATGGTAATTACTAGAAATTTTCTGCTTCATTTAGTAATCGTCTATTTTCATTTAATTTGATTAAAATCAATGTGGTATACATACTGTATTCTGACGTGTAGTCAAATTTTAAAGTATATAACTCAGCGTGTCGTTATGTGGCGCACAAAAATTTAACCTTCCTTCAAAAGCTGCACAGCTGATATTTTATGCGCACACAGCCTACAGAAAATTAGAGGGAACATTGCTAGCAGGGGGACAGGGACATATTTACTGTCAGGCCCCTAAGAGAAGGAGAATGGCCAACAGAACAAGAGTCAGTCTAAAGCTCAAGAATCATCCTTAACACCTGCGTCCGCTGCCTCCTGCAGCAAGGACAAGGTCAGGGCACCCGCATCCCCATGATGCGAGAGGGGCGGAGCAGCTGTCCTCCAAGGGCATATATAAAGCCTCCAAGAAGGAATCACAGAAGCTGAAGACCAGGTGGAATTTCTTAGAAGGTGTCCCACTAACATGTGCCTTTTGTGTCGCTAACAGTCTGGCTTCAGAGGCTTAGGATGTGCTATAATAAAGTGTGTTGCAACGTGCAATCTGACCATTTGGCACCACCACCGCATGCTACGGTTGCACTCAGATCCAAGGCAGGCAAGATTAAAGCTCAGCAAGGCACACACTCGGCACAGCTAACACATACAGACAGCACAATGAGACAGGATAAAACCACACCTCACCAATGGAGGCATCGCTCAGCAAAGTCAGGTAGCCCTCCAAAAACAAGTCAGGCAAGACAGACAGTTTTAGTACTACTCCTGGGGAGCCCAAGACAGGAAGACCATGCTAGCTCAGTGCTACTCCTTTGCTGCCAGAGCCTGCAGGCACATACCTCTGAAGAGCTTTCACCTAATCTTTGGGAGAGAGCTGGGGGGGGGGGGGGTGGAGAAGAGTGGGGCAGAGGAGAGAGGGGGCACCAAGGCTGCGTGAGCTTTAGAATCCTTTTCTCAAAAACTAAATTTTCCAAAATACAGGCTGCTTGACTAGCCCTTAACCAGATAAGGACAAGAGCTGAACATATTCCCCTCCTACATATGGCAATACCTAAAAAAGCACCGGTTTTAAGGATGACTCTAGTGGAGCTTCCAGTGTCAAGTTCCAGTGAAAACGTCACCCCAAGGGTGGTTACTCACAAGTTAAATCCACTCTTTACCAGAATTTTACCAGAGCTGCATCTATGAATCCATCTACTGGAGATAGAAATACTGAGATGTACCTCTAGTTGCATTTATGACCGTAGCAGGATGCCATAAGCCTCTGCAATTTTAACATCTCCACCTCTGCTGAAATAGTCTAGAAAGATATGGAAAAGGGACTTAAAAGGTACCAAAAATAGAAACAGGCAAAAAAGATAGTGAAGCTAAGATTAGGACAGCAAGAGGAAAGGGGACCCTGGGCACTTTACTGACCTCCCTCTGGGGCCCCAAGCAGCTCTCATGCTCTTCATACAGCCCACCAGTTCCAGTAACCTGAAGGAAAACAGCATGGACATGGGTGTACCTGTACTTTGAGCCGCTGGGCCTTTCAGGACTCAATCTACAGCCTCTGCACCAAAGTGTGGGCAAGGAGAGTCAGGCACATCTTCACTGCTGTACCAGTTCACTCACACACACACACTCATCTGGACTGGTCTAGCAGGATGATAGTGAATGAAAGTTACCTGGGATAGACCAGGTCAGGCATGTCCAGCTTCGAACAGGTCATGATCTACTTTTTCCGGCCCAATAAAGTTGGAGGATTCCACCCCACCCCCCCCCCCATTTTTAATGAACCTTCTGTCATTTACTTGGATGTGATCAGCTGTTAAGCAAATTAAGCAAAAACAAAGAGAGATGCAGATCCAGTAAGAACTGCAAGGGGAAATGGAAAGTACATTTTTTTCTTAAAGTTTTATTGAGTAATTAACTGTCTTAATAACTAGCTTTTGAGTAATGTGTGTTAAATTTAGGTCGAGTATTGATCCAGGCTGATCTTGCACAATCTTTAATATTTCGCTCTTGCTCATTGCTTTTTGAAGTTGGGTGACTATTGCGTGAGGGCCAGTCTCAGGGAATCCTGGAGATGTTCATCTGTCATGTTGGAACGTTGTGTACTCTGTCAGTCATTTTCAGATGGGAAAATGCAGATTCATACAAATACGTTGAACCGAAACAGGAGTGTACAGCTTCACTGCATCTTCTCAAGTTGGGAAATTTGTCTCTAGGCACTAGCTTCCAAAACGATTCTTGCTCAGCACGGGTCTTCAGAAAAATGCCATTAAGGGTTAATATTTTGTTTTCAAGAGATGGCTTGTTCAATGAGTAATTTTACTGATAGCAGCTACAGTTTCTTTAATGTCTACATCTACTTTGAATGGGTATGACAAGTACTCCACAACTGTTCCAATTTTTTTGGAAGTCACGGAATCTATTTTCGAATTCCTGGATAACAGAACAGATTTCTGTCACATACTTTTCGTTCTGAAAAACAAAATTTGGATATGCCCCAGATGGCCCTGCGTATTAGGAAAATGATCAAAAGTGTTGTTTGCAAGGTCAGTCATCTTTAGCTCAAATTTGCTCTTGTAGATGAAACCGTACTCATCTCGCCAATGCATTTGTTTTTACCTTGTAGTTCAAGGTTCATATCAACTTAGTTCGCCTGTAAAGACGGCAAGAAATGCCAGATCACATAACCACTCATCTTCCAACTCTGTTTGGTCATCTCCCCTCTCCTTCAAAAAAAACTATTTCATTCAGCAAATCACAAAATCTTTGCAGAAATTTGTGCCTACTTAGCAACCTTACATCTGTGTGCAAAATTATTTCCACTGCCCCTTCATCAAGAGTAAGATTGAAAAGCCGTCTTTGAAATGATCTTCCACGAACTGAATTTACAATTTTGAAAGTGATGTCCATGACAGTCTTTGTATTGAGTCTCTTGCTTGCCAAAACTTGCTGGTGAATGATGCAGTGGTAAGAAAGGAAATCTGGGAAGTCGTCATGCTGTCTACAGAGGGCTATGAAACAGTTAACCTCACCCGTCATTGCTCTTGCTCCATCAGTAGTGGTGGAAACAAGTCTATGCAATGGAAGATTACACTTTGTCACAAAAGAATGGAAAGAACTGGATATTTCCTGACCGGTAGTTCTCCCTTTTAAAGAAATCATTCCAAGTAGTTCTTCTTTAACACTGAAATCTTCAAAAACCATCCAGATAGAGACTAGTAACTGGGCTATGTCTCTTATGTCTGTAGATTCATTCAGTTGGAGTGAGAAAGCAACACAATTTGAAACATCCTCCAACAATTGTTCAGTTGTGTCTCCACACATCTTTTCTATTCGCCACACAATGGTGTTTGACAATTGTACATCTTGAATAGCAGGCTATGATCTCTTTCTTATTTTTAAATCCTTCAAAAAAAGATTGTCAACTGCTTCAAGAAAACAATCTTTTACAAATTCCCCTTCAGTGAAAGGTTTGCATTTCTTTGCAATCAGGTTGCTGCCTTTGAAGGATGCTATGGTTGCATTGACCGAATGTGACCTTGGCTTCGCCATCAACTGTTGCTGAGTAGCCAATTTCGATTTAAGTTCTTTGAGCTTCAGTTTACGAATTTCACTTTTGGGTGGAAAATCAGCAAACTTATTGCTATGCAGAGCCTTATAATGTTCCAGATTACCCTTTTTGGGCAAAGATACTGGAGCATTACAAATTAGACACCACTTGTCTTTTACCATGATGAAGAAGAAGTGGTCCATTTCCCCTTCATCATGAAAGTGGTAGGTTTTGCTCTTCTTTGGAACACTCATCTTCGTTATACTGAAGTGGCTGGATGTAAGAAGGCCAAATCTGCTAAGTCAGTATAAACACTGGCTGAATCTGGTCCAAAACTGTCACTGTACCAAAGTATTAAAGATCAACAGGAACTGAAGACCTCTGGATGATGTGCAATACAAGGACTGGAGATGCCAAAACCACACATGCAGTTCTAAAAGTAAAAATAAGAATTCATCATACTGGCACCAATAATCAGATACCACCAAACAATCATCAAAAAAACTCAAACACCTGGTCCAGCAAACCAGATAAAATCAAATACCGCCAAACAAGTTCAAATACCACCACACGTGATTTAATAAATTCTGCACACAGTGTAGAATCAACGCAAAGGCTATGCAAAATAAAATTGCAGAGGCAAGCAAAAGTCACAGTGGTTTGAACCAATTCGAAGGCAATGCATAGGCAAGTTAGAACAAAATTGGAAAAGTCTGCCAAAATCACCAAATTCTTGACACTTTGTTGTGTCTGCCCGAAAACGTTTAATGAAAGCGAACTATAAAGCGACCAACAACCAGCACACGACACTACTATTACGGTAAGTGTATTCAGGTAAGGCGAATGGATATCGTCCGGTATAACACACGTCTAAGGGGTGTTGGGGCAGGGGCAGGAATGGGTGATTCTGAGAGGCAAGAGACCAGGTATGACACTGGGCCTGTGGCCTCTTTTTGCGGGGTACGGGCAGCAGCCCCCCTGGAGTACCCACAAACTATTGGCACGAAAACAAAGCGCCCCCAATATACCTGGCAGGCAAGATTCCCACAGGCAGGGGAAAAAAAAAAAAAAAAAAAAGACAGGCAAAGGATCAGCGGCAGCAAGCCCTCGGCAGACGACCTGCCATCACGAGCTCTCTCCTAGCGATGGGGCGAGCTGCTGGAGAGATGGAGCCAAGTGGGGCTGGCGATCTACAGTTAGATCGCGATCTAACTGTTGGACATACCTGGGCGAGGACAATCTGAGGAAATTTCTTTAAGGAAAGGGTGGTTAAAGCATGGAGATGAGAATTGTATCTGAATTGAAAAAAAAAAAAAGCATGGGACAAATAGAGGATCTCTGAGGGAGAGGATGGTATTGTCAAACAAAAACAAACTTTACAGTTCTTATAGATGGGCATAGGCCATATAGTTTATCTGCTGTCATTTTCTGTTTCTATGGTTGTAACATACGGTAGTTTGGTATCACTAACAATTTTTTTTAATATCGTCAGCCTTGCATGACACTTCAGTACAATTTATATCTTGGCTCGATTCCTTAATAGGAAATTGAAGTTTTCAAAGGAATCTAACATGCACAAAACAGCATTTTTTTATGTGTATATTATGAAGGAAGGGAATCAGTCAGACACTACGGTTTTCAGGAAACCAGTTGAGTAAAGTAATCTCCTCAGATACGATTCAGCACCTGGCTAATCTCAGGAGAGCCCTACCAGTTGGACCAATTTAAGGCTAGTGTGTCTTTTAAACTCAGATGTACAGAGTAATTAGAACTTACTGCTAATTATTGTTCCTGGAGAGACTCCAGTCCGATCCCGCACTTCTGGGTAGTGCACCTCTTCCAACAGCTTGGAGACTGACAGAGTACTTATACTGCTGGAACCCCCTACCAGCTCCAGTAACCTAATGACAAAGACTCACAGGAGCAACAAATAAGAAATAGTTGAATGGAACTACTTAACTAAACTGCAAAAAAACAAAAATTGTAACTGGTCTGAACCCCCAAAGAAACCAATACCGCGCCCCCCCCCCCCTCGAGAAAGGAATTCCCCATGTCCCTCAAAAGAGGCGGCAGCCTACCTGTGACCTGCTGGGTCCAAGATACCACAACTAGGAGTGAGAACCAGTCAGCTCCCAGTCCACCGCCCCCTTGATGCCCCTGACCCCTATTGCCCCTTCCCGATTCCTTGCCAGGGCTGGGGTTGTGTAAAGGCAATTCCTACAGCACCACTCCGGGCGGGATCCAGGACTGGATTGGAGTCTCTCCAGGAACAATAATTAGCAGGTAAGCTCTAATTATTCTTTCCTTACTGCTCCTCCAGTCCAGTCCCGCACTTCTGGGATGTAACAGAGCAGCTCGATCAACGGGAAGGACCCACAATACCAGCCCGAAGGACCTCCCTGCCAAAACAAGCATCCCCCTTGACATGAACAGGCAATAATGATAAAGATGTGCAGGGAGGACCATGTAGCTGCCCTACAAATCTCCACCAGTGGAACTAGGCTGTACTTTGCCCACAAGGCCGTCTGGGCCCACATGGAATGTGCTCGCAATCCTGCGAGCACCGACCTGCCCTTTAGCAGGTACACTGAGACAATTGCCTCTCTGAGCCACCTGGAGATGGAGGCCTTGGCCACCACCGCCTAGTCCTTGCGTGGTCCAAACACAAAGAGGAAATTAGACTTACCTGCTAATTGTTGTTCCTTAAGGAACTCTAGTCCAGTCCCGGAACCAGAGTTTAGAATCTCCTCCAGCAGCTTTGGAGACTGAAAGATGTCATCGCTTTGATGTCACTGGTATAAATAGGCAAGGACCGCACCCTTCCACCAGTACCTATTGACAAAGCAGACTCAGAGCAACAAAGTAGTTAAACAAAATATGGAATAACAAACAATGAAAAAAAAAGAGAGAATAGTCTAAACTACTGACCTATATTAACCACCTACAAGTTCCCTGAAGAAACTCCAGGGAAACAGAGCTCCTTGGAGACAGAAAAAACTCACTCCAGAGCTCACCAAACAGTGCTGCGAAAAAGGTTCCCACCACGTCTCTGTGCCCCACGAAGAACCCCTTCTCAAACACCCCCCGAACTTCAGGCTGAACGCTCCTTACACTACTGGGAGGGATCCGGGACTGGACTAGAGTTCCTTAAGAAACAATTAGCAGGTAAGTCTAATTTCCTCTTCACCCCTCTAGTCCAGTCCCGGAACCATAGAGGATGTAACAGAGCAGTGAATATCAACGGGAGGGACCTGCAAGCCCAGCCTGAAGCACCGCTGAGCCAAACCGTCCATCCCCCCTTGCCTGCACATCAAGCCTGTAGTGCTTAGCAAAGGAATGCAACAACGACCAAGTCACCGCCCTACAAATGTCCTCGACCGGCACCAAACTGAACTCCGCCCAAGATGCTGCTTGCGCCCTAGTTGAATGCGCTCGAAGGCCCTCTGGTACGACCTTACCCTTTAGAAGGTACGCCAAAGAAATAGTCTCTTTCAGCCACCAAGAAATAGACGATTTCACCGCCGCCTCTCCTTTCCGCAGGCCACCAAAAGAAACAACCTGTCCGACTTCCAGAAAGGAGCCGTTATACGGAGATATTTTTTAAGCACACGCCGAACATCCAGGAGATGCAACCTGCCTCCTGACTTATCCGCCTGCTCTTCAGAAAACACCGGAAGCGACACTACCTGGTTAATATGAAACACCGGAACTACCTTTGGTAAGAAAGCAGGCACTGTCTGCAATACCACCTTGTGCCCGAAGGACAAATAAGGCTCCCTACAAGAAAGAGCTTGCAACTCCGAGATCCTTCTAGTGGAACAAATAGCCACCAGGAAAACCGCCTTCAATGTCAAATCCTTCAGCGAGGCCTTGCCCAACGGCTCAAATGGCTCCCTGATCAAAGCCTCTAACACTAAATTCAGATCCCACGGAGGAACTGAACTTCGTCTCGGAGGCCGCAGAAGCAGAACGGCTCGCAAAAACCGCCGAATATCACTGTGCGCCCCTAACATCTGACCTTGAATCTTACCCCGGAAACAGGAGATGGCTGCCACCTGCACCCGCTAGGAACTAGCTACCAGACCCTTCTCCACCCCATCCTGCAAAAACAAGAAGTACCTGCGGCACCGAGACCCCCAAAGGCCGCAGATTCCGCTCCGTACACCAAGCTTCAAACACACGCCACACTCGGATGTACACCAACGAAGTAGACCGTCTTCGTGACTTCAGCAAGGTAGATATTACCGCCGCCGAGTAACCCTTGGCAGTCAGCCTAGCCCTTTCAAGAGCCATGCTGTAAGTGAGAATCGATCCACCTGAGGCATGCGTAACGGCCCCTGAAGTAAAAGATCCTTCCGCAGAAGCCTCCACGGGCTGGCCACCAGCAGCCGCACCAAATCTGCATACCACGGTCTTCTGGGCCAGTCGGGCGCTACCAGAACCACCAGGCCGTGGTGCTTTTCTATACACTGCACCACCCTTGCCTATGAGAGCCCAAGGCGGAAACACAGAGAAGCCCCTCCACCGGCCATCTCTGTGCCAACGCATCGAGACGCTCTGACATATGTTCTCTTCGCCTGCTGAAGAACCGCGCCACCTTCGCCGACTCGAAGCTTGCCATCAGATCCATTATCAGGATCCCCCAGCGCCGCACTAACATCGCAAATACGTCCGGATGAAGCCCCCACTCCCCCGGATCCACTCTGCGGCGACTTAGAAAATCTGCCTCGACAATGTCCACTCCAGCCACGTGCTGTGCCGACAACGCCCTTAAATGCTGTTCGGCCCAATACAACAGCTGACACGCCTCTGCCTCCAGCGACGCACTGCCTGTGCCCCCCTGGCGATTGATATAGGCCACCGTTGTCGCATTGTCGGAGAGCACCCGTACCGCCTCTTGGCGCAGATACTCCTGAAAAGCCAAACACACCGCTCTCATCTCCAACCTGTTTATGGACCACTCCTGTTCCTCCAATGACCACTGCCCCTGGGGCAATCTTCCTTCGCAATGCGCTCCCCAGCCCATGAGACTTGCATCCATCGTTAACAGTCTCCAGGATGGAGGCTCTAGAGGCATGCTCGCTTCCAGGCTTTCGGGCCGCAACCACCAAAGAAGCTCCTGACGCACCTCTAGGGGGCAAACCAGCCGCTGAGACAATGCATCCCTCTGATGAGACCAACGCCTGAGAAGAGCGCTCTGTAACGGCCTCACATGGGACCTGGTCCACTGAACTACTTCGATCATGGCTGCCATTGTTCCGAGCAATTGCAGGTACTGCCATGCCGTCGGAGCCTTGCGCGCCAGAAACCTCTTCACGAGCTCCCGCAATCCCTGCGCTCTGACCCAGGAGAAACACAGCCCCTTGCTTTGTCTCGAAGCGCATCCCCAAGTATTCCACAGACTGCGAAGGAGCCAACCTGCTCTTTGCCAAGTTGACCACCCAGCCAAGGCTTTCCAACAACTGCACCACTCTGGCGGTGGCCGCGGCACTCTCCTCCCTTGACTTCGCTCAAATCAACCAATCATCCAAGGATGAACCAGTATCCCTTCCTTGCAGAGTGCTGCCCCCGCTACCACCATGATCTTGGTGAACGTCTGAGGCGCTGTCGCCAATCCGAAGGGCAAGGCTTGGAACTGAAAATGCCCCATCGGAACTGTAAACCTCAGAAATCTTTGATGCTCCCGCCGCACCGGGATATGGAGATATGCCTCCGTGAGGTCCAATGACGTCAGAAATTCTCCCGCTCTGACCGCCGCAATGACGGAGCGCAAAGTTTCCATCCGGAAATGGGTTACTCGAAGACACCGATTCACCTTTTTAAAATACAGAATTGGCCGAAACGTGCCTTCCTTCTTTGGGACTACAAAATAGATGGAGTATCTACTGCACCTGTACTGGTCCGCCGGAATGGGCACTACCGCCTTGAGCTGTAGCAGACGCCGTAGCGTTTCTGCGACTGCCCGTAACTTTCGCGGAGCTCTGCACGGGGATTGGACAAAAGGAGTCTAACACGGGCCGATGGAGCTCTAGAGCATAGCCCTCTCTAATGACTTCCAACACCCACTGGTCTGAAGTAATTTGGACCCAGGCAGGGTAAAACTCCCGCAATCGACCTCCCATGGGCACCACCGCCACCTGGGTCCGCCTTCTCATTGGGACTTAAGAGTAGAGGACTGGAAGGGCGCAAAACCTCTGCCCGCCCCCCGGAAACCTCGAAATCCCTGACCACGGAAGGGAAACCTTCCCCTCTGAGATTGGCTAAAACGAGAGGACCGAAACCTACGAAAGTCTCTCGGGACCCACCGAGACCCCGTAGTACCTCGGCCTTGCTTAGGTTTATCCTCCGAGAGCCGACCCCTTGGACTCCCCGAGATCTTTGACCAACTTTTCCAAATCCACCCCAAACAGAAGCTTCCCCCTAAACGGAAGCTTGCTAAAGTCGAGCCCTTGAAGAACCGTCCGCCGACCAGTTACGTAACCAGAGATAACGGCGAGCTGCTACCACCGACGCCATACTCTTAGCCAGCCCCCGAATGAGATCATAGTGAATATCCGATAGATAAGCTGTGCCCGACTCCAGCCGCGCTACTTCATCTGTCTGCCCCTCCAACTGATCTCTCTGCAACCTCTGGGACCATCTCAAGCAGCCTCTCACCACCCACGCCCCCGCTATTGAGGCCTGCAAGGAGAGGGCACACACATCAAACACCTGCTTCAATAAGGTATCCAACTTCCTGTCCTGTACATCCTTTAATGCTGCGGCCCCCTCAACCGGAATTGTGGTCTTCTTAGTGACCGCCGATACCGCCGCATCTACCTTAGGAGAGCGAAAAAGCTCCCTATCTTGGTCGGAAAGCAGATACAGCCGGGTCAAGGCCCTAGAACCCCGCAGCGCCGACTCCGGCAAGTTCCATTCCTCTTGGATCATGTTCTTAAAGACTATGAACCGGGAATACCCGCTGGGACGTCCTCACTGCCTGCAATAGCGGATCCTCCAACGCCTCTTCAGATACCGGCGCCATATTCAACGTCTTGAGAGTCTCCGCAATCAAGGCAGGCAGCTCTTCCCGAAGAAACACTCCGACTACTCTACTCTGCTGTTCCGAGTCCGGCAACTCTCCCTCTTCTAACTCCTCATCAGAGGCCTCCTCCACATGCACATCCGCCACCGCCAACTCCTCTTCCAGCCAGGACGGACGGAGACTATCGTCTACTGCCTCTTTACTCCTTTTGGCCGGAATCGCCTCCTCCCCCGGAGGCTCCCCCAACCCTGCTCGCTTTTGACCTGCAGAAGCCGGAGACTGAGTTCCTAACCTGGGCTGTAGCAATGCAAACACCCGCTGCATCAGTAAGAAGAAATCTGAAAGAATCCCCGGAGCACCCCCTCCCTGGCTCCCTGCCGCTGCCGGAGAAGCGCCCTCAGCAGAGGACGGCCCCAATGCCGGCCCCGCGGAACCCAAGGAAGGTGGCCCGGACTACCCCGCTTCTGAAGGGCCTGCTCCCTGACCCCCAGCGGGTTCCCCCCAGAGCCTTATCCATAACCTCTGCTTCCAAAGAGCAGCCTCTACAAATTCTTGACTCCAACACCTCGCTGCGCCTCACCCCACAGACCAGACAGTGAGGATTAGCCGGCATCCTCCGCAGAGCAAAGCCCCCCTCACACTGAACACATCGTTATTTAAAATTTTTTTTTTTTTAAATCCAAAACTACTGCACACCCAGCTAACTAGTCCAACCTAGGTAACCAGAGCCTAAAACGAAGCTCAGGGAGCTGCCGATCAACTAATTTAAGTCTGATTGCTGGAAACGCGGCTGCCAAGATGGCCGCCGTCAAGCTTCCCACCCAACACGCGGCCTCCCTCAGAGCTTCCTGGACACCCGCGTGCTGCCGCGAAGCCTCTCCTTTAGCCTCTCTCTACGCCGAGAACAAAAAAAAAAAAAAAAGCGCGGCTAGCTGCTGACCTGACTCACTGCTGCTGGGGGGAGGGGGGAAGTACACCGATGCCAGAGCACAGCCTTAGCACGGCTTCAGCCCCGGCGACCTGCCGCTAAGCAGAGCAGAGCCTGCTGAGCTCTGGCTCTCCAGCTTCCTTAAAAGTGCTGCTGCCATTCTTCCGCCTTCTACCTGCTCCTCACCCCTCTGTTGCGGGTTCGGGAGCAGGGAGGCCAAAACTCTACACCACTTTCCCCCCGTGCTCGTTTAAAGGCTGGGGAAATATAAATCTATAGAGAGAGAGGAGGGAGGGGGGGGGGAGGAAGAGAGAGGAGGGAGGGGGGGGGGAGGAGGAGGAGAGGAGAGGGGGGGAGGAGGAGGAGAGGAGAGAAAGAGGTCCACAGACGACACAGGAACTCCTCTAGCCGCAGCACTGAACCTAAAACAAAAATCAAAACACAAAACTAACTAAAGGAAAAAGTCAACTTCCCAAATTTAAAAATAAAGCTCTGCTTATTTGCGTCCACTGAGCCCAGCCCCGGGCTCAGAATCTCCTAGCTGCTTGGAGACAAAGTACTGGTGGAAGGGGGCGGTCCTTGCCTATTTATACCAGTGACATCAAAGCGATGACATCTTTCAGTCTCCAAAGCTGCTGGAGGAGATTCTAAATGATATGGTTCCGGGACTGGACTAGAGGGACGAAAAGGAACAGCTGATTCGATCTGCAGAAAGTTGCCGTCCTCTTCACATACCACCACAGAACTCGCCGAACATCCAAGAGACACAAGTATGCATCCATAGTCTCCTCCCCCGCATTTGCTAGCACTGGAAGGGAGTCCGGCTGGTTCACATGAAAGGCCAACTTCCTTGGGAAGGAAGGCAGGCACCAGCCGAAGGGCCACCTTCTCCTTAGAGGAGGAGAGAAATGGTTCCCGACAAGACAGGGCCTGAAGCTCTGAAATGCCAGGAGCCATACCAAGTCTGCGTAACACTGGTGCCCTGTCTTGTCGGGAACCATTCCTCTAAGTCCCGGCTCAGCAAGCTCCCCTTCAAGGGGAAGCTGCTCTTTGGAGAGGAGCTAGACAAGTTGGTGAAGGATTTGGGGGAATCCAAGGGGGGACGGCTCCACGAGGATAAACAGACTGGGCCGCAACGCACCTTCTGTGTGGTCCCAGCCCTGGGAATTCAGGTGGTTTTGGACAATCCGCTTTACTCCCTACCAGAAGGGGATGTTTTCCCTTGAGGGGGTAGGGATTTCGAGGAGCAGGGAGGGGATTTAGCGGGTCCTCGTCCTTGGGACCTAAGAGCGCAACGAAGCGAGGAGGGCCCAGGTGGAGATACAGTCGGGGGGGGGGGGGGGGGGTCATCTGCAGGCATTCTACTTTGCCTGGGCCCGGATCACCTTGGACAAATGGGTCCTGGAGGTCATTTGAGAGGCCTTTGTCCCCAAGCTGGTGTGGCCGGTACACCTGTCCTTCAGTCCCCCTGCAAAACCCGCGTCAAGGCTGCAGTGGTAGGGGACACCTTGATGCGGCTCCTCCAGTTAGGGACAGTGGTACCTGTCCCTGAAGACCAATGCGGAAGCGGTCTATACTCCATTTACTCTGTGGTGCCAGAAAAAGGAGGGTGCCTTAATCCAATTCTTGACCTCAAGTACGTGAATCGATGTTTCCGGGTGCCACATTTTCATATAGAGGTCCGTGATGGTGGTGGTACGAAGTGGGGAGTACCTAAGGTCACTAGATCTCATGGGGGCATACCTACACATTCTCATCTAGCCAGAACATCAGCAGTTCCTCCAGTGCACAGTGCTGGTGGGCCACTTGCAGTTTCTGGCCTTGCCATTTGGTCTGGCAATGACTCCCTGTACCTTCACCAAGGTTATGGTGGTGGCGCTTTGCAAGGAGTGAGTACTAGTACACCCATATCTTGACAACTGGTTGATTTTGGGCAAAGTCAGAGGAGAGCAAATGGATAAATTCAAGAGTGGTGGAATTCTTGCAGGTTCTCAGTTGGGTGATCAATCTGGCCAAGAGCCGTCTGGTGCCATCCCAGGAGATGGCGTATCTGGGGGGGTATGCTTAGACACTTGCATGGGGAAGGTTTTCCTGCCAGAACACAAAGCGCAGCAGCTGCGGATATTGGTGTGTAGCTTCTTGGGCATGGTGGACCCGTCATCCTGGAATTATCTGCAGGTCCTTGGAACCATGGCAGCGACTTTTGGGTTGGCTCCATGGGCAAGGGTCCACATGATACTGTTGCAGAGGGCACTGCTCGGCTGCTGGTCTCACCAGAAACATCTGCTGTCAAGACGACTCCCATGCCCCCTGCTGACAAGGAGAGTACTCAGGTAGTGGCTGTATCCAGGGAAACCTGTCAGAAGGCTTGCCCCTCGAGCCTCTGCAGTGGTTGCCACTAACGAGATGCAAGCCTGTCCAGTAGGGTGTGCCCACTGCGAGGGACACTTTGCTCAGGGCCACTGGAGTCTGGAGGAAACCCCTTTGGTCCATCAACAGGTTGGAAATGAGGGTGGTGGCCCAGGCGCTCCAGAGCTTCAAGCCCTGGTTACCGGGAAAGGCGATGTGGGTCTTCTCGGACAATGCGACCACGGTAGCCTATATCAAGCACCTCCTTGGAGAAAGAGCTGGAAAATCTTCTAGGATGGGCAGAAAGCCATCTCCAAGCATTGTCGGTGGCGCATGTGGCAGGGGTCAACAATGGAACGGTGGATTACCTAAGCTGGGTGCAGGTGGACCCTGGCAAGTGGGTACTCTGCCAGGAGGTGATCTCTCAACTGGAATCCAGATGGGGCTCTCAGATTATGGATCTCATGGCAACGTGGGCATCTTCCGCTTCTTCAGCAGGAGGCGAGAGAGTTTGTCAAAGGGCCTGGATGCCCTGGTGCAAAGGTGGCCCTCGGAGGGGCTACTTTTATGTGTTTCCCCCATGGGTACTCATAGGCAGGATGGTTCAGAGGATTGAGGTACACCATGGGTTTGTCATTCTGATTGCCCTGGACTGGATTGGCCAAGGCACCTGTGTTACGCAGACTTGGTATGGCTCCTGGCATTTCAGAGCTTCAGGCCCTGTCTTGTCGGGAACCATTTCTCTAAGTCCCGGCTCAGCAAGCTCCCCTTCAAGGGGAAGCTGCTCTTTGGAGAGGAGCTAGACAAGCTAGCGGCGTGCCACCACCAGGGATGCCATACTCTTACAGGTCCTGGATCAGATCATAGTGGGTGTCCACCAAGTAGGCCGCACCAGATTCTAATTTTGCTGCCTCCCCTTCTGATCCTAGCTCCGGGTCTTCTGGCTGATGGATTCATTAAGACCAATGGAGCCAAGCTCTGGCCACTCAGACCGAAGCCTGCAGTGCAAGGGCATTGATATCAAAGGCCTGTTTTAAGATCGTATCCAACTTTCTGTCCTGAGAGTCTTTGAGCACTGCACTACCCTCGACCAGAATAGTTGTTTTCTTGATTACCGCCACACTGCGGCGTCCACCTTTGGAGATTGGAGCAACTCCTTTTCCTGATCCGGCAGAGGGTACAGGTGTACCATGTGTACCTCTCACAAACCCGCTTCCAGCAGGCTCCACTCATCCTGGATCATCTGCTTAACCACTCTATGGACAGAGAAGACCTTCTGTGTCTTCCATACTGCCTGAAGCAGCAGGTCTTCCAACATGTCCTCCTCGGCCAGGACCCCTGTGGGCATATTCAGGGCCTTTAAAGACTCTATGAACGCTGGCAACTCCTCTGGCAGAACACCTGAACAATCCAGGCCTGTTCCTCCTGCTCTGGAATCTCTCCTTCCTCAAGCTCCTCGTCATCTGCGACCAGACCCACCCCATCTTGGCCCTCTGACAGTAGAGATAGGTCCCACCAAGAGGATGAGACTTGGGGAGGATTGGGAGGACCAGAGGTCTGTGCAGAATCTTGGCATATGGGTGTTGCCCTTATGTATAGGAAGGAGGAGGAGGTGAGCAAATGATAAGAGTAAAAGCAGTGTCACTCTGTAGCTTCGTGTTATGCAGTTAGAGGGGCGATTAGTGGTGGCATTCTGGTGGTATTTTGATGAAAGGGGTTTTTAAAATAAGTGTGAATAGAATGATGCTGTGCTTATCAGGGACCTGTGTGTTTAAAACGTCATATCTTTCCAGATGTGAACTTGCATGCCAGGGTTCTTGTCTCCAGAGATTTGTGGGGCAGGTTAAAGTCTGTGGAACTGGAGCTGTTATAGTAGGTCTCTGCCTGATGCTCTGAGATCTGTCGCACTGAACAAATTGCCACCAGAAACACTACTTTCAGTGTCAAGTCCTTAAGCGACACCTGTACCAGAGGTTCAAAGGGTGTCTACAACAAAATCAAGAGCACTAGGTTGAGGTTCCATGGAGGGACTACAGACTGCTCTGGTGGCCATAGCTGCCATACTGCCCATAGGACGCAGGCCATGCGGATCCAGGTGGCTGCACATGCCCTTGATAACAGGAAAGTGCAGCCACCTGGACCCACAGAGTTCAAGGCCAACCCGCTGCTTGCATTAAGGCCAGGATATCCGGGAGTGAAGCCAAGAAGGGGTGCAAGCAGTTGTCATCACACCATTCACACACATGTCAAACCCTCAAGTACGCCAAAGAGGTGGACAGCCACTCTGTTAAGAGCCCGAAGGCGATCACAGGCACAGAATAGCACTTACACCTTAGCTGCGGCCCTTTCAAGAGCCAGGCTGCAAGGAAAAATCTATCTACCTGCGGCATGGGGACCAGTCACTGCGAGAGTCGATAAGACCGTCTGTGGTTGCTCCCGAACAGGATCAAACAGTAGCCTAAGCCTGATTGCCGTAGCACAGCTGGTGCAGCCAATCTGGGGCAAAGAGGATAACCTGACCATGGTAGGCTTTGATGCGGTGGAGAAGACGACCTATGGGGCCCAAGGAGGAAACACAGAGTGGACCTTCTGTCGACCAAGGCTGAGCTAGAGCATAGAGCCCCTCTGATATATGTTCTCTGTGCCCGAAGAAGAACGTGTTCACTTTGGCGTTTGTGAAGGAGGTTATCCAATCCAAAATGGGCTCCCCCACCACCTGGTGACGTCATGAAAGACGACCACATTTAGTTCCCATTTCTCCTGGATTCAATCTGTGGTGACTGAGAAAATCTGCTTAGAAGTTCTCCTTGCCTGCCCAAGCCCCCTTGCCAACCGATGTACACCATCATGGTGGCGTTGTCGTTACAGAATCTTACAGTGTGCAGCTGAATCTGGGGCTGGAATAACTGGAGGGCTAGAAACACTGTTCATCGCCAACCGATTGATGGACCATACCCTCTCATCTGGGGACCATCAACCCTGTGTCACCTGCGACCTGCAATGCGCTCTCCACCCCATGAGACTGGCATAGATTGTTACTAGAATCTAGTTGGTGTTCTAGCAGTATTCCTGTTACAAGGAAGGCATTTCAAATGCGGTTCCTGTTCCATATGCATTCACACCATCACTACCAAGGTGGTGTTCATACACCTGAGAACTCTGTCATGCTTTCACTTAACTGGCTTTACAAGTTGCAATTCTGAGAATGTCATTTATGTGATCAAATGTCCCTGCAACCTCCTATATGTTGGAAAAGCTCGCCGTACTGTCAAGTTGCGCATCATCAAAAACTCTGCAACTGCATCAATTGCTCTCTTCTTCAAAACCCTTTGGTGAGCCATTGGCTTGAAGCCTCCCATACCCTTAAGTTCCTAGTTTTGGAGCAGCTACACCCCCACTGGCGTGGAGGGGGATGTAGACATGATTGAGCCCACGAGGATGGAGAATGTCTGTCTGTTCTGGGTGAAGTAAAGACTCTGGCACCTTTTTACAATTGACATGTTTTGTATGGATTTGGCTCTTCAATCTGTTCTTGTTTTTTCTTCCTCGTTCAAATTCTCTTGAGATTTAGGCCTACTCACTGGGGGGGGGTTTGGCTTCTGGCTACCGAGTACGTACTGGTTTGATTTTATTTGGTTGTGGTACCACTGCTTGATTTTTTTTATATTGGTTTTTGTTGTTTAATATTTTTATTTGTATCTTCAAATTTGTATTCTTTATTCAGTACTATAAACAGATTTTTATCTCATATTTCTAATTTATTTTGAAAATTTCCTTTTTTTTTGTAATCCACATGGCTGGCCTTTGCTTGCTATTGTAGAGGTAGATGAAGTAATTAGTCCTTACCTGCTAATTAGTGTTCCTGAAGGAACTTCAGTCCAGTCCCTTAACTTCTGGGGTTGCGCAACCCTTCCAGCAGCTTGGAGGCTGAGCCCATCATCCTTTTGATGATGGTGGGGTATAAATACCCCTGGCACCACCCACTGGCACTAGTAATCTATTGCAAAAGCAGACTTAAAGGATAGATAACAAAGAACTTATAACCATTTGACAACATGCAATAACTAACATCTCCTAAACTAGTAAACTTTTTTTTTTTTTTTTACTCCATCAGGAGGTAAAGGAAAAAAGGGAAAGGAGGAGGAGGTTTACCTGAGGCCGCTGAACCTCTTTTGGCGGACTGCCACTTGCTCCGGGTCCTAAGCAAGAGATCCCACAAATTTGTTCCGTAACCTGTTTTCGGTCCGCCACCTGAAACTACCGAACTTGGGTGGGATCAGGGACTGGACTGAAGTTCCTTCAGGAACACTAATTAGCAGGTAAGGACTAATTACTTCTTCCTTATCGTCACTTCAGTCCAGTCCCTTAACTTCTGGGATGTAACAGAGCAGTATAAATCTGGGAGGGGTTCGTTATCCCAGACCGAAGCACTGCGCTGCCAAACCTGGCATCCGACGCTCCTTGGACATCTAGCCTATAATGCTTGGTGAAGGTGTGGAGGGACGACCAGGTAGCCGCTCTGCAAATGTCCAGTGGCGGCACCAAACTATTTTCCGCCCAGGACGTTGCTTGCGCTCTAGTGGAATGCGCGCTAAGAACTCCTGGAACCTGCTTCCCTCTGAGGATATAAGCCGAGGCAATCGCCTCCCTGATCCACCTAGAAATGGAAGCCTTGGTCGCTGCCTCTCCCTTATGCGGTCCTCCAAATTGAACGAATACGCGTTCGGACTTCCGGAAAGGCGCCGTGCGGGCGAGGTACCTCTTCAGCACTCTATGCACATCCAGAAGTCTAAGCTTCTCTCCGTCCCCCGTTTGATCCCTTACCGCGAAAGAGGGCAGAGATACCGACTGGTTTATTTATTTAAAGTTTCTTATATACCGCACTATTCAGCATCAGCGCAGTTTACAATGAACAATACAATCTCAGTACATTTGAAACACGTATGAGTTACAGATAACAGGGCAAAAATCTTGGATAACAAGGGTAACTATTTACAATACAATAACGATTGACTATTTATGTAAAATCAACTATCAGCGAGAATAGAATGTACAGGTGTAATCAAAAATTCTTAGTTCTAGGGGGTGTGTCTTATAGAGTGCTTATGCCTATGAGTATATCTTATGACTATTAGA
Organism: Ichthyophis bannanicus; assembly: GCA_033557465.1. Lineage (NCBI taxonomy): Eukaryota > Metazoa > Chordata > Amphibia > Gymnophiona > Ichthyophiidae > Ichthyophis > Ichthyophis bannanicus. The sequence continues at coordinate 656,347,173 of CM066033.1, read as the reverse complement.
TAGCGTTACGGTGGCTGGAAGTACTCAGTGAATAGGTAATGCTTGATAGCCTTTCTGAACTGCTTCATGTCTCGTATTGCTCTAATATCTGGATGGAGTATATTCCAACATCTAGGCGCATAAGATTTAAATGCCCTGTTAATCGTTGATTGGGACCAATTTGTGGATTCGCTCGGAATGACTAGGGTGTTTACATGAAAAGGAGAGATGACCTTAGGCAAGAAAGAAGGAACTGTACGCAAGACCACCTTATCCCTAAAGAAAGAGAGAAAGGGAGGACGGGACGACAAGGCTTGAAGCTCTGAAACGCGTCTGGCTGAGCAAATTGCTACTAAAAATAAATCCTTAGCTAAGACCCAGTAAGCACTCTGGCTTACAGGAACCCTCCAGCTGCTTGGAGGCTGAGATTACTGGTGCCAGTGGGTGGTGCCAGGGGTATTTATACCCCACCATCATCAAAAGGATGATGGGCTCAGCCTCCAAGCTGCTGGAAGGGTTGCGCAACCCCAGAAGTTAAGGGTCTGGACTGAAGTGACGATAAGGAAGACTATGTTCAAATTGTTTCTGGTTATCCGGGGAGCATCATAGTGTATGTGGTACTTTTTTCCATTCCCTGGTTTTTAAACATTTTATTCCATGTATTTGAGTTGTTTATACAGTTCTGGATACAATTTGTATACCATCCAGTCCTTTCGGTTTCATCGTTTTTCTAAGTATCATTTACTGCTTCCCCATTAATACAATGTTTACACCATTTTTTGATAGAGCCAAACTTATATTTGGCTTTTATAATGTTACAGTTTTTCTGGATATGTTCTTTGATGTCTGTAGGCTTCAAAGATGTTTTTATTATTAATTTTTTTATTGTTTTAGTTTTTACTGGTTTACTATCATTTCTATGTCCCTCAAGATGCTCTTAAGCCAGCAATTGCCTGTCATTTTTAACCATTCCCTTTCTTCTTTGCATTTCCGTTTTTATTTATTGTCTACTGGATTATCACTGGTTGTTGCCCATCATTTTTATATTTAATTCATTAATCTGTGTGTGACATCAGCATGTGCAGTTCCACCTCAATTGGTTTATTGTGTAGGACTGTCGTTGTTTCTGTTTTTAGATCACACTGGCGCTTACTGCCCTCAACATGCATCTCTCGTAAGCTTACATGGCTCCTTGTGATTCGATTCTTTTAATGTTGCCCTCACTTTCCCTTTTAATTCTTTTAGTTCTTTGGTGCTTACAATGTTTGATTTTATTTAAACTAGGCTTATATACCGCTTTTCTACCAAAGTGGTGTACATTCAGGTACTGTATATATATTTTTCCCTTGTCCCCAAAGGGCTCACAATCTGTTATTTTTGTACCCAAGGCAATGGAGAGTTAGGTGCTCCTTGCGGCCTTTGGCAAGCCACTTATGGGACTAGAAACCCCAGTTCTTCCGGCCCAAGGTTGCTGTCCTCTAGTGGGATTTGAACCCCTGACCCTCCAGCCTAAAAGGTAACTGCCCTAACCACTAGGCCACTCCTCTCTCAATCTCCTAACCAAGCTCCCGGTGACATTGGATAAAACAAGAAATGAGTAACTAGAGAGCGCTCAAGTTTAACTTAATGTATTGAAAGGGTGTGCATTAATAAATAAATACATGTGCAGAGCTTAAAAGCCAAAAAGGGAAAGGAAACATCTAAAAAGCATACAAAACTGCAATGCAATGCAGAGAATGAAGCCATAAGTGCGCTAGTCACTCTCTAGTTACTCATTTCTTGTTTTTTCCTTTTAGTGCATTCGTTCCTGCATCTTCTATAAGATATCTTTTACACGGTAGACTGTCCCCTTTCTTATACACTAATCCTATAGATATGCTTCGGTATTTCACTATGGCGTTTTTATGGAAATGCCCCATATTTTATATGTAGTGTTTTTAGCTGCTTACAACACAGTGTGTTTATTAACAATAGTTAAATCGGTATTCTTTTATTTTGATCGCAGTGCCTCACGTTTGAGCCTTGTAATGATCTCAGATTGTAGCACTGGTTGTATGTTCTTGGAATAGTTTCAATGTTTTTATTTATCCACTCACTCACTACAGTTTTATGTGCTACTGTATTCATTGTTTATATGCACTTCATATTATCTGCCGATATGTTATTAGACATTTATACTCAAGAGTACTCCTTTTTTATATACTTTTTACTATCTTGCTGGTACATCATAAGGCTATTTATATTTTTATGACTATTTATTGCATTATAGCATGCCATTTTGTCTTTTCTCCGTTTATCTGTCTTATAAATTTTATTTTGATGTTATGTTTTTGTGGTTTAGTCTATTACTTTTATTACAATTTTTAATTCTTATACATAATAATATCTACATAGTTTGTTACATTCATTCTATTTCCTAATGAATTATTCTTATACACATATGTATATAGTATGGTATGCTTATTTTGTTCCTTTATTTACCATAGATTGGGAAGAGTGGTTTAGTCCACCCCTTAGACGTTTGCCTTCTTTGGTAATATCTCATACTTTTTATGTTAAAAATTGTTTATGTATTTTATTTTTAATTTGTATTATAAGCATAAAATTAAAATATGAATAATCATGTCTGTCCTTAGACCCCTGAAGGCGGCCTAGGGCCGAAACATGTTTAGTTGGGTCCACAAAGCTTTTTGGATATCTTCTTGTGTTTGGCCATGGTTTTTGTCCTCCGCTACTTTCTTCTAGTAGAAACAAAGTACCAATTATTCATCTTGCCTTGCATCAAGTGGTGAGTAATTAGAGACCCTTAGGCAGCTTTTTTTAAAACTTTTAATGTCCCCTTGAAGTAACAATGCATTTTTTAGCCTTATTTTTTTTAATCTTGGCTTTGCCATACTTATGGTTTTGCCACTGATCATCAACTGTAAATTACGTCACATACAGTACGTTTTTCTAGTTATTTATTAGTTTGCACAATTTTTATGTACATGTGTTATGGACAACTATTTATATCGCATTTTACATTTTCATTTAAGATCATTGGTTCCTGTTGTTGTTGTTAAGTGCCGTCGAGTCGGAGTCGACTCATGGCGACCCTCTGGATAGCTATTCTAAATTGTGTTCGGTCTTCAGTCAGGCGGCTCATTGTTGACAGACAGGTACCCGTAGCTACTGTTATTGTATCGATCCATCTCATTGCTGGCCTTCCTCTTTTGCGTTGACCTATCTTGCCAAGCATAATGTCTTTCTCTAATGATCTCTCTCTTCGCATGATGTGTCCAAAGTATGAAAGTCGAAGTCTTGTCATCTGAGCTTCTAAAGAAAGCTTAGGTTTGATGATCTCTAGTACCGACTGGTTTGTTCTTCGGGCAGTCCATGGTATACACAGTATTCGCCGCCAGCACCATAATTCAAAGGCATCAATTTTCTTCCTGTCTATCTTTTCACTGTCCAGCTTTCACATCCATATGATGTTATTGAAAATACCATGGCTTGAACAAGTCAAATCTTTGTATGGAGAGAGACATCTCTGCTCTTGAGAATCTTATCTAGGTCTTTCATAGTCATTCTGCCAAGAGCAATGCGTCGTCTGATTTCTTGACTGCTTGTTGCTTCTTTATTGATAGTTGATCCAAGTAGGTTAAAGTTGTTCACAATTTCAATTTCTTCTCCTTCAACGATGAACCTGTTGATTATGCCAGTTGTCATGATCTTTGTCTTCTTTACATTAAGGTGCAGGCCCATTTTGAGACTATGTTCTTTGATTGTGAGAAGCAAATGTTTCAGATCATCTTCACTTTCAGACAGTAATGTGGTATCATCAGCATAGCGAAGGTTGTTGATGACTCTTCCACCAATCTTCACACCTCTGTTGTCTTCATACAATCCTGCTTCTCTGATGATTTGTTCTGCATATAAAATTAAACAGGTAGGGGGAAAGTATGCAGCCTTGTCTTACACCTTTGCTTATTTTAAACCATTCTGTTTCTCCTTGTTCCGTTCGAACTGTTGCTTCTTGATCAATGTACAGATTGCACAAGAGAACGATCAGGTGTTCTGGTATACCCATGCTTCTTAATGTGGCCCAGAGTTTCTCATGGTTTACACAGTCAAAAGCCTTGCTATAGTCGATAAAGCACAAATAGATATCCTTTTGGTATTCTTTAGTCTTTTCAAGGATCCATCTCACATCCGCAATGTCTCTCATTCCTCGCCCTTTCCTGAACCCTGCTTGCACTTCAGGTAGTTCTTGTTCCAGGTATGGTTGTAGTCTCTTTTGAATAATCTTTAGTAGAATCTTGCTGGCATGTGGGATCAGAGCGATTGTGCGATAATTTCCACAGTCAGTTGGATCACCTTTCTTTAGTATTGGTATAAACACAGATCTTTTCCAGTCAGTTGGCCATGTTGTCGTCTTCCATATTTCTTGGCAGAGTCTTGTGAGTACGGTAACAGCTGCAATACCTCTATGGGAATGCTATCAATGCCTAGTGCTTTGTTCTTTGATTTCAATGCTGCTTCAACTTCTTCTTTCATCACCAATGGTTCCCGATCATAAGGTACAGGTTGAAACGGCTGTTGGTCCACTTGATCTTTATCATATAAACTCTGTATATTCCTTCCACCTTTTCTTGATCTTCTCAGCATCATTCAACATAGAACCTTCAGCATCTTGTAACATTCCAATTCGAGGCTGGAACTTTTTCTTTAACTCTCGTAGCTTTAGGAAAGCCGATCTTGTTCTTCCTCTAATAGTTTCTGCTTCTATTTCCTTGCAAGTGTCATTGTAGTACTTTTCCTTGTCCTGTCTTGCTGCACATTGGAAATCTGTGTTGAGTTCTGTGATTGTCTTTCTTTCTCCTCTGGCTTTAGCTTCTCTGCGCTTCTGGGCAATTTTCAGAGTTTCTTCCGTCATCCATTTTGGCTGTTTTTGCTTTTTCACCTTTTGTAGAGACTTCTCGCTTTCTTCCAACACAACCTTCTTGATGTCATTCCATAACTCTTCCGGAGCTCTGTCATTTGTGTCTAAAGCAGCAAATCGATTTTGCAGGCAGTCTTTAAATTCCAGCGGTATATTCTCAAGGTCATATTTTGCTGCATTCATGAGTGGTTTGCTCTTTTTCAACTTTAGCTTGAGTTTGCATACTAGTAGTTGATGATCTGTACCACAGTCAGCTCCAGGTTTTGTCTTTGTTGATGTTACAGAGCTTTTCCATCGTTGACTTCCACATATGTAGTCAATTTGATTTTTATATAATTCATTCGGTGAAGTCCATGTGTACAGTCGCCGCTTGTGTTGCTGGAAGGTGTTTGAGATGAATAGATCATTGGTCTTGCAGAATTCTATCAGTCTTTCTCCAGCTTCATTTCTGTTGCCAAGTCCATATTTTCCAACTACTTTGCCTTCTTCTTTGTTGCCAACTTTTGCGTTCCAGTCACCCATGACTATCAGGATATCCTGTTTGCATGTTCTGTCAATTTCAGCTTGTACTTGTTCATAGAACTCACCAATTTCATTCTCTTCTGCAGCTGTTGTTGGGGCATATACTTGCATTATAGTTGTGTTGATAATCTCTATTCGTCTACGAGGATTGCCTAAGTGTTCGCTGACTGCATTGTATTTCATTACAGTTCTTGCAAGTTTCTTCTTTATTATAAATGCAACACCATTTCTTCTTTGTCTTTCATTTCCAGCATAGTAGACCATGTGATCATCTGATGCAAAGTGCCCCATGCCAGTCCATTTCAGTTCGCTGACACCCAACAGATCAAGTTGTACACATTCCATTTCATTCTTGACCACCTCCAACTTCCCTTGGTTCATGCTTCGTACGTTCCATGTTCCAATGTGTAAGACATCTTTACAGCTTCTGACTCTCATTTCATGCGCAGCTACATCAGCAGTCAGACTTCCCGAGGGCTTTGATCCAACCACATCATAAATGCTGGCTTTACTCTGAAAAGTCTTCAACTCTTCCCAGTAGCTAGTTGAGTGCCTTCTGACCTGGGGGTCTCATCTTCCAGCACCACAGCACAATTTGTTTTGTTGTAACTATCCATTGGGTTTTCATGGCAAGATACAGAAGTAGATTGTCGGGCCTTTCTTCCGCGCAGTTTAAGTTTGGTGTTGTTGCCGTTGTCACAAAAATGTGATCCTCCGCCGTCAACACTGTCCCATTCTGCTGCTGCCCAGATGGGTGGTTTGTCTTGGTCTGGCACCTCAGCTGAGACCTGACCATCTTGGGAGACCCTGCCAGTAGTTAAACTACTGATAGTTTAGCTCTCAGCATCACTGATGCATGCAAGCCCTCACAGCACGACAAGCTGCAAACCAAGTGAGAGCATTGGTTCCTAGTTGTATTTATTGTTTTATTCATGCTATTGGGATACATGTTATCAATGTTATTTTACTGTAATTTGTTTTATTATCTATCTAGATATAGATAATATCTAGATAACTATATAGGCCAGATCATTCCTCAAAAGCACTGTTCACTCTAAGCTGTGCGCATGCGCACACACCTTGCCGAGCAAGCGCACATATTTTACAACAGAGCGCACAAAAATTATGGTTCTGATTCTGATAGAAAAAAACAGTCTTGAAATTTAAAAGTTGTGATTGTAATTACTAGACATTTTCCGCTTCATTTAGTAATTGTCTATTTTCATTTAATTTGATTAAAATCAATGTGGTGTACATACTGTATTCTGACGTGTAGTCAAATTTTAAAGTATATAACTCCGAGTGTCGTCATGTGGCGCACAAAAGGTTTACCTTCCTTCAAAAGCTGCACAGCTGATATTTTATGCGCACACAGCCTACAGAAAATTAGAGGGAACATTGCTCAAAAGCACTGGAATTTCCAAAATACAACCAAATAAAGCCCCCACACACAGACTAGGAACAACTCCTGACCTTATCTTCATACCCAACATACTGAGTGAACACAATCAAATCACTGCTCCAGCAATTACACCAATACCTTGGTCAGACCACCACTTAACATTCTCAATACAAATCACCAATCCCATCAGCCAAAGAGGAAAATGCCAAGGACAGAATATTCAAGTCCTTTAACAAAGACAAATTCCTACGGGAGATATTCCCAAAACTGCATCAAGATAAACGATTTAGAAACTGGAACCACACTATATACATAGCAGTATCTGTCCCAGAGAACAAGCAAATACACACAAGAGAACCACCACCCCTTGGTACTCCAACAGCATCAGAGACGCAAAGCCAACTCGAGAGGAAATGGAGACCCCGAATATCCCACACCAATACAAACCCAAAACAACTAGAATACAATAACCTGATCAACAGTTGCAAGCAACACCACACTATCATCATTATGAAATCAGCAAACAAACCCAGAGAGCTATTTAACATTGTCTGGATGCGCAAAGACCCATCACAACAGAGTACCCCCAAAATATATCCTCAAGACATGGCAAACTACATAATGCACAAACACACAAAAACGGCAACTGAACATCCAGCCACTCACAAAGAATACAATACAATAAACCTGGCCTTCATCCAAATCTGGGATGAGTTCAGCATACTAACAAATAGAGCAGATCGTGGACTCCCTTAACACAACCACCTCACCTGAAGACCCATGCCCAGTAGCATGGATAAAATCAGTCAAGGAACATCTCAAATCAATATATACACAAAATAGTAAAATCTCTTCAACACAAGGGCATATGCTATTGTCCCTCAAACACGCAACTATAAGTCCGATACTCAAGAACAAATCACTCAAAGATGACCCTACAGCATATCATCCAATCGCCAGTCTACCACTTATCGCAAAAATTATAGAAAAAGCCATTCAAAAGACAACTGCAGGACCACAGACCAGAATGCGCTAGTAGACCCCCACCAACATGGGTTCAAACCACACCATAATGTAGAAACGCTATTAACCTCCCTCTTTGACAATATCTTAAGGGGCATAGACATCAAGAACGAACGGATTCCTCCTCCTATTTATGGACATTTCATCTGCCTTTGACTCCGTATCACCAACATATTGCTGCAACATCTTCAAGAAATTGGCCTACGTAACACACTAAAGTGGTTCAGTTCCTACCCAAGTAGCAGACTACAGCATGTCAAATGCGAGTCAAAAAAAACTGTTCTCTATATCACAAGGCATTCCGCAGGTTCTGCACTTTCCTCAATCCTCTTTAATGTGCAAGATCATCAAGAAACAAAATACAATACCACATATATGCCGACAATCTCATGGTCTATACCCCAATCGACCTACATGCACCTGACCTCTCATCCATAACCCAATGTCTGGAAGATATGACCACCTGGCTCAGTAACAATAACCTAGTAGTAAACTACAGCAAGACAGAAGCACTATACAGCACCAGAAACACCACCTTCAAACCTCCACAATCACTCTTCTGCACAAGACAACAGTAAAATGTGATGTGAGATACCCGAGAGTCACCCTGGACAAAAACCTTAACCTCCAGACCCACATCAACAAGACCGCTGCAAACGCATACCACAGACTAAAACCAGTCTTGAGCCAGGACCATTTCTGCTCAGTATGCCAGATTATCTAAATACTGGACTATGGCAATGTACTCTACCAAGGACTCCTGAAGCAAATCATCCATCTGCTACTAGCATCATCATAGGACAGCCAAAAATGACCTTATCACCCCAATACTCTACCAACTACACTGCTCCCAATTCATGCCCATGTAAGGTATAAAGTGACGCTAAACATATTTAAAAATCATACACCACTGCTCAGCAGACATCCTACAGAACATGATCATTAGAGACTCAGGTACATGACCCAGGTGAAACAATAATGAAAATATGCTCATAGTATCCACAGAATACCAAAAAGGAAAGTAAACAAATATTCCACGTCCAGAAGAGCACTCTCACTCTCTGCACCTACCCTATGGAACTCCCTTCCAGATGACACGAAAGGCTCAAGTGGCATCAAGGACTTTAAAAAAAAAAAAAAAAAAGCTCAAGACACTACTGTTCATGGAGCACTTTGAAAATGTTACATAGCCTAGTAAATAAACAATCTAGGCCCCCTACGGCACACAATCCGAAGCACTGACCAAACTGTATATAAGTTATATCTTGTTAACTACCCAGCATGCTAGCCCCTCCCATATATTCTCATTCAATGTACTCAGTTTAAGTTACTTTGTAAACCGCTCTGATTGAAGGATAAGGCGATATAGAAGACTGGTTAAAATTTTATTTATACCTAGATATAGCTATAGATTTTATCTAGCTATTTTTTTCCTCTTTCAGGAGGTCATTGTCCCCTGAAGAAACCTACTGGCCAAAATACATGTCAGGCTGACCTTGCAGTTTCTCAATAAAACGTCCTCAACTCCACAGTGTGTTCTTCTCTTGCTCTGTGTGTCATACAAGCACCTCCAGGGGATGATGTTGCAGAGATCACTGTGACAACAGCACCTACTGTAATGGTCACATGTGGGCCTGTGCCCAAGGTACTAAGTCCAGAGCAGCTGCCATGGACCCCAGAAGCTGAAGGTACAACCATGCCAAAGGCACCAACTTGGCCAGAAAGTTCTGCATTTGGTTGGAAATCCTTTGCGCCCCTTCTTTGGGCAGGAAGACGAACCCCGCTGTGGTGTTGAACTGGGCTCCCAGGTGAACCAAGCTCTGGACTGGCTCAAAGGTTGCTCTTTGCAACATTGATCACCCACTCCAACTATTGAAGCAGAGACATAAACCACTGTGTGATGGCTATGCCCTTGGTCTGACTTTTCCCTGATCAGCCAATTGTTTAATTAAGGGTGCAACAGGACCCCATGCCACTATCATCTTAACCTTGGTCAATGTGTGTGGAACTGTGGTCAGGCCGAAGGCAAGGTTCTGAATTGAAAGTGCCCCATTGGGACAGCAAACTGTAGGAATTACCAATTATCCAGTCAAATTGGAATGTGACATTATGCCTCTGTTAGGTCAAGAACAGAGGGGAAATTTCCCTGCCTCACTGCTAGGATAACTGAGCACAAGGTCTCCATGTGAAAGTGCAGCACTTGCAAGGCTCAGTTGACACAACTGAGATCTAGTATGGGGCAAAGGACCCTTCCTTTATGGGCATCATGAAGTAGATGGAGTACCGACCGGATCCACATTGGTCACACGGCACTGGCACCAGCACCCTGGAGGCGGAGTAAGCGCCGGAGAGTATCCTGCACTGCCCTTTTTTTTGCAAGGGCTTTGCAGAGTGACTGCATGAAGGCCTCAAAGAGGGGGCAAGCAAACTCCAGTGCGTACCCCTCCCGAATTCTATCCATCACCCATCAGTCGGTTGTAATCTTGGCCCAGGCGGAATAAAACTGCTGTAGCCGACCTCCTACCGGGATCAACTCCGCTTAGGCCTGCCTCGTTTCATTGGGACTTCTTGGAAGCCATTGAGGGGGCTAAATAGCAGCTCCTACTGGCGCCCTCAAAAGGGCTGTCCTCTGGGAGAATAGCAACCTCTCTGGTAAGGAGCTAATCAAGTCAACCGAAACGTCCTATAAGTCCCTAGGCATGCTGCCCAGCTTAGGCACCTTGGGATGATCTTGCAACAAAACTGGCCCTTTTTGTTTCACCCAGATCCTTAAACCAGCTTAACCAACGCCTCACTGAACAGCAATCTGCCTTTAAAGGGAAGTTTACTGAGCCTGATCTTAGATCAGGATACCTGCCGACCAGTTGCCCAACCACAGAAAGCGCCTGGCAGCGATTATAGAGGCCATAGACTTTGACGATGCCCGAAACAAGTTGCAAAAATCAGCCAAATGCGCCAAGGCCGATTCCAGATGAGCTGCCTCTGGCGCTATCATTGGAGCCTCCAAGTCCAGCCCAGACAGATTCTGTATCCTGTGACATAAGCCTCACAGATTGATGCCTGCACTGTGAAAAAGCACAAGTGTTGAACACTTGTTTCAGGAGAGAGTCTTGAGCTCGAGATCCTCTAAGTCTCATCACCTTCCACAGAGATGGTGGTTTTCTTAGTCACTGCTGAGACCAATGCCATCTACCTTAAGCATCTTAAGGAGCTCCTTCTCTTCCTCAGGAATGGGGTACAGACTGGCCATAGCTCTGTCCCCTTTCAAGCCAGCTTCCTGCACTTCCCATTCGGCCTCAATCATTTTCTTGATGACCCTGTGGACCGGGAACATGGTCTGAGCATATCTAAACCCTTGCAACAAGAGGTCCTTTACTGCAGGAGCAGGGACAATATTAAGCACTGCCAGGGAATGGTTAATCAATGCCATGAGCTCCCCTCTATGAAAACATATACCGTATAGGGGTTCTCCCCTTCTGGAATCTCACCTTGCTCAGACTGCACCGACTCACCCCAGAGATCCTAAGCCTCTTCCAGGGGATCCTCTGAAGTTGTGAACTGATGAGAAGCCTGGCTCACCCAGGCAGTCTACTCTCCATGTGTCTTTTTTAAGAAGGGGGTTCCTCTCCCCACTGTGCATCCTGCAGAGTATCAGAAAGCAGCTCTGTAGCAGGTTTTACAGGTTTCTAGGGTGTCTAGAGTGGTGCCCTGTTTAGGCTTGAGAAAAACAGGCTTTGTGTAACAAAATACAACAGAGGGAAAAACAACAAACAAAAAACACAAACCCACACCACAGCTTCTGGAAGTTCCACTTTAGCTGCCTCTGCTCTCTACCTCCCCCCCCCCCCCCCCGTGATGCAAAGGACTGTCCTTGTTTCTTACTATGTTTCTTTCCATGCTTCCCACCCCCCTCTCCCCCCGTTCAGAACAAATGGCCACCGTTCCTGCCAAAACCATGGTCTGACCAAAGTTGCTGAAGCCTGCTTTGCACAAGACTCCATCAAAACCACTTCTGCCGGTCTACCCTATCTTGTACACACCCGACAAATTTCTGCCAAAAGCAAACTATGGGAACTGCACACAAAAAAACCCACACCACAGCTTTGACATAATGCAGGCCCCCCACCAGCGTCCAAACGACTGCAGGCCCACCGAACAGCATGGAGAAGGGAAGGACAGAGAAGGCTAGACTCACCACGGCCCCCCCCCCCCCCCCGCCCAAACACCATGCTCTCACATGCTCTTCTCCAGCATGGCAGAGACTAAGGAATTCAACTTCTGATGTGGCTTTAAAGGCACATGCACTCACTTTTTTTTCATTTTACATTGAATGACCGATACTGAGGACCAACCTGCTACCCCTTCCCACAGGGAGTTTGGGTTGTCCAGCTGAGGGAGAAAGGACCCTGAACCATCAGGAACTTTGACCCCAGGGTGGTCCCAGCCCCACCCAAGGGCCCTGGCACCAACAGAAAAATCAAGCCTTGCCACTTATCAGCCCATACTGTCAATTTGCTACAGTGACACCCAGCTGAAAGCAAAATGTCATGCAGCCTTTGCCTGCTCTCCAAGGTCTCCTTTCTCATTCACTCCTTGTTCAAAATTTGATTTATTTATTTTAAATGAGGGGACTAGGCCAAAGTCCTTTCAGTGGAGCCCAGCAATGCCAGGGCTCCTTCTCCAGCTGCTGAGATACTGCCGCCTGGAGTCAAGGGGGGAGCTATAAGGTGACATAAGAATTCAGGCATGCATAGTCCCCATTTGCTGTTGGAGAGAAACAACCCACGCATACTGGACTGGAGGGACGATGGGGATGAAAAGAATTCCAGGGAGGACAATCCAAACTCTGGAAGTTCTCTCGGAAATAACCCCCTCTCCACAACACCAAGAGGCACAGCAACCACAGACCCTCTAGAAGATGGAGCAGCTCACAGCATGATCGCTGGAGGCTCTGTCTGGCTGGATAACTTTACCCATTAGTGCCTTCTGTCACCTCCAGCCCTGAGGCACACAAGGCCAGATTAGCTGCATCCCCTGGTTGACAGAAGGGTGTAGGCCCTCCAGAGAAAACTCAGAAGCTGCCATGCAAGAAGAGCAGTTCAGAATGCAGAGATGAGGCACCTCACTTGCCACAGGTCAAACAATGTTTCCTGGAAGAAAACAGAGTTAAGTCAAATATCACAACAGCATGCTCTAAGGTTGCTATGGCCTGCAAAGGGTGTATTAACTGCACTTTTATTGCAATGTACGTTACAGGCGCTAGGGAAGTAATGCACATTGGAGCAGCTGCCATGCAGAAAAACAGCTGGACACCTCCACATCGTGCCAAAGGTCACCAGCGGTGCACCCCGAATTGCATCCCAAAAAGACAGAATCAGGAGCCCCCAAACAAGGACAATGAGGTCAATTTCTTTTATTTATTTAATAAACACTTATATACCGCACTTTCCCATGGATCAGGTGCGGTTTACAAAAAAATAGTAATTACACTTACCTGGTAATTGTAGTTCCTTGAGTGACGACAGCTTAGTCCTCTACGTATGGGTAGTGCACCTCCTCCTGCAGCATGAAGACTGGACCAATCAAATTTCAGCATCACTGGATCCAGCATCCTGGCTTTCCCTTGTACTCCAGTGAACTACTGTCAAAGCAAACTCAAAGAGATAGCTAACCTTTAAGAAAAAATGCAAGAATTTAGTATGCCGCGTAAGTTGCGAAACTTCCTTTTTTTTTTTTTCTTCTTTTTGGTAAGTGAGACCTACAGAAATCACATTAGACTGCATCCATCCCTACAAAAGGGGAAGGAAAAAGCAAAAAACAGCCGAGGGTCCCGCGCCTGCCGCACCAGAAGCAGTCAGCGAGAGCAAAAAAGTCAAAGAACACACACCTGTAAATACTGACTCCCGTACCAAATGCGTGCTGAGGCAAAACAGTGTCCCAAGGGAGGGAAGGAGGACTAAGCTGTCGTCACTCAAGGAACTACAATTACCAGGTAAGTGTAATTACTATTTCCTTATCGTTCCTCCAGCTTAGTCCTCTACGTATGGGACATAACAGAGCAGCCTTAACGGGAGGGATTCCGCCAACCGGCACGCAAGACCGCGGAACCAAAACAGGCATCACGTGCCGCCAAGACATCAAGACGATAGTGCTTACTGAAAGTGTGGAGGGACGACCACGTCGCCGCTTACAAATCTCCTCCGGCGAAACCAAGCTATATTCCGCCCAGGACGCCGCTTGAGCTCTTGTAGAAGAGCCCTCAATCCTAGCAGTGCAACACGCCCCTGCAACAGATAAGCTGAGGCAATCACCTCTTTAATCCACCGAGAAATAGAGGCTTTCGCTGCCGCCTCACCTTTCCTGGAACCGCCGAACAGGACAAACAAACGATCCGACTTGCGGAAGGCTTCGGTGACCTTTAAATACCGACGCAAAACTCTCTTAAGGTCCAAACGACTAAGACCGTGATCAGAGGCCTGCTCCCCCGACGTATGCAACACCGGGAGCGACACCCCCTGATTCAAGTGAAAAGGAGAAGACACTTTAGGTAAAAAGGAAGGTACTGGCCGTAGAACCACCTTCTGATCCGAGAAAGACAGGAAAGGTTCCCTGCAAGAAAGAGCTTGAAGCTCAGAAATGCGCCGCGCCGAACAAATCGCCACAAGAAAACACCGTCTTAAGGGTCAAATCCTTTACCGAAATTCGAGAGAGAGGCTCAAACGGCATGGCGGAAAGCGCACGCAAGACCAAGTTGAGATCCCACGGAGGGACGGAAACGCGGCGCGGTGAGCGCAGCCGAGAAACCGCCTTCAGGAAACGGATCACATCGGCATGGGTGCCCAGCGCGACCCCCTGTATTTTACCTCTGTAACAGGAAAGAGCCGCGAGCTGCACCCGGAAGGAACTGGCGGCCAAACCTTTATCAAAACCGTCCTGCAAAAAATCCAACACCACCGGAAGAGGGGCCGTAGCCGCCCGAACCTGACGCCTGGAACACCAATCCTCAAAAATACGCCAAACTCGGACATAAGCCAGCGAAGTGGACCTCTTTCGGGCTTGAAGCAACGTCGCCACAACAGACTTCGAATAACCTTTCTTCCTCAGCCGTGACCTTTCAATAGCCAGGCCGTAAGAGAGAATCTCTCCACTTGCGGCATGCGAAGAGGACCCTGACACAACAGATCCAGAGCAAGGGGAAGCCGCCACGGAGAATCGCTTAACAACCGTACCAGGTCGGCATACCAGGAACGACGGGGCCAATCCGGCGCTATTAACAATACCCGTCCCCTGTGAGACTCGATCCGCTGAATCACCCGCCCCAGAAGGGGCCACGGGGGAAACACAAAGAAGGCCGGTGGAGGGCCAGGTCTGCAAAGAGCATCGATGCCCTCGGACATGGGCTCTCGCCGACGGCTGTAAAAACGAGGCGCCTTCGTGGATCGAAAGGTGGCCATCAGGTCCATTACAGGCTGACCAACGACGCACTAACTGTTGGAATACCGCAGGATTCAGCTCCCATTCGCCGGCATCCACGTGAACTCGACTGAGAAAAACCGCAGTGACATTGTCCTTCCCGGCAATGTGCGCCGCCGATATCGTCTGCAACCGGGGCTCTATCCAAGCGAACAGCAACTGGGCTTCCGCTTCCAAGCCCACGCTTCCAGTACCGCCCTGTCGATTTATATAAGCCACGGTCACGGCATTGTCTGAGAAAACTCGAACCGCTTGGTGTGTTACCTGGAGTTCGAAGCTTTGCAGCGCCAACCGAACGGCTCTCAGCTCTAAACGATTGATCGACCAATCGCTCTCCTGCTGGGACCAGCGACCCTGCGCCACTAGCTCCCCGCAGTGCGCGCCCCAGCCCGTGAGACAGGCATCCGTCAACAGCAGAACCCAGTCCGGCTGTTCCAAGGGCATCCCCGCTTGGAGCGAGGATGGGCGCAACCACCACTTCAGATCCTGGCAAACCGTCCGCGGGCAGGGAAGACGCTTGTTCAACGAATCGTTCTGATTGGACCAGTGACGGAGCAAGGCCCTCTGCAAGGATCGCATGTGGAAGCGAGCCCAAGGCACCACTTCCAAGGATGCCGCCATCGTCCCCAACAATTGCAGATAGTGCCAAGCTGAGGGAGCCTCAGCCCTCAGAAAGCGGCGCACGAGAGACTGGAGAGCTAGCACTCTCCGTTCTGGGAGAAACACGGCACCCCTGCAAGTATCGAATAGTACCCCCAGGTACTCGAGCGACTGAGTCGGATCCAAGTGACTCTTGTCCGGGTTGACTACCCAGCCGAGAGACCGCAGAAGCCCGACGAACCTCGCCGTGGCTGTCTCGCTCTCCGAGCGAGTTTTTCCGCGTATCAACCAATCGTCCAGATAGGGATGAACCAGCACCCCCTCCTGACGTAAGGCAGCCGCCACCACCACCATGACTTTGGTGAACACCCGAGGAGCGGTGGCCAGCCCGAATGGCAATGCCTGGAACTGGAAGTGACCCCATGGAAGTGCGAACCTGAGATACTTTTGATGGGACTCCCGGATAGGTATATGGAGATAGGCCTCGGACAGGTCGAGAGAGGTAAGAAACTCGCCTTTGCAGACCGCTACAATTACGGATCGCAGGGTTTCCATCCGAAAATGTGGAAGGCGAAGACAGCGATTCATGCCTTTGAGATCTAAAATGGGACGAAGAGCACCATCCTTCTTTGGCACCACGAAATAAATGGAGTACCTGCCGAGACCATACTCCGCCGGCGGAACGGGGAACGGCGGCCCCTAACCGGAGCAAGCGATCGAGGGTTTGCCGAACATGAGTGGTCTTTACAGGGCCCCGGCAGGGAGACGCCACGAAGGAATCGAGAACGGGTCTGGCGAGATCTAAGGCGTACCCGTCCCAAATAATCTCCAAAACCCAGCGATCGGACGTGATACGGGTCCAAGCAGAGAGAAACTGCCAAAGGCGACCCCCAATCGCAGCTAACCCCGCCTGGACCCGCAGCCCTTCATTGGGGCTTGCGAGCGGCTGACGGAGCCACGGCAGTGAATCCTCTAGAGGCCCCTCAGAAGCCTCGAAAGCTGGGAGATCGAGAGATACCTGCCTCGCTGCGACCCCACAAAACGGGGCGACCGAAATCTACGAAAGTCCCGAAACTGACCCCGAGGGGAAGGAAGGGACCTCCCTCTCTTCGGGCGATCCTCCGGCAGGCGACCGCCCTTGGATTCACCCAACTCCTTGACCAACTTATCAAGATCCTCTCCAAAGAGCAGCTTGCCTTTAAAAGGCAACTTGCCCAGGCGAGACTTAGAAGAAGCATCCGCCGCCCAACTCTTTAACCAAAGGGCTTGGCGAATCGCTACCAAAGAACCCATACTATTAGAAAGCGCCCGGATAAGGTCATAATGGACATCCGCCAGATACGCCGAACCAGACTCCAAGCGCTGAAGCTCGGCCCTCAGCTCCCGCGGACGCCGCCTGTCGAAGACACTGAACCCAGCGAAGGCAGGCGCAAGCAA
Organism: Ichthyophis bannanicus; assembly: GCA_033557465.1. NCBI lineage: Eukaryota > Metazoa > Chordata > Amphibia > Gymnophiona > Ichthyophiidae > Ichthyophis > Ichthyophis bannanicus. Next base: position 656,329,816 of record CM066033.1, on the reverse strand, counting down.
CCCAAGCGCCACAAATGGAGGCCTGCAACGCTACAGCGTCCGCTTCAAACGATTGTTTCAACAAACCGTCCATTTTCCAGTCCTGAGGCTCCTTTAAGGCCGCGCTACCTTCGACAGGGATCGTGGTCTTCTTAGTAACAGTTGAGACGGCCGCATCCACCTTAGGCAAACGGAACCGGTCGAGATCCTTGTCTGACAACGGATACAGCTTATGCATGATCTTTATCCCCTTGAGACCAGATTCGGGGGCATCCCACTCTGTTTGTATCATCTGGTCAATGACCCGGTGCATGGGAAAAACCACCTGTGTCTGACGGACAGCCTGAATGATGGGGTCCGCACCATCGTCCTCCTCAGCCGGCGGTGCTGGAACCAGCCCAAGAGTCTGAAGCGCCTCAGAAAGGAGCGCAGGCAACTCCTCTCTGCGAAAGACACGTATGATTTTCGCCTGATCTTCTGGCTCAGGGAGCTCGCCCTCTTCTAAGACCTCCTTCTCCATGTCCAACTCCGGATCTTCTCCCTCTATCCAATCCGAATCGGACAACATGGGCTCCTGTAGGCGCGGCTGCTTGGCCGCTCGTACGCCTGAGAAAACACAGTCCTTCGCAGAAGGTTGCGCGGCCGTGACCTGCTCCGAAGGGGAACCCAGCGCAACCCCTTGACGCCTGCGACAAAACACTTGATGCATCAATAAAATAAAAATCGGGAGAAAAGTCTTCCAAGAGGGAAGCACCTCCGAGATCAGCTTGCGCCCCCACGCCTACAGGAAGAGCAGGGGCCGTCCCCGAGGGACCTTCCAAGGGCGAGTCCGTTACCATAGGCGCGGTAGCGGACGGGGAAGAAACCGCCAATGAAGTCTCCAGCAGCTACTCCATACTGAGGGACACGGAGGCACAGCGCTGACAGACGCCCGTCTCTGCAGAAGCGCCCCTCCGCGATCCACAAATGACACACAGGGACCCCGATGGCATGGAAGCCAAAACACCCGGCTCCCCAGGGGGGAAGAAAGAGATCACTTGCGCCCAGGCTATGGAAAGAGGGAACGCTGACTCTCAGAAGAATCAAGCCACTAGCCAGACACTGGGTGGCTGCCAGCAAGGAGAGCTTCTTTTTTTTTTTTGTAATAGAAATTGAGCCAAACGCAGGCAGGCTTCTCAGCACGCTAAAAATCAACTCCCAGCAGCCCAAAACACTCCCGCAGAAGGGGAGAGCCCAGAAAAAGGGAAAAGAAAGAAAGGCAATAAAAGAACGGAGGCACCATAGATAGGGTCTGCGGAGAGGCGGCTCCGGGACAGCCTACCGCAGCTGCGTGGACCGCGTTGAGGAGAGAACCGCGAGGAACAAAATGGCCGCGGTTACTCACCAAGTTGAGGCGCGGGAGAAATTTGGCGCTGAAAAGAGCAGCCCGGTCAAGGCCCCGACGAAATAGCTCGCTCCTGTCCGGAAAACAAAGATTCGGGAAAAAGAAAACCACTCCGAAAAACAAACGCTAAAGAAAAAAACAAAAAACAAAGAAAAAACGCGATAGCGGCAAAGGCAGGGGCCCTTGCACAAACCGTGCCTGCTCTTGAGCAGCCCGTCGGCACTTTCAACGCACAGAGTCCTACCTGCCAGGAACTGTGGCGCTGGACAGCCGCCGCAGGAGCTCTGCCCCGAACAGTCTTGGGCACAGAGATCCAAGCCAAGTTAAAGGAAAAAATAAGGTAACTGCAAGCGGCTTTTGGCTGAGCAGGAGAGGGACCTCTGCTGAGCCCCCCCTCCGGAGTGCCGGTTTCCACAGAAATTTAAAGAGACAGGTACTCCTTTCCTATAGGTAAAAAAAAAAAAAAATAGAAACCCCAATAGGGACCAAATAAAGTAAAAATAAAAGGTTAGCTAGAAACTAAGTCCTAAACTGACTGACTAGTGAGCCCTGCCAGGCTCACAAACATCTTCCTGCTGCATGAAGACTGGACACACTGGAGTACAAGAGAAAGCCAGGATGCTGGATCCAGCGATGCTGAAATTTGATTGGTCCAATCTTCATGCTGCAGGAGGAGGTGCACTACCCATACGTAGAGGGCTAAGCTGGAGGAACGATAAGGAACACTATTTTAAAGAAACAGGAACAGATATAAAGCCTGTTCTTCTTACATGGAACATCAACGAACTATGTACAGTAGGCGTGTGCCTTAATACATAAAACTAGAGCTATTAAATGTCCAACTACTATATACATATTAACTTTTTGCAGAGTGTACCAAGGTCAAGCCTTGGTACTCAATCTCTAAGGGCCCCAGGCAGAGAATCCACACCGGGCTCAGCTCTACTCCCCGAAACTATTTTATTGGCTTTACAGCACTGCACTTAAGGTGGCTGGCAGGCAAATCCGTCAGAGCCTTCTATGATCTTCGGGCAAGAGTGGGGGGATAGAGGGAGGCAGTGGTGCTGAGGTTGTGCAAGGCTACTGTACTCTTCCAGATCCTTCCAATTTCTGGCTGCTCAGACTCTTATAAGAGCGTGGAGATGAACTAACTTTCCCTCCACCTATGGCTACCAAAAAGACCACGGTCTCGTGGAGTCTCCCACATTGCGCTCAAGTGAGTCACCCTTAAAGGTAGTCGCTCACGAGCTTTTCAATCAATCTTTTCCTCTCAATCTTCAGAGAGGAGAAAATCCATCCATCATCTGCTGGAGACAAAGAAATACTGAAGAGATCTCTGGTGGCTATGGCCGAAAGCTGGGCTTTTCATTGGTTCTTTGTTTCCAATCTACTGTTTGAGAATACAACCCACTTGTTTGGACTGGTCTAGCAGACAACATGGAATGGCATCTTTCCTCACACCCTTTATAGATCAGCTCCTTAAAATCATTTTCATGTTTACTGGTTATTTAAAAGCCTTGTTCCAGAAGGATTCAAAAATTTAGCAGGCCCCTAAAACGTGCTATTTCATGCTAAGAGAAAGTATTTTTATAATAGCAAAACTTCTGGGACATGCTAACAATAAGCCTTAAAAAAAACACACCACCCCCACCCCCACCCCCGGATATGCTATTAGATCTCTGTTTGGACACAGGATGCATGGCTGTTATCAAGCAATCTACTCCACTTATACACATATTTATTGCCTTACAACAACCGTTACCTTTAACCTTAAGGGAAAAAAACCCACTGATACACTTTTGCCCTATGCACAACCAGCACAAGAGCAACCTTTGATAACCTGTTATCCCTGTCAACTGTTTCCTCGCCCAGAGGATTTTTGTTTTCACTATAACCCCACTTGGTATAAAAAAAATAAAAACACAGCTAATAAATAGCATTGAAGATAGAATTAGGACAGAAATATTGATTATAATGTGTCAAATGTGAAAGGTGCTCTACATGACTAATAGTGTACAATTCTAGTAGTTATTGTGGTCCAGGAGATAATACTGAGAAATGTCTTCCCAGGTCCTTGTAAAAAAATATAGCTAGTACTAGATTCACCCAGCTGCAGTCTGAAAAGCATTTCTGTACTCAGTGATTTTACCTTTACAGATAATACTAGAACTATTGCATTACATACCAGCACATACCAGAAAATGTAACAAACTGTTGAGAAATCTACCCTCCTGTCCCTGAAACAGATACTATATTTAAGATTACGCTACAGGCACTGTTTCCTCTAAGCTGTGCGCGTGTGCGCGCGCGCGCACACACACCTCGCCGAGAGAGCGCACATACTTTACAACAGAGCGCACAAAAATTACGGCTCTGATTCTGATAGAAAACAACAGACATCTTAAAATTTAAAAGTTATGATTGTAATTACTAGAAATTTCCCACTTCATTTAGTAATCGTCTATTTTCATTTAATTTGATTAAAATCAATGTGATGTACATACTGTATTCTGACGTGTAGTCAAATTTTAATTTATATAACTCCGCGTGTCATTACGTAGCGCACAAAAATTTAACCTTCCTTCAAAAGCTGCACACAGCTCATATTTTATGCGCACACAGCCTACAGAAAATTAGAGGGAACATTGGCTACAGGCAGATTGTAAAGAAATCTTATAAACAGACAATGATGAAAGACCCCACAGAAACAAAACCGGTTATTTAATAAGAAACAGTAAGTCTGTCCTTCTCCTCATCTTAAACTTCATTAGAATTCCCTGCATGCGCCTTTTCTCTCTTTACATTTTGAGAATACTACTAACAATAAAACAATACATTAAAGTTCCATCTCCTAACCCTGGCCCAAGAGATTCTCAAAACATTATGGTTAAGTGTATGTCCACAATGAATATGCAAGAGATTAGAGATTCGGCACATACAAATCTCTCATACACATTCATGTTGGATGCCTGAGAACTCGATCGATCGGTGTATCTTCAGAACGGAGTTGGGAAACTATGTTAAAGGGATATGTGAAAATTTAGAACCACCAGATATACTGGAAACCCCCACAACCACCACATTTTACATTATGCAACATCAACTCAAAATAAACCCAACACGTCCACTAACTACACCTGTTCTATCCTTTTCTGTTTTGCTGATAAGAAGCCGAAGCTACAGGATAGCTCTTCTGGCCCTGTGTTGCAAGATCATTCTCCCAATTTTTGCCCCTAGCAAGGTTATTCCACAATGTCGTGTGGCTTGCAGATCCTTCAATATAAGTGTCACGCATATTTCAATAAGCAGAAACAAAAAAATATTAAATGTGCGTTATGGCTAAAATTAGTATAACTGCAGTACGTGGTTAGAAAGATTTGAAAACACTCAAGGTAACTGCCCCCTCCCCTCCCCTCCCAAATTAAACACACATCTGAACGCCATACCTTCTGGTCTTTTTTACTCTAGTTTAGGAGAGAGATACATATTGCACCCCGCAATCTTTTATTAGCCCATTGTAATTACAGAGAAGCACAAAAAAGGTACCACAGTAAGACATTCATTGTAAAATGATAGCCTCAACATCGAAGAAACATCAATATATTCAAAAACAAGAGAACGAAGAGCTCCAGAGCTCTCTGAACTTCAGGGGATACGTACCAGATGCAGTAAAGAACAAAGGCAATTGCCACACCTCTATTAATATCAATTACCCCGCGCCCTTAAAGGCGACTTAACTTCTTAAATAAATTCCACACCCTGGCCGGAAATGAGCTTAGAAGGAGCGGTGCCAGTAGCCCAGTTCCTCTAAAGCGCAAACCAAACAGCTGGAAGGTCAGACACCAAACAGCTCCTAGCACTATAACACACGATTTTCTTACCTTGGGTGCCAAGAAGCGGGCAGCCACCTTGTTGACAGTGAGTAGGAACATCGCAACGGACAAGCACACAACTACTGCGGCTCTGACCAAAACCAACCGGTGGCGCCGAAGGTGGCTCTCGAGCCTGCGCAAAGACAAGGTTGAAAAGAGGACTTCCTCCCCGGGAGCGGAAACCCACCCGCCCCCTAATTAGCATAACGATTAAGTTCGGCGTCGGTCACGCTCCCTGACGTGAGTTGGGCTCACGGGATTGGTCCGGGCAAGGATGAAGGCCGAGAATGGCAAGCGGAAGGCGGGAGAGGGGCTACGTGAAAATGACCATCGTTCGCTTGAAAAGACTGCCTTGCTCTGTGCACTTAGGCGCTCCCGGCTTGTGATTCGCTGGCATGTTGCGAAGAGGCGGGATCATGAGGCAGAAGTGAGCGAAGGTCAGCGCTCGGCTACTGTTCTTTGCTCCCGGAAACGAGAATAATGACCTTTGGGGTTCAAGTGTAGTCATCGTGCTCTTCTATGAGCCCTGGTCATGTCACCAGAATCATATACATAGCAGAATAATGATTCATGATAGTGAGAGTCCGTTTGTCCTAGTAGCAGATGCTGGGCTAGTTTCTTAGAGCAACTCGGTTGTTAGCAGAGTCCCCTGCTGAGGGATAAAATTTGTGGCCAATTTTATAAATTTGCACATGTTTAATTTGTAAAAATGTTCATATTATAAAGGGGGGGGGGGGTAGTATGCTTAAATGTATTGTTTGTCACTTTTTTCTTTATTCTCCATTTCAGTTCTTAATGAATAGCTATAGTGTATAAAAGGAACTCAGGCAGGCAGAGTTGCCAAGTTACCTATTCCACTAAAGGACAATTTTTGGATTGGTACTGAGCTTACATCAGAGCTTTAGGTAGTTGTAATCCATGATTCTACCTATGGAAAAAGGTGCCAGGGCGAGGGTACTAGGTGCCCTAGACCAGGGGTCTCCAAAATACCAGTCCTGGATATCCCTAATGAATATGCATGGCTATATTTGCATGCACTGCCCCCATTGTATTCAAATTTATCTCATGCATATTCATTATAACACCACCCCATACTCACAGACCCCAAATTGAAAATAGCGGCAGAAGCGCAAAAACTTCAAAGATATGAAGAAAACAGGAAAGAAAGATATCAGAATAAACTATTTAGAGTAAACCCAAACTTTCTACAGGGAATTGGGGAAGAATATTAATATGGTAAAAGCACCTCAAAACCGAAACCTTCTGGAGAAAGCTATATGAGGACATACAGCACAATAACAAAACAGAATGGTTACCTAGCATACAGAAGCATTTAGAAAAAATAAACATCAAACCTATGGAATGGTCTTTAAGGATATTTGTTTTGTTTCAGAACACTAGTGATTGATATGGAGCCTGCGGTGCCTGTTCAAGAACTGTATATTCCCCTATGGTGATTAATTTCACTGCATAGTGGAGTTATGAAGTAATCCTACGGCCTTTTCCTCCCTTTGCATTCTGTATAATAATAGAAAGCTAATTTGTTTATGTTGGGAGTGTGTTGAGAGAGTTTATTGTAATTTTTGTGGAGTATTTGGGTTATTCTAAGGAATTTTTTGGTTAGTATGCCATTTACTTTTCCTTAGTGCAGTACCGTGAATTAATTTGTGCTAAATTAACCCATGTGGAGAAATTGTGCCCCCCCAACAAAATCCTGTAAAATTGCATAATTTGCTTTGAACGTATCCCCATTCTCCCTGTAAGTGAAAACAATGTGCTGATGGATTCTGGAGTTTGTGTGACTCTCAGGAACTGTTTTGCTTTGACTGCTGCTGTTCTTTGCTGACCATCAGAAGCTGCTGCTCTGGTTGCAGAACCCATAATGTGCTAGGATCGAGTTAGAAATATATGGATGGTCTAAAACCTCCTTTCTGTAACTGGTGAACGTGGTAACCCTGGGTAGGAAGCTATAGATCAGGACCAGCTGTAGCACTAGGCACATTAGGTAGCCACCTAGGGTGGAACATGGGCCTTAAGGCTGTTTGTAGACTCAGAGCCCCACAAAGGCCAGGAAAAGAGTGGGATGGGGGAGGGGAGGAGGGAATGGCTACCAATAACTCTCAGGAACAACCTTTTTATTTCAGCAGCATCTTTGCTTTTTTTTTGTTTGTGCGCCATCAAGTCAATGCTGACACCTGGTGACCCAGCAGCCCCTGGGTTTTCTTGGCAAGGAGTGACCAGAAGTAGATTGCCAGACCTTTTTCTTCTGAGATAATAGAGGGTAAGGTGACTTCCTTATCGTCCCTCCAGTCCAGTCCCGCACCTCCTCTAGCAGCTTGGAGACTGAGCATGTCATCTTTTTGGTGACACCCATCTACTTATACCGCTGACACCACATACCAGCTCCAGTATACTCAGTCTCCAAGCAGCTCGAGGAGGTGTGAGCCAGGGGTGCTGGACTCACTGAGGACAAGTAAGAAGATAGGCTTTTTTGGTTTTGGTTGGCTCCTTTTGTCTGCTTGAGGGCACTTGCCTTATTTTGCCTTGCTGCGGAAAAAAAAAGAAAATAGAGGTGTTTTCAGGCAGCTCTGGTGCCTAGCAGCAGGCAAGGAAGGGAATCCCTGGTCTCCCTAGTGAGCAAAGTCTAGTGGACAAGGATCCTTTCTCTGTGGGAAGAGCAGACAGCTCCCAAACCCAGTTTTGGGTGAGGAGCCATCTCCCAGACTCTGGCAGCGAGGCAGGCAACTCCCACTAGGACCCGTCATTATGCCGAAGCCTTTTGGTGTGGGCTGAGCACAAGGGTGAAGGAGGCGCAGTGAGCGACAGCTGTGGGTGCAGGTAAGCCCCAAAGGGGAACGTAGAACTTCAGTCAGGGCGTTTTTGTCGTCACGAGGTGCAGTGCCATGTTCCTGCAGGGCGTGGGAAGCAGGCCCGGGGAGCATGGATTTGCACCATGTGGAGGGAGCCCGGATCAGAGCGAGAGCAGTAACGGTCTTCTGAGGCTTCCAGTGGTAGCCTAAAGTCACTGGGTCGACGCGTCTTGTCCCCCCTCTGGGGCACTTCGGCGGGGTTGAGTTGGTCACGGTTTTTGTCTTGGCAGTTCCTTTTGGAGGGAAACTGGCAGTGAGGCCTAGGAGCCTGCAATTTATGGCACGGTAGTTCCTTTTTCCTGCTAGTCCCCCTAGGTGATTGGTCAGATTTTCCTGGGGTGCTGCTATATGAAGAAGAAAAAAAGGCCCAAAGGGAGGAAAGAAAGGAGAAATCCTTAAAGGAAGGCTCTTTAATCTCTCCGCAGGAGTGCTGGTTGCCCCCTAGGGTTTCCAGGGGCAGGAGCTAGTGGCGCGGGTGCGATCATGCCGGCCAGACCTCAGTGCCTAGTCTGTGGGACCAGACGGGGAGTGGTTTCAGAAGAGGGAGTGTATCTGGGATGCGCCCAGGAGGCCACTTCCTTGGAGAAGGGCTTACAGGAGAACAAGATAAGAAACCTTTCGCTGGCCCGGCACCTGCAGGTAGCTGAGGGGTCCTCGTGCACTGGGTTGGAGACAGCCTCTGGGTCTTCAGTTATCCCTGGGCCTTCATCGTTGGTGGGGTTCCCAGGGGATTTCTCCCTAGAATTTATACTTTTGGTCATCAGGTATTTTGAATACGCCAGCAGAAAGCGGGGGCCCCTTTGCTAGCGCAGGACCTGAGGGCTAAGCTAGCGGGGGAGACAAAGGTGGGCACCGCAGAGGTAGCAGGCACCTAGAAGGCTTGCCTCGCTGAGGAGCCGCATGTGCCTTCACCCTCCTTAGAAGGACAGGACGTGGAAGATCTGGACATGGAACTGGAGTCCCAAGCCGAAGAGCTAGAAGAAGGAGAGATCCCAGAGCACGAGGACCAGTCACAGGTGGTCCGAGTATTTCATCGAGAGGAGTTGCAAGCTCTCATCGGGGAGTCCTTGAAGGCCATCAACATGCCAGCATCGGTGGAGGAGGAAGTGTTGGAAGACCCCCTACTTCAGGCAGTGCAGATGCCGCAGAAGGTGTTTCCGGTTCACAGTGTGGTCAGCCAGATGATCCAAGAGGAGTGGAACCTGCCGGAGGCGGGTTTCAGAGGAGGACGGGCCGTGACCCACCTGTACCAGCTGCCAAAGCAGAAGCGCGAACGTTTCCAGTCCCTGGGATGGACGCGGCGGTGTCAGCAGTAACCAAGAAGACGACTATCCTGGTAGAAGGTGGTGCAGCCCTCAAGGATAGCCAGGAGGGGAAGTGGGACACTTTGCTCAAGCAGGCCTTTGACATCAACACCCTGGCACTGCAGGTCTCCATTTGTGGGACCTGGGTGGCTAGGGCCTGCTTACGCTGGTTGCAGCAGATTCAGCAGGCAGCTGACCGGTCCAGAGAGGCGGCCAAACTGGAGTTGGGGTCGGCCTACCTGGCAGACACTCATTACGATCTCATCAGGGGGCTCTCAAAGAGCATGGCCTCACTGGTGGCGGCTTGCCACTGTTTATGGTTGCAGAACTGGGCATGCTCAGTACCCCTCTCTTCTGAGGGGTACTGAGGCATCCATCTGCCGACCAGACTTGATGTCCAGAGAGGTATGCTGTCTGCCTGGTGCCAAAATCCAAGATGTTACAGACTTTGCCAAGACTCATCAAGCCCACTGACTATTACCCAATGTTGCTAATCCATGTTGGAACAAATGATACTGCTAGGTATCCCTTGGAACGTATCAAAAGTGACTTCATGGCTCTGAAACAGAGGGTGAAGCAGTTAGGTGCACAGGTGGTGTTCTTTTCAATCCTCCCTGTTGAGGGTAAAGGTCAAGGCAGAGAGGCTCACATCCTGGAGATGAATGCATGGCTGCGTGGATGATGTCATCAAGAGCATTTGTTTCCTAGACCATGGGATGCTGGTTCCAAGGGTTGCAGAGTAGAGATGGCATCCATTTGTCCAAGAAAGGTCAACGCGTCTTCGGTAGTAGACTGGCTAATCTACTGAAGAGGGCTTTAAACTAGATTCGTTGGGGATGGGTGAAGAAAGCCCCCAGGTAGGTGAAAGCCCCCAGGTAAGTGATACATTAAATACCTTTATGGAAAGGGGTAACATATGGAAAGCAGTGACGTTGCCGGTTTTCTCCGAGACAGTGAGAGGTACGGTTGACAAGCGGATACATCTCCTGGATGTTCGGAGGGCATTGAAGAAGTATATCCGGAGGACGAAAGGTTTCCGCAGGTCCGATAGACTGTTCATTTTGTTTGGAGGACCGAAAAAAGGACAGGCGGCATCAAAAGCATCCATTGCTAGGTGGATTAAAGAGGCCATCGCATCCGCTTATGTGTTGAAGGGTAAGGTAGTTCTGGACGGTCTAAGAGCACATTCCACCAGGGTGCAGGCAGCGTCCTGGGCTGTGTCAGTTCGTGCCAGCGGTGGATATTTGTAAGGCAACTACCTGGTCTTCCTTAAATTCCTTTGTGCAGCACTACCACCTAGATGTTCAGGCGGAACGGAATGCCATTTTTGGATCAGCAGTGCTTCAGGTTGGTTTGGCAGATCCCTCCCGTTGATTTGTTTTCACTGCTCTGTTACATATCCAGAGGTTTCCAGACTAGACTGGAGGGACGATCAGGAAGGTGAAATTAGTCTTACCTGCTAATTGTAGTTCCTGGAGGAACTCCAGTCTAGTCCGGTATCCCTCCCTGATATCTGTGTGCTAGGGTCTGAAGCACATAAGCGATATGGGGTAAGTAAATATATATCGTTATTTCTGGGTATCTATCTTGGGGTCACTTGCCTCTATGGTGGAGGAGGTAGGGCCTGAGTTTCAGATAAAGGTAGTATGGAAAGGGGAGTAGTTTCGCTTTCTTAAAAAAAAAAAAAGTTTTGAATTAACACGGTGTGTTTCATTGAGTAGGAGTATGTAGCTACTTAATTGTTGCTCTGGTGAGTCTACTTTGTCAATAGGTTACTGGTGTGAGGAGGCGGATCCAGAGTGGATATACCAGTGTCATCATAAAAAGATGACGTTTCTGAGTCTCCAAGCTGCTGTGAGAGGAAGACAACCCAGAGGTTTCCAGACTAGACTAGACTGGAGTTCCTCCAGGAACTACAATTAGAAGGTAAGACTAATTTCACCTTTGTACTGCTGAATATCCCATTCACCACAATTAACGGAGTTAGCAGCTCTGATAACCACATTAATCGCTTTGAATATCAGGCCCTCTGTGACCATCTTTTTCCTTGACAAGCCCTTGCAGGACACTATGATGGCTTTGTATGTTGCAGAGGCTTCTTTTGGGTGAGGTTAGCATCTAGAGGGTATCTTGTGTCCTGCTGCATTCATGCCTTTACCTGACCCTATGCAGCAGCCTGCAGGGTTTTAACGAGGTTACTTACCTGTAACAGGAGTTCTCCGTGCACAGCAGGATAAGTCAGCCACAATAGGTGTCATCATCCGATGGCGCCAGGACGGAAGTACTACTCTCTTCTGAGCATGGGCCACCCAGGCCACCCCCCCAGGTCCGCCCCTAGCCAGCCACTGAGTTACTAGCTGTCAATTGCAAGGGGTGTGCACCTGTGGGATTTAGACCGGTACCTTGCAGGGGAGGAGGGTGGGATGTGTGGCTGACTTACCCTGCTGTCCACGGAAAACTCCTGTTACAGGTAAGTAACCTCGTTTTCTCCTAGGACAAGCAGGATGAGTCAGCCACAATAGGTGCCTTCCTAGCTCTGTGGTGCAAGGGAGATCAAGAAGGAGACCAGGTGGTGACCAAGAACAATATGCCTGCTTTATTAAAGCTGGCGGTTGCCCATGCACAGAGGGCAATAGTCAGTATGCAAAACACCATGCAATTACAATGTAAACAGGTTCAACAGTGCAAATATGCAAAACAAGGTGCAGAACAATGTGCAAAACACAGTGCAAGTAACAGTGTAAGCAGTGCAGGTGGCTTTGCACGCAGTGCAGTAACAGAGCAAAGTCAGTGCAGGTACTGCGGGGAATCACAACCACAGATGTGGATTGGACCATGCTACAGGCAGCACCGGTCCGCCGAGGTCAAGACTGCCCGACCACAAGCAAGGTCTTTGCTGGAGTGGTCACGGCAGTAGTGTCTCTGGAACGTATGGGGTGATGACCAAGTGGCAGCTTTGCAGATATCCGCAAATAGAGGGCATAATAGAGGTTGATTGGAGTTTCTGTCTTTGCAAAATTGCTGAAATTGCTGTTTTTGTGAAATTAGATATTTGATGAAGAGAGTGTAGGAAAATCCGTCTTGTTAGCAAGGCAGAAGAATGAAGAGTGGTTGGCTAGGGGCTGATCCGGGGGGGTGGCCCATGCTCAGAAGGGCAAAGCCCTTCTGAGCTATAGAGAAGTAGTACTTCCGTCTCGGCGCCATCAGATGACGACACCTATTGTGGCTGACTCATCCTGCTTGTCCTAGGAGAAAGGGAGTATACCCCCAAACTGGGTACAAGGGGTCCTAACTTCCTGTTTTGGCTGTGCCCTTAGCCCTAAGGTAAGCGAGATCAGCCTTTAAGGCTCCCTATGGTGGTATCCTGATCAAGGCTGTGACTAAGCATATGACCATACCTGTGAGGAATCTCAGTTTTGGAGAGTCAAGGTCCTTCTTAAGAATGCCTTTGCAGTTATTGCTGTAGGCTCTCGGGCAGCGCTGTGTGCATGCCTGGAAACTAGCCCTCTGAGGACGGATCAATCTTCTGCCAATAGCTTCTGTGGCTACAGCCATATGGTTATGGCCGTGCGTAGAGCTTAGAGATATCCTCAGACTACTGTGAGTCCTATTGCACTCAGCTGCAGTAGGAAAAGTCCTTTCTGAGTTTTTGGTATACTTGAATATCCACAATGCTCCATTGGGAGCATGTAATCCTCAATGAGTGTTGGCAGTCACTCCTGAGGTACAGCTGGCTGTGATGTAACTCACACTGTTTCTTTCTGGGGGATCCTTATCATGTTAATCTGGTGTTTCTTCAGGGTTCTTAGTCAAGGTCGGAGAAGTATTAACTGCTTCTGCAAGACCCCTGCCTTCTATCTCTAAAATCTATGATTCAGGTCAGATTGGGAATTATGATGCACAATATTTGAATTGCAGCAGTGCTTATAAGGGACTCCCTGGTAGAGTATCCTTCTGGCTCTCCACTCATGAGGGTGACATAATAACATAATATATGACAGCAGATAAAGACCAGTATGGTCCGTCTAGTCCACGTTCAAGGAAATTCTTCATTGCCTCATGGCTATTTTTCCCATACCCTCTAGTGCCCAGGAACAGAGGTTGTGTGTCATCCTTCTCTCAAAGGTGCTGTGCCCCTTTCATCTTGGCCAGACTATTGTTCAGCCTTACTTCTCAGAGAAGGATCTTTGGAAGGACCAGTCACTGCATCTGTGGGATGTGTGGAGGGAGCTGCTCAGATACATGGTAATTGCAAATTCCTTCTGCTGGCCGGATCTTCTTGTGTCCTCCTCAGCAGTCCAAGTAAAGGACTGGCAGAGGACAAATCCTCTATTGTCTGTTCTCAAAGAGGCCATTGCGTCAATGTAGCTGATAAGGGTGTGCCGGATCAAGGGGGGGGGGGGGGTGCGGGGCAATGTGTGGTGACTCATTTGCATAAGGGGACTCATTTGAATAAATATTTGCATAATGTTAACATGCACTAATGTTTAATAAACACGCCTCTTAATGAGTGTCTGGATAAAGAAAGACTACCAGATTTCTACATTACTATACTCCAGTGCCAACTGCCAGGCACATTAAGAAGTACTATAAACACTGCCTATTAAGAACCCATAGCAAACCCGCCGTATCATAACAGCACTACTAGGACTCACAAAGCACCAAACCCTACCTATCAAAAAGGCAACACTGCAAATATTAAACCAATACATCTCAGAGAATACCAATACATCTTCTACTGGGGAAAAAGAACAAGTGGCACTATCAAATACAAACTACATGAACAGAATACCTCAGCTCGGTTACACATGCAGAATATAGACTGTCACCAAACAAAGAACAAGGGATCACAGTTTAGAAATAGAAAGACAAAATTAAACTGGAAATCCCAAAAGCCAAACTTAGAATGTATAACAACACTGGAGAAATAAAACTGTGTTTTTGTTTAGTACAAGAGGAAATTTATAAAGGCGTTAGGAAATAGCAAAAAAGCTAGGCATTCCAGAGCTGCAAGTCCTATTGGTAGAGGAGAAATGGTTCAATGAGTTCCATGGATGGGATGTGGCCATACTGGGCTATGATCTGTTTAGGAAGGAGAGAGAGATGACAAAAAAGGGAGAGGAGTACCTCTTTATTTGAAAACTAACATTAAAGCAACTGAAATACATAGAATTTGGGGAAAGGTCTTGGAAAAGTTGTATAGACCTCCAACCCAGATAAGGCAACTAGATTTGGTAAAAACCATCAAAAAGATGTGAAGGACAAAGAAAGTGATATTGGTAGGAGACTTTAACCTGCTCGATATGGATGGAGTTATCACTTCTGCAGAACTGGTAAGAAGTAGACATCATAGACACATTTGAAGGAGCTCTGCTCAGATAAATGGTGATGGAATGCACAAGGGAATGGGTGATACTAGATCTATACTCACCAATAGAGATAATATCTCAAATTCCCAGGGGCGTATCCACACGAGCACCAGCGATCGTGAGACAATATGGTATTATATAGCTACCAATATTAAAGTCCTGATTTTCCAAAATACTGACTTTGGTAAAATGAAGTATCTTAAGAAGGAGCTATCGGGATTGAAAGAGATATGTGAAGTGGATAAATGGTGAACTAACTAAAAGGAGCTATAATATTGGCAGCAAATCTTTTTGTAAGGAAAATGCATAAAAGAGGAAAAGAAACTGATATGATTCTCCAAAGAGGTGACTTTAAAAATAAAAGTAAAAAGATTATCATTGAAAAATTATGAGGGATCTCAAGAAGACAAATACAGGGAAGAATATCATGTAAAGCTAAAAGAGAGGAAAAACGAAATCAGGATGGAAAAGATGCAAGTAGAAAGCATTATTCTTCACCTGTAACAGATGTTTTGTGTTAACAGCAGAAATGATCAGGGACACAAAGTGGGTGATGTCTGCCGTCATTTACTATGTTATTGCACATCATTGGGATGGAACTGGTCTTCCTTGTTATCCTGCTAGACCAGTCCTGACTGGATTATGCTCTCTTGCCAGCAGGCGGGAGGCAGACTTGAACAACTGTCATCATTAAGCATGCATGCTGCACACCCCTGAGAGAAGCCAATTTATGACTGCCTCTAGCAGGTGGCAAGACGTTTGAATTGGTGCAGTAATGCAGATAGGCCTGTCTCCTGGCCCACACCATGGTGCTGTGGCCTTTGTGACTGAGAATGGTAGGCCCAGAGTTGTTCGGAGCTTGAATACAACCTTATCTCCTTGAGCGCTAGCAGCCTCCTTGTGTCCTGTGCTGTTACCCATGAGAAAAGCAGGGAAACCCCACAGTGCTCCTGAGAGAGTTGGTAAGTTGGGCCCAGGTTCCCCTTCCCTCTTGCTGTCTATTATCTGCTCTAGTTTTTCTTGTCAGAATTTTGTTACACTAATCTCTTTTTTTTTTTTGAAAGTGTGAATAAACAGATAGATAAACATTAGTAGTTGATTCACTATATCTGGATTTTAAGAAAGCCTTTGCCAAGGTCCCTCATGAGAGACTCGAGGAAATTAAAAAGTCATGGATAGGAGGCAGTATACTATTGTGAATTTGGAACTGGTTAAAAGATAGAAAACAGAGAGTAGGGCTAAATGGCCAATTTTCTCAATGGAGAAAGGTGAATAGTAAAGTATCCAGGGATCCATGCTGGGCCCGCTGCTTTTATATTCATAAATGACCTGGAAATGGGAACAAGTGAGGTGATCAAATTTGCATACAAAATTGTTCAAACTTGTTAAATCACAAAAGGTTTGTGAAAAATTGGGAGACTGGGCATCCAAATGGCAAATTAAATTGAATGTGGATAACTTAAAGTTTAAAGAAGAACGAGCCAAACTACAGCTACATGATGCAAGGTTCCACATTAAGAATCACCACCAGGAAAAGAAGTTAGGCATCATTGTGGATAATACGTTTAAACCCTTTGCCTAGTGTGCAGTGATAGACAAGAAAGCAAATAATGCTATGAATTATAAGGTAAGGAATGGAGAATACAACCAAGAATATCATAATGCCTCTGTATTGCTTCATGGTGTGACCGCACCTTGAATATTTCTGGTTGCCATATTTAAAAAAAGAATATAGCAGAATTAGAAAAGGTACAGAAGAGTGACCAAAATGATAAAAGGGATGGAAGGATACTCCTATGAGGAAAGGCCTAAAAGATTAGAGCTGTTTAGCAGGGAAAGGAGACAGCTAAGGGGCGATATGATAGAGGTCTCTAAAATGAGCAGAGTGGAATGGGTAAACTAAGATTGGTTGTTTACTCTTTCAAAAAGTAGAAAGATTAGGGAAACATGCAATGAAGTTAAAATGTAGCACATTTAAGACTAATCAGAGAAAATATTTTTTTCGCTTGACACAAACTCTGGAATTTGTTGTTGGAGGATGTAGTAAAAGCTGATAGTGTAGCTGGGTTTAAAAGAAGTTTGGACAAATTCCTAGAGGAAAAATCCATAAACCATTATTAAAGTGGACCAGGGAAATCTCCTGCTTACCCCTGGGATAAGCAGCATGGAATCTGTGCACGTTTGGGAACCTGACAGGAACTTGTGGCCTGGATGGGCCACTGTTGGAAAACAAGATACTGGGCTTGATGGACCTTTGGTTTGACTCAGTATCTTATGTGTTTATGAAACTTGTCTTCAGCAATTTGTAGGCTATCATATCCATGCCTTCTGCAGAAGGCCAGATAAGGTATTCCATTTACTTCATGGTGCCCAAAAAAGGTGGGTCCTTTATTAAACATTCTGGACTTGAGGGTGGTCAATGCCAAGCTAAAAGTGCCCCATTTCCACATGGAGATCCTCAGCTTAGTTATTGTGTTGGACCAGCAAGAAGAGTTTCTAATCTTGGACGTTTCTGAAGCATACTTCCATATTCTGATTCGGGAGCATCATTAGTACTTTCTCCTGCATTCTGGACTGCCATTTTCAGTTTTGTACCTGCCTTTTAGCCTGGGCACATCGCCCTACACCTCAAAAGTTATGGTGGTGGTGATCTGGATGACTAACTGACTCAGTCTGACGCCATGGAGAAGTCCAGGGCAGACACAACCCAAGTGATCTGGTGGTTGGAGAAGCTAGGATGGGTGATTAATTACTCCACAAGTAGCTCATATCCCTCCAAGGACTTGATCTGGGTGTCCACTTCAACACTTATTTAGGCAGAGTGTTTTTCAACTCAGACATTTTGGACAAGCTGCAGCTCAGGGGTTTTGCTCAGACAGATCCCAGGGCTCAGGACTACCTGTAGCTCCTGGGATCAATGATGTTCACCTTGGAACTAGTAACTTGGACTAGAGAGCATATGCAAGTCCTGCAAGGGCATCTTCTGAGTCACTAGTCTCCCTGCTCCTAGTTGTTCAAACAGTGCCTACCTCTTCCCAGGAAAATCAAGGGCAAATTGGTCCTGTGGCTACAAAATCACCCTCTGATGGATGTGATGCCTCTTAAGGGACTGAATTGGGTAATAGTTACTATGAATGCCAGCATGTTAGGTTGGGGGTCACATTGTCTGTGAGTTTGTTCAGGGCGGTGTTCCTCTCAGGAAATCTCCTGGATGAGCAACAGACTAGAGGCCAGGGTGATCTTGGCTTTAAAGAGAATCAGTTTCTCCTGGAAGGCAAAGTGATCTGAGTATTCTCAGACAATGGAATAACAGTGGCATACAGTATGTTGTCAAGTAAGGCAGCACTCATGGTTCCATGGTAGCCACAGAGGCTCATCTGGTGGCTCTGTCTGCAGCCCAGGTAGCATCAACAATGCGCAGGCTTACTTCTTTAGTCAGAAAACCATGGATTCAAGAGAGTGGGAGCTTAGCTCTTGCACATTTGACTTCATTTTGTGGAGGTAAGGCCTGCCAGTGTTCGATCTGTTGGCCACCTGGGGACAGGCTTTGACAAATTTTCTTGGAATCTAGGAGCCAGTGGCTGAAACCTAGGTGCAGTGCACGCCACAATTCCTACAAAAGTCTATCACAGTTACTTTCTTAAGTTTCAGGGCCTGATTCTTAGTGCAAGAGGATATTGCATCATCTGTAGGGCAGGTCCCTGCTAAAGGATCACCTCACCACATCAAGGTGACGCTCTCCTTCTATGAGTGATGCCCTCCCAAGATGCGACACAGGAGACCTGAATATGGAAGCCCCTAACAAGGCCTCCGTCTCTGGCCTCTGCTAGCCAACCGCTCCGGATACCTTCCATACACGTGGGGAGGACATGGGGGCAGCCTCCTTGCTCCTCCGTGCTACCAAGCTGCACATCAAGGAAGCAGGAAGGAAGGGAGCCCCCCCAGGTCAGAACGAGGATGGGAAAGTACTCTCTCTTGCTCCTTCCAGCATCCCCGATCCGGCCGGCCACGAGGCCCCCATGGCGGCGGCCATCTTGCCTGGTGACATCATGGCCCAGGCTCCTCCCCCTGCGGCGCCATTGGCCGGCGCCAATACAAGCGTCTTTGAAGGAGGAGCCATTCACACGGGTGACACTCCCAGCGCCGATGGTCCGTGTGGCGCGGAGGCATCGGCAGGACAGAACTCGCCTACGGATGGCTCCACAGTTCACAGCTAAGCAGCGGCGGATTGGCAGGAGGCAGCCATCTTCTGATGCGACTGGCTCCAACAGCCCTCACGGACCTTCTCCATGCCCCCGCGGCACCGGCAGCAGATCTGAGAGCGCGCACAGCCACTGCCTTTGGGACCAGCGATCTCCTTTCTTCCGGCAGGGGGGAACTAATCTCGGGTGCGTTCTGATCAACCCGGACCGGCAAACAAGAAACAGGCTTGCTCTCCACGCCGCCAGGATCGGCTCACCCGGTGCCCCAGACAAACGTCAGCATTGCACCCTGGAGGAGTAGCCTAGTGGTTAGAACACAGACTTGGGACCCAAGCGACCAGGGTTTGATTCCTGGCCTTGGCCAGGTCACTTGACCCTCCACTGCCTCAAAAGAATCTAAGTTAGCAATGTCCCTGTTTATATTGTAACTTAAACTTCCATCGCATTTAGCTTGCTTAAAATGAGGGCGGACTTGCTCCGCGCCTACCAAGGAAGCATCGGGCTTTAGCTCCTCCACGCCGCCACATGATTGCAGTGCATGCAGTTCCCAGCGCATGCAACTTCCCCACTGATGGGACCCATCAGCCACAGCAAGTTTGTCCAGTGCGTACAAATCCCCCAGCGCATCTTACAAGCCTCCAGCACTGGCTGATAGAGATGGTACCGTCTCCGATCTACGGTCACCAGGGACACAACCAAGAACCAACCTTGGACAAAGTCACTTACTCCCCAGTGCCTCAGCATAATGGTCTGGAAAATCTACGGTGCCAACAGTTTGGTGCAGTACACACAGCAGTGTGTTCAGGGGCAGAAGGTCATGGGTTCAAGTCCCAGCTGTGGCTTCTACAGAACATGTCCAGATAATTCCGCTGGATGATGGACACCCTCTACTTCCTCGGTCAAAAGCATGCCTTTCCACACAGAAGGCCACGAGACCTTGATAAGTGCCTTAACGAACGGCCTGGGAATCCATTTCAGCACATGCGCCCGATTCCCAAGTGGAGAAGGAGTTTTTTTCTTTGAACTACTAAGGCTGATGCCGATTACAAAAGTTACCTGGATGACCATGGGCAGGAAGGGAGCGACATCTACATCCAACTGCACAGGTAGGATACACCGCATAGGTAGCCACTCTGGCACTCCTCCTAAGGACTCCAAAGGCTCTAACCTAGTGGTCAGAACAGCGAGCTAGTAGCAGGGAAAGTGGGGTTCAGACTCACCCTGACGCTGACCCATGTGGCGCTTCCATGCCTATCCGGTCTTCCGGCTCAGGCACCACCCCGACAGTGGGCAGTGCACTCTTTGTTGGTAGTGGTATCGATGTGCTGTGTTTGGACTCTTCTTTGTACCGGTTTGACCCCTCCCCAGCACGGCTATTGGCCTTCAAGGAAAGTGTGCTAGCCCTCTCTGGTCACATGGCCCGACTATGAGAAATGAAGTATGTGGGGACTTTACTTCCTACAGTACAGCCTGCAACCGCCGACGCTTGCTGCTTTCCAGCCGGCAACATCCGGACGCTGGCACCTCTGCACTTCGTGCCACTTCCTGCCCCCGCATTCAGCTCTCCTTGGACTGGCCCAGGACAGAAGCAAAGGCCACAGTGGCGCAGCCAGCCCTGAGGAAGTGCCCGACACAAAGCAAACACCTGGGGATCCTACACCACCATGGCTGCACAGCCGAAGCTATGGCTGCGTGCCCGAAACTACAGTACATGGCCGCACAGCTGAAACTACATCACGCCAGTAGCACACCAGCGCCTCACATTCATGACCCCCTACTTGTCTCTAAAGAAGGCTCATCTCATCCAGCCACAGGCCTGGATCTTCACCCACCAATGCAGCCTCAACAAATGAAAGGGCAGCGCCCCAGGTTAGACCCATATGGATGATATGGTGCCCATATCAGTTCAGAGCCTGTGTGGAAGATTACAGTCCAGAAAGACGGGAGCCTTCACGTCTGTAACTAAGTAGCACTTGAGTGCGGTCAATTCACTACCAAGAGGCGTGGATGAGCGGCCACCTATAGCCTCCAAAGAGCATCCTTCAATGGAAGACTTGGCAGTCCACAAGAGGCGTGGGTAAGTGGCCACCTGTAACCTCCAAAGAACGTCCTTCAATGGAAGACTTGGTAATCCACCAGATGTAGATAAGACACACCGTCCACCAGATGTGGATGAGATGCCCTCACGGCCTAAGTAAGCCCTGACAATCCACCACCGTTTACTATCGCGTGGTACAGTATAAATAACCAATGTGCTCAATCCACCGGCTACAGCGGAGGCCCACCACTGGTTACAGCGGCAACAATGGGTACAGTACATAAATAGTCATTGTGTCTCTTCCACCACCAGTTGCAGTAGCAAGCAGTGTGGTGCAGTATAAATAGTCAAATTGTCCTCGAGCAGAAGGTCACAGGTTAAAATCCCAGCTGTGGGCACTGCAGCACATGCCCCTACCTCAGCCTGGGAGGTTAATAACCGCGCATTGCCTGCAGGCATGACCTTCATGACCTCTGTACCTGTGCACTCCCGGAAAACCCTGGTACCCTCCCCCCCCCGACTCCATCTGGGCAGAAGGGCCCACGCGGTGCCCACGAATGGTGACAGCCCGCCTCGGTGAAAAGGGTATCGGTCCTCCCACACCCACTACTCTGCCTTGCCATCTCCAGCGAACCATGCCGCCTGTTAACCCTTGAAAGACCCAGGCCCGTAATGGTCATCATGATGCGGCTCTTCTCTGCCCTGCAGAGAGCACATGCCCCAATAATCTCTGTGGCACTAAGACTAACATCACGGGGTGCATGAAGGCAGAGGGACAAGCCCATTGCCAACCGGGGATCTCCAGTCAGGTCCGGCCTCAGCTCAAGGGCAGCATTCTGACTCAGCATGCTCAAAGACAGGCACAGCTCACAGGTTCCAGACTTGCCTGGGATGTCTGTTCAGCTCAGGATCAAACTTGGCTGGGACGTCAGCTCAGCTCAAGGGCAGCACTATGGGAAAAACAAAACAAACCTGGGCTTAGAGGCATATCGGGAAATTACAGATGCCCGGCCCCTCCCTTCCCCTCAAATTTACGTGGGAGCTCCCTCAACCCTTAGAGCACCATCCACCTGTGGGGCTGACCGCAAATATTCTTATCACCACGTGTGGAATAGGAAGTGCAATCACTAAAATGGACCACGCACACTGTAATGGACAATGCCCTTCACCATGCACACTGTCTGACACTGTCCGGTACTTGTACCAGCACCTAAATAGACATCGCCCTCCATCACACACACAGTCCGGTACCCATACCCTGCGGTTTTCCACCCACCTACGCACCACATCCGAACGGCTACGGTGGAGCGCTGCGTGGGAGCCACCTCAAGGCCCTTGCACATCTGAGATACATCTCCAGGGAAGTTTCTCCACGGCCCTGTGCTACCGTATGCCCAGGACCTACCATGAACAATGTACGCACCTGGCTGCCCAATCCCAGCGGTATACGGACAGTGTACGCACCTGGCTGCCCAATCCCAGCGGTATACGGACAGTGTACACACCTAGCTGCCCAGTCCCAGCGGCATATGCCCCTGGGGACTTCGCCTACACCTCCATGCCTGCAAGGCCACAAGGGCCTCACAACAGAGATTATCACATCACCCGGGCAGGGCATCGGTACACACCATTCAGGAATATCACCGGTAATTCGTGCACCTCACGCAGTAACCATATTGAGAAGTATAAGGTCGGGAATTCTTAGCGACCAGGCATAAGGAGATGCCTCGTTGTCTGCCAGCCTTCCATGCTGGCCCAAACACATCATGTCCAAACTTCTCTCTGCGCCGCTAGTTGTAATCAAGAGACATTAACTCCAAACTATATCGCAGACTCAAACAGAAACCATGGCTCCATGCCCCTTCTCTCTATGCTTTGTCATCCATGCAGCCCCAACAATCTGACCGGCCGCCCGGACTATTGACTCTGCGGGCTTACGGATCAACTTCATACCACTCTTAATCACTCCGCTGTTACCATGGATGATAAAACATCCCTTACCCACTGTTACCATGGACCATAAGACATCCCTTACTGGGTCAGAGCGAGACCCATCCAGCCCTGTATTTCTGCGCCCAACAATGACCAACCTAGCCCATGTCTCCCCAAGACACAGGTTAGGTTCATCAATGCTGTGGTTCCCCTAGGCTTATAATGGGCCAAGCAGAGATTTCCTGGTCCCTGCTACACTATTGGCCTTACAACTCCCCGGTAACAAGCCTCAGAGTTGATTACCCCCCCTCCCCCCCAAAAAAAATGGTTTTTTTGCCCCGCACAGGTGTGCCTTACAATTACACCCTCTGCACAGGTGTGCATCGCAACCGCAGGCCAGCGCAGAGTGCCTGGTAGTTGCACCACTCACAGCATCACATTCATTTCTACAGGAGCGGGTTGCAACATGCGGTATCACAAGGGTGCATACCAGACCTAAAGAGTTGTCTCGGCCTCCCCCATCCACCACAGCGCATGGCAGCTTGGGAGGCACCAAGTGTGGCTGACTCATCCTGCTTGTCTTAGGAGAAAACTGAGTTACTTACCTGTAACAGGAGTTCTCCGTGGACAGCAGGATAAGTCAGCCACACATACCCGCCCGCCTCCCCTGGGAAGGGGTCGGCCTCCGTCCGAGTACCCGCCTCCTAGCAGCAAAAGGTTCAGCTAGTGACGTACTGGCTAGCTAGGGGCGGGCAGGGGGTGGGGCCAGTCTGCCCATGCTCAGAAGGTCAAAAAGACCGTCTGAGCTATAGAGAGTACTTCTGTCTCGGCGCCGTTGGATGACATCACCAAGTGTGGCTGACTTATCCTGCTGTCCACGGAGAACTCCTGTTACAGGTAAGTAACTCAGTTGCACGGCCCCAAGGAGGATGTGGGTGAAATTCCTAGATCATCTCTTCCATTACCCAGGCTGGAGAGATGGTGCAGAGATAGCAGTAACAGCTCCTGGGAGGTGGAGGTACTCATTACACAATGGCAGTACTGAATGGCCATATTGCATTGTTCTGGAAGGATCCCGGCACATAGCCCTCAGCCGAGGACAGTCTCAGCATTAACTGGGCTCATGCGAATTAAGAGGAATATAAAACAGGAGAAAACCTTTGTTTACATGACTTTACATTTGCTATGACATGCTTTGTGTGTTTCTTTAAGATGTGACTTAAAGGTGACTCGATTTCATTTGAGCAGCCCTGGTTCAGACTGAGCTAGAATTATGAAAGAGCAGAACAGAAAGGGAAATAAAAATACCTTCAATTCCATTTCTTAGTCCCTTCCCCCATGGATCAAGTAATGGGTTACATAACTTAAAATGGAATAAACAAAACCTTTTCTTCTTAAAAACAGACTCAGAGAGGGCACAGAAAAGATGGATGTACAAAAAGGTTTTGCAGCAATTAATGCTGCCATCACAAATAAATAATATGGTACAAAACCAAGCCCCCAAGAACACGGTTTACAAAAAATGTGCCCAAGGCTAAAAAAAAGTAAAAGGTAACAAGTTTTTTCAGGTCATTCTCTAAATTGCATTGCCTATGTGTACTTTAAGAGGGCAATGGCCAGAGCTCTACTGCCAACTGTACTATGAGCAGCATCACACACACATTGAAAGTACTCTGACCAGCTGATAAGATAGCACCTAGTTACACGTGGCTGTTTTGCATAGATTACTTCTAGCAATAGGGTCACACCATTGCACATGCTTATGCAACCACCCAAAGGAAAAGCAGCTGGGGGAAGGCTCAGGGGCTCAAGTGTCCAGTCAAATGCAGTATCTGGCTGGTAAACCTCACCTGTCAGACTTGCTAGCTTTCTGCTGCTGAATGAGGTGCAAGAGCACAGGAACTTTCTAAAATTCTTTCTAGGTGACACATCAAGCCCACCAACTTGCATCAGGCTATAAATTATTACACATATTCATAGCAGGTAGAAAGTATTAACTAAGGGGCAAATCATTAAAACATTCTACACAGGTAAGCACATTTACTTACATAAGAACATATTCTGATTATGGCCTTTGCCCCCTTTGTTCACTGTAGCTATCCTATCACTTTTATCCACATATTAAAAGGGGGGGGGGGGGTAAAAGTGTGCAGACTGTATTTCTAAATCTCCATGCATGCCTTCTGGCATAGACAGATTTTTTTAAGACTTCACATGGAGCTTCCCACCTTACAGAGAAGTATGAAATTGCTCTCTTATTTAGAAATTTATTAAAGGAGAAAAAGTGTAGTTACTCACCCATAACAGGTGTTCTCTGTGAACAGGAGTAAGTCCTCACGTTACCGACAGAGCCCCGCAAGGAACACTACCCAGCTTCAAAAGGAAGCTTCACCGCATATGCACGCCTGCCTTGGCGCCATCTTCTCTAGTCTAATAACATAGCAGGAGTCACAAACGGCAACTTCCCAGGGAGGTGGGAGGGTTTTGAATATTTGTTCACGGAGAACACCTGCTACTGGTGAGTAAGTCCTCACAACCCTCCCACCTCCCCAGGAAGTTGCCTTTTTTGGCTCCTGCTAAGTTATTAGAGAAGATGGCGTCAAGGCAGATGCGCATGTGCGGTGTACCTCCCAAAGGTTTCCTTTGGAAGATGGGGAGCATTCCATGCGGGGCTCCATCAGTGACATCACCCATCTATGAGGACTTATTCTTTGCTGTACACAGAGAACACCTGCTACAGGTAACTACACTTTCTCAGTAAACAAGCAGGAAATAAGTCCTCACGTATTGGACTCCTAAGCTACAGGCTACCAGAACCCAAGGAGATCAAACAGCCCAACAAAACTGGAGAAGCCAGAAAGAATAGCAAGGTAGCCCACCAAGGGACTTGTCCGATTCATCATTCTCAGCAAACAGCAACTTGAGGGGTTTTAGCAAGTAGCCTGGAGAGACAGAAGGGCTGGTGGACAGGAATTGACTCTAAGACCCAAAGAGATGCCTGAGCATGGCCTGGCCAAAATTGCTGTCCCATCAGGAATCTCAATCCAGACACTAATAGGTAGCAAAGGTATGGACAAAAGACCACATTGCAGTCCTGCAGATATTGAGCAGAGACCGCCATCGCATGGACATTGTGAACGGTGACATAACCCTCAAGGCTCAACACAGCTTTGGAATACATGAAGGCAATGCAATCAGCCAGCCAAAGGGAGAGCATGCACTTCAAGACAGCGGCAGCCAGCTTACTGCAGTCAAAGGAAATTAATAGTGGGGAGGACTGGCTGTGCGCCTTCATGCATTCCAGTTATAAGCTCACTTGCAGGTGTGCAATGCTGTCCTCCCAATTAGAGGGAGGTCAGGGAAAGAAAGTCAGTAGGACTATTGATTGGTTAAGGAGGGACACTGAGACCACCTTTAGCAGAAAGCAGGGGTGCGTGCGAAGCACCACTCTGTTCTGATGGAACCAGGTGTATGGAGGGTGAGGGACCAGAGCCTGCAGCTCACTGATGCGTCATGCCAACATCGCATTCACCAGAAAGAGGGCCTTCCAGATCAGGAACCTTAAGGGACTCGAGTCCTGCAGCTCATAGGGGCCTGCATCAGCTGGACAAGCAACACATTAAGATCCCAAGCTGCCATTGGGGGCTTGAACAGGGGCTTCAAGAGGAGCAGACCTCACATGAATCAAGCTACAAGAGGCTGAGCTGAAATGAGTCTCCCCCTGAGCACAATGGTACACCCCTATTGCACCGAGGTGGACCCACAGCGAATTGGACTTCAGGCCAGAGTTTGAGCTGCGGAAGATACTCCAGTAGTTGGTCCATGGCACAGGAGAAGGGGTCCAGTACCATGTCCATACACTAGATGGCAAACCTCTGCCACTTTAGAACATAGGTCTTGTGCGTCAAGTCCTTGTGGAACACCAGAAAGATCTTGGTAACACTCTCTAGAAGACTGAGCTTGGGGAGGACTATCTGCTCAGCATCCATGTCATGAGGGCCAACAAGTGGACACTGGGGTGCAGCAATTTTCCGCCCTCCTGCGAAATGAGGTCTAGGGTGGAGCAGCTCCCTTTGCGAGAGCTGCAGCAGAAAGGGGGAACCATGGCTGCCAAGGCAAGTATGGGGCAATTGTCAGCCTGGAGCTTCAGAAGGGTTTTATCCATAAATGGTATCAGGGATAACGCATACAGCAAGCTCTCTCACCACTGGAGGAGGAAGGCATCCAAAGCCAGGCGGTTGCTGGTCAACTGCTAAGTGTAGAACTGAACCAACTGGGCACTGAGTGTCATGGCAAAATGGTCTACCACAGGCCCTGGGTTCACAGACTGTCCAGGTGCACTCCCCAGCAGAGGATGGACACATTTGTGGTGAGCATCTTGCAGGAGGTCACCACCACTGCCGAATGGAATAGGAGGCTCCTCAGTAGATTCCTGGACTCGAACCACCAGGCTAGGGACCACACCAAGGGTACAGTGACTCTGATCTTGTCTTGTAGGCGACCTGTTGCCTGTTTCCATTGCATGCTGAAGGTCCACTGGGCCTGGGGTATGAAGAGCTAGGCCTGAAGGGTGACATGCACTGTGGCAGCCTTGTGGCTGAGAACTCTCAATATCCCGCAAGCTGTTGTGTGATGCAGGTGCTGCACACCACCCACTACCTCGATGAGCCACTTCATGCGGTCTGCCAGAAAGAAGGCCTGCACCTGACTGGTGTCAAGGAGAGCCCCGATGAACTCCAGTTGCTGCAAGGGCTGGAAGTAGGACTTCAAATACTTTACCATGAAGCCCAGTCACTCGAGCATGTGAATGGTAGTTCAGCAGACTGTCGGACGGTGTCTGGTTTGGGACATTTGATGAGCCAGTTGTCCAAGTATGAGAAGACAAAGACGAAGGACTCCCCTGGACCAGAGGAAGGCGGCCCCAACCACCAAACACTTCATAAAGACCTGTGGGGCTGAAGCCAGCCCGAAGAGAAGCACTCAGTACTGAAAATGCTGGTCACCCAGTACGAACCACAAATACTGTTTGTGACTTGGGTAGATCAGGATGTGTATACACATATCCTTTAGATCCAAGGAGCATAGCCAATTGCCCTGAAGAAGATATTGATCAGCACCCCCAGCTCCAACAGGCCCCGCAGGCAGACCACACGTAACCTACTCAGCCTGCCAATAGAAATTCGCAACAGCACCCAATATGCCTTCCAGAGGTCCTTCCCTCTACACCCCACTCTATGGAATGCACTGCTACCTAACTTATGAAATATCCAGGAGAAAAATCTTTTCTAAACAACTAAAGACATCTCTACCAAGAACACTATTGACACTATGCCAAGAAACTACCAGACTCATCACCCCCCACCTACCTACCCCTCACATCATACTTGCCCATTTATGTACCACTGCCAACTCCGATCCTGTGACCCCTCTACGATCCCCGAGAGGATCAAGTACATCTCACCATTCCGTTAATAAAGTATGCACTGTTTTGACTGGTAGAAAAACAGTATACCAAAACCAGTTAAATAAAAATAAAATGACAGTAGCAGCCCAAGCAAGATCATCTTGAACTTCTCACACACTAGGAACCAGTTTAGGTTTCACAGATCCAGGATGGGCTGGAATCCACCAGTCTTTTTGGAAACCAGGAAGTATCTGGAATAGAAGCCCTGACTGACCTGGAGGAACTGGCTTGATTGCTACGTCGGCTAGCAGAGTGAAGACTTCTTTTTGCAACAGGCTCCGGTGTGTGGGGTCCATGGGGTATTCCCCAGGGACATGCAGAGGCAGCACCTGGGTGAGGTGGAGCCAATTCCCACTGTGGATGATCTGCAACACGCATGCATCTGAGGTGATGAGAGGCCACCTGTGGGTGAAGTGGACGAGCTGCTCCCCTACCTATGGAGGTACCCCAGCAGACAGAGACTGGCTGGCTATGCTCCCAAGGAATCCATCAAACACCCACCCCTGTCTTTAGCTGCAGGGCAGGCTGTGCCTTCAAGGTCTTATCCTTCCGCTGCTGGCAGAGGACCTGCACCTGTGGCTGTTATTACCAGTGGGGGATGGGTAGAAGGCCTTCTTAGCCTGAACATGAGATATGCCATACTGGGTCAGACCAAGGTCCATCAAGCCCAGTATCCTGTTTCCAACAGTGGCCAATCTAGGTCATACGTACCTAGCAGTATCCCCAAGAGACACAGGTTCCACAATGTAGGTTTCAACTGATGATGAACAGTACAGTGGCCTCTGCCACTAGAATAAGTGGATGAAACCAGATACATGTAAATACCGTGTTTCCCCAAAAATACCGGGTCTTATATTTATTTTTGCTCCAAAAGAAGCACTAGGGCTTATTTTCAGGGTAGGGCTTATGTTTTTTTCAGCCAATCAGTGAAGTGTTACCACAGAGCGCACAAAAGGGAAAATGAAAAATGAAACATGAAAAATGGAAAACCAAACCAAGTGGCCCTCTGGGAGAGCTCTGTGAACCTTGGACTGCTCAACCCCCAACAGGTCAGACCCCGCCCCCCGAAACCACAGCGGTTTAAAATAAAAACCACAGATTTAAAAGCTGAGCAGGACCTTTTCCTCGCGCCAAAATGCTCACGCCGAGCCCACAGCAAGCAATGTCGCCTAAAAGAGCTGCCCGGCGCTTTACAACCCGCAGCTCCTGTAGCTCAAAATGGCCGCCGCCACCGGAGCATGCCAGAAACAACGGGCGCCAAAAGCAGTGCAGGATACAAGGCTCGGGGGATGGCTTCCACACCTCCGACGCCCAAGAATTTTATAGCCGCCAAACAAAAGACCCGAAATAACCAGCCTTTGCCAAACTTACGGGTCTGCAACGGGCTCTAGCCTGCGGTACTGCTTTAAGCAGAGCAGCACCATCGGCGAGCCTCTCGTCCTTGTGCCCCCACAGTCTGATACTGCCGCGGCTCTTCTCTCGGCAGTAAATGCCCCTGTGATCCGGTTCCAGGGCTCTCCCCCGTGCTGTCTAGGGGGAGAGATCTGACAAGAGAGCCTGCCGTCTGAGACGAGACAGGCAGAGAACGGCACTAACACAAAGCTTTGCTGATTCCTTGAGGGCTCTTCCCTAATTAATGATTTTTTTTTTAAAGGGGCAGCCCCAAATGAATTGAAAGGAACTCCACAGCCCCTTGGAGAGAATGCATTCCCCTACCTCAAGAACACACACAGGCAACCCTCCTCCATGATCTGCACTAGGGCTTATTTTCAGGGTAGGGCTTATATTACGGTAAGCACAGGAAAACTTGCTAGGGCTTATTTTCAGGGTAGGGCTTACTTTCGGGGAAACACGGTAACAGCAATTTTTGAAAGAGAAGGACATGTATACTTTTCCCTTCTATAACTGGGTTTTACACATGGAAACAGCCATTTCTAGAATAAAACACCATATAGGCATGTAGCAGTATGCAGTGGCAGCGATCCTATGCATACTTTTAAATGTAATGAGTGGGTGTGGTTGAAGGGAATTTAGGATTTACATATGTACCTTGCAAAAAACATGTGTAAGTCCTGATAGACACATACAAATGTCTGCACTGGAGCAAGTTAACTATATATGCCTGTCATTGCCAGATAGGTCATGTAAGTGATAATTTAGAAAGTTATGCCTGTGGAAAGCCTATCGCCATCGTGTGATGCTTTCAAAAATTTACTACTTACCTGTTTAAAAAATAATTTTGAAAAACAAACAGGGGGAAGGCTGAATGGAAAAAAAAAAGTTTGTTCTAACTACTATCTTACTAAAAACAAGAAAAAATATTAATCTCTTGACTCATAAATATAGGTCACCTCACCCTATAAAGGAATTCATCATGGATTCTCATTAGAACACCCTTCTTGTTTTTTTATTCTACACACAGGGGGGCTAAATGCCAAAGTAACACTGTTCATGAGAAGAAGGAAAGGAGCTCAGGTTTAGTCACTGAAGTCTTTCCAGTGCACAGCTCCACAAAATTCTATAAATGCAAATACAATAAATAAAGTTCTGGAATAAAAAGCAACTGTCTTCTTCTTGTAGAAAATACACAAATAAAAACATTTCTTCTCCTTGAACTGAATGCCAAGAATCTGGCCCCAATTGTGGAGTCCTGCCCACTGTTTCAGAGAGTATGGGAAGGATGGAAAGTCTGTTCATGGATGCATCTCATCTTCTGTCACAGTTCGTCATGAGGTATACGGAGAGCATAGTCACAAAGATCTGTGAAGACAACAAACAAAACTGAAGGAAGAGGATGCAGAATCAGAGTACACTTTCAGAGACAGACAGATAAAGTATATAAATTGATCCACTGCCATCCAGGACAGGCTCCCATTTGGTGGGAATCTGGAAGGAGGTGTTAGAGCAAAATCGACAAAGTAAATAGTAGCAAACTACCAGGACCTCTGTGTTCACCCCAGAATTCTGAAGGAACTCCAGTATAAAACATGCAGAACTTCTACTGGTGTTTCTACTTAGTCTATTATTAAAATCTGCTACAGTATAGGAGGCAGCAGCATATTTATACCCTTAACCAACAACTACTGCCCTCTCTTCCCCCCCTAATATTTAGTCCACTGGGGACAAGCGTCCTGTCAACAAGTTCTGGAGAATGAAAATGGTACTAGATGCTGTTGCAATTCTATAAAGCCTTTGCAGTTTAAGGGGCAATGAAGTAGAACAGCAGTAACGGTACAGTAAAACATCTGACAATGTAAAAGAAGTGGACTCACACAGGCAGGGCAGCTGCCCATGGGCATTTTCCTGACTCAAGAAATGGCAAGTAGACAAGGGGCATCAGGGTGACTGGCCATTGCCGGGCAATCTTTCTGAGGCCTGAGTAGGGGGGATTAATATCCTTAAAATGAATGAGTTTCCCAGGCTACTGTACCTGTTGTATGGTATCCAGCGGAGTGTTTAATGAGCTCAAATTATTCAGTTATATATAGAAGAAGGGTTCCTGTATTAAGCTCAATATGTTAAGTCATCCTAAAGATCAAGGAGGCATGGCTTAGCACCCAGTATCAGGAATTGGCTGGGCATACAAATCCAACATAGATGGCTCATCATTTAGAGGCCCTTCAATGAGGGCAAGAAGCTCGCTCATCTGTTCTTAGTCCAGCTCAGTCATTGGCTGAGTGTCCAGGTGTTGCCCTGTTCTGCAAATGCCTTGACTATATGGCGAGCTGTGTGCAAGAGGATGTGTACCCAGGGTGAACTGCTCGCCCGTTTGTCCCTTACGCATGACAAATCTGCCCCATCATCTAGTTTTTTCCTTTGTTAATCTGAAACAATGACAAGAGAGAGCATACACCCAGGTATGTGGAGCAGCTTTGATGTGCAAAAGAGATTTAAAATACTTGGTCACCAAATATGATATTCTGTTGGTTAAACAACCAATATACAAGAGTATCAAGGAAGCTCTGTTCAATATTAAAGCTAAAGGGTGTGTACCCCACCAAACTAATGTGATAGGGGTGTTTTTTGTACAGAGCAGCCTCTAAGTTTGAAGAGGTACCTCTGCACTGTAATCGGGGTCTGTTGAAATCTGCACAGGGAAACTATTCACAACGTCTGGCCAATTAAAGCAAAGGAGATCAGTTCCTTACTTGAGCACATTACATTTCAGTGTGTTGCAGGAGAGCCAATTTAATAACTAAATTGTGCTTCCTTTTCGTCCCTCTAGTCCAGTCCCGGAACCATAGAGTTTAGAATCTCCTCCAGCAGCTTTGGAGACTGAAATACCTCATTGCTTTGCTGGCACCAGTATAAATAGGCTAGGACCGCCCCGTCTCACCAGTACTTTCAGTCTCCAAGCAGCTGAAGGAGATTCTGAGCCTAGGTTGGGCTCAGACTAGGCAAATAAGCAGAGTAGATTGGCTACATCCCCTGTTTTTACTTTCTGGGGTTAAATTTTAAATTTTCCTTTGAATTTGGATGGTTAACTTCTTTTAATTGGTGCTTTCCAGTTTGTTGCAGGAGCAGGGCTTTGGCTGAAGAGTTTCTCCTCTGGCTCCATTTCCTCTTCAGTCTCTCTCTCTCTCTCCCCCCTCTCAGGCCCCGATGCTTAAACGAGCATTGCTAAAGTACCCTGGGTTTCATTGCTCTGTGTGCCTCCCTGCTCCCGAACCCGCTTCTAAGGGTGAGGAGCAGGTAGAAGGCTTCCCGGCAGCACCGCAGGTTTCGTGTGTCACTTCTGCTGGGGTTTGGGTGTCAGAGCAGAAGCCGCGGCACGGCTGAGCTCCGGCGCGGCTGCTGATTCGGCACTCTCTGTGAAACGGAGAGGTGAGTGCAAGCACTGTCCTTTTTTCTGTATTTTCAGGGGCCGTGAGCGCATTCGGCGCGGGGTAGGCTGCCGGCTTCTTGGCTTCGGTCTGGGTGCCTAGCCGCGTGATACTGCGCGGGAAAGCTGTGGCGGCGGCCATTTTGTGTTGCTAACCCGGGGTTGAGCCATTTTCTTTTTGTTTTCTTTGCTTTTGGGGGTTTCTTTTGCCGTTTCTAGCCCTCGTTTTGGGCAGCGGTCTAGCAGATTCCTTTTTTGGGGGGGGGAGCGGTTTTTCTTAGAAAGGCTATTTAAAAAAAAAAAAAAAAAGAGGAGGAGGGGAGCACTGCACCGCAGGCCTGTTGCTCGGGTGTCTTTCCTGCGGTGCCTGTAGAGAGACTGTAGAGGGGGTTCCGCGGATTGCTATGCCCGCTAAACCGCGCTGTGTGGTGTGTGGCACGCGGCGCGGCTTGCTGGCAGACTCTGGGGTGTGTGGGGCTTGCACACTTGAGTCTGCGGTGATGGAGAGTGCCGCTACGCCGACTGGGGTGGTGCAGGAGGCCGGTCCATCAGGAGCTGGGGATGTCCTGCCTCCGTCGCTAGATCCCATGGTGCTGGGGCCGGGGTCGTCCTCAGGGGAGGGGGTCCTCTCAAGGGGTGAATCCTCTGGGGTCAGCTCCGGTGATACCGACCGATTTCTTTGCCCTCATGCAGCAGGCTTTTGCGCTTCTGCAGCCCGGGATGGTCTCGCAGTCTCAGGGATTCGTGGCTCAGAAGCGGCAGGGTTCCCTGGTCCTGCCTGAAGAGGGCGTCCCTCCCTTGAAACTTAGCAAGGGAATGGGGGGTGAGCTCATGGCGTCGCGCATGGGGGACGATATGGTAACAGAGGCCGCAGATCTGGAAGAGCTCTCTGGTGAGGAGCTGGAGGAAGGAGAGTTGCCTGACGAAGAACAGCGCAGTCGGCTTGTCAGAGTCTTTCGGCGTGAAGAACTGCCGGCGTTGATAGCCGAGACTCTCAAGACCCTCAATATGCCCGCTGAGTCCACGGGGCCGGAGGATACTCTGGAGGATCCCTTGTTGCAGGCTGTGCGGACGTCCCAGCGGGTCTTCCCTCTCCATAGGGTGTTTCGGAGTATGATTCAGGAGGAGTGGGACTCCCCAGAGTCGGCCCTGAAGGGTTCTCGAGCCTTGGCGTGCCTCTATCCATTGTCAGATTCCGATAGGGAGCTATTTCGCTCTCCTAAAGTAGATGTGGCGGTATCTGCCGTTACTAAGAAAACTACGATCCCCGTGGAAGGTGTGGCAGCATTGAAGGACGTGCAGGATAGGAAACTGGATACTCTCCTGAAGCAGGTTTTTGATGTGTGCGCTCTCTCAATGCAAGCCTCGGTGGCGGGGGTGGCGAGAGGCGGTTTGCGCTGGGCCCAGAAATTGCAAGGGGATCTGGTGACTGCGCAGATGGAGGATGGAGCGCGTTTGGAGTCGGGGTCCGCTTATTTGGCGGACATACACTATGATCTGATCCGCGGCTTGGCTAAAAGTATGGCCTCGGTGGTAGCGGCTCGTAGGTATCTCTGGTTGCGGAATTGGGCAGCCGATGGTTCCTCTAAGACTCGCCTCAGCAAGCTTCCGTTTAGGGGGAAGTTATTGTTTGGAGAGGATCTGGAGAGACTAGTCAAGGATCTTGGAGAGTCTAAGGGGGGTCGCCTTCCCGAGGATAAACCGAAGCAGGTGCGGACTAATGCGGGGCCCCGAGGAACCCCTCGCGACTTTCGTAGGTTTCGCTCATCTCGATTTATCCAGCCCCAGTGTGGGAGGTTTCCGGTGCGCAGCCAGGGGTTTCGGGGCTTCTGTGGCGCCGGCAGAGGTTTCTCACCCTTCCAGTCCACGTCCACTAAAAAGTCGCAATGAAGGGAGGCGGACTCAGGTGGAGGTGGTTCCCGTGGGGGGGCGCTTGCGGGAGTTTTACCCTGCCTGGGTCCACATTACGTCGGATTGGTGAGGGTATGCGCTAGAGCTTCACCGTCCCGTGTTAGATTCCTTTGTCCAATCGCCGTGCGGAGCTCTGCTCAAGCGCCGCGCGGTCTCAGCCACGCTGCAGCGTCTGCTACAGCTCCGAGCAGTGGTTCCCGTGCCGCCGGATCAGTGCGGCTGCGGTCGATACTCCATCTATTTCGTGGTGTCAAAGAAGGAAGGAACGTTGCGGCCTATTCTGGATTTGAAAAGGGTAAATCGGTGCCTCCGGGTCACTCATTTTCGAATGGACGCGCTGCGTTCCGTGATTGCGGCCGGGAGAGTTCCTCACTTCGCTCGATCTCACGGAGGCGTATCTGCATATCCCGATTCGACAGGACCACCAGAAATTCCTGCGGTTTGCAGTTCCCATGGGGCACTTTCAGTTTCAAGCATTGCCCTTCGGTCTTGCTACGGCGCCGCGGACCTTCACCAAGATCATGGTAGTGGTGGCGGCGGCGCTTCGCAAGGAGGGGGTGCTAGTGCATCCTTACCTGGACAATTGGTTGATTCTGGCGAAGTCCAGGGAAGAGAGTCTAGCTGCCACGGCCAGGGTCGTCCAGCTGTTAGAGAGCCTCGGCTGAGTGGTCAACTTTGCGAAGAGCCGGTTAGTTCCCTCGCAGTCCTTGGAATACTTAGGGGCGCGGTTCGAGATGGCGCAGGCGGCTGTGTTTCTGCCGGATCAGAGAGCGCAGGGGTTGAGGCGATTGGTCCGGCTGTTTTTGGCCAGGGTGGCTCCCACGGCATGGCAGTATCTCCAGTTACTGGGAACAATGGCAGCAACGATCGAGGTGGTGCCCTGGGCCAGGGCACATATGCGCCGGTTGCAGAGCGCGCTTCTCCGGCGTTGGTCTCATCAGCGAGATGCGTTGTCCCAGTGTTTGCCCTGTCCATCGGAGGTGCGGCTGGATCTTCTTTGGTGGTTATGGCCGGAGAACTTGGCAGCGGGCATGCCTTTGGCAGCTCCCTCCTGGAGACTGTTGACCATGGATGCCAGTCTTCTGGGGTGGGGGGCGCATTACGAAGGCAGGTTTGCCCAGGGGCACTGGTCCCTCATGGAGAAGGGGTGGCCCATCAACAAGTTGGAGATGAGAGCGGTGTTTTTAGCTCTGCGTGCGTTTCGAAAGCGCTTCAGTCAGCAAGCAGTTCGGGTGCTGTCGAACAATGCTACGACCGTGGCTTACATAAATCGGCAGGGCGGTACCGGCAGCGTGATGCTGGAGGAAGAGGCCGGGCTTCTCTTGGCTTGGGCCGAGCGCAATCTGGCGAGTCTGTCAGCACAGCACGTGGCCGGCGTGGACAATGTCGAGGCAGATTTTCTCAGTCGCCGCAGGGTGGACCCGGGGGAGTGGGATCTCCACCCGGAAGTGTTTGCGTTGTTGGTGAAGCGTTGGGGGGGTCCCTTGGATGGATCTCATGGCAAGCTTTGAGTCGGCGCAGGTCCCGCGCTTTTTTAAGCAGGCGGAGAGAGCGGATGTCCGAAGGCCTCGATGCTCTGGCGCAGCGGTGGCCGGAGGGCGATCTTCTCTATGTGTTCCCGCCGTGGGCTTTGATAGGCCGGGTGGTGCAGCGCATAGAGCGGCATTGCGGCCTGGTGATTCTGGTCACATCAGACTGGCCCCGACGTCCGTGGTATGCGGATTTGGTGCGGCTCCTGGCGGACCGGCCGTGGAGGTTGCCTCAGCGGGTCGATCTCTTGCGTCAGGGTTCGTTGCGCATGCCCCAGGTGGGTCGATTCTCGCTTACGGCTTGGCTCTTGAGCGGGCTTGGATGATGGCGAAGGGGTATTCGGCAGCGGTGGTTTCCACACTGTTAAAGGCGCGTAGAAGATCTACTTCCCTGGCGTACATCAGGGTTTGGCGTATTTTTGAGGCCTGGTGCGCGGAGTGCAGTATTGATCCCTTGCGAGCTTCGGTGTCTCAGATTCTTTCCTTTTTGCAGGATGGCGTGGACAAGAGTTTGGCGGCGAGTTCTCTGCGCGTGCAGTTGGCGGCCATTGCTTGTTACCGTGGTAAGATCCACGGTCAGGTGCTCGGTACTCATGGAGACATTCGGAGATTTTTGCGGGCGGTACTGCTCATGCGTCTGCCGCGGCGCTGTGCGGTACCTCCGTGGGATTTGAATTTGGTGTTGGAAGCCTTGATCGGTGCCCCTTTTGAGCCGCTGGCCACGGCCTCTATGAAGGATCTCACCTTGAAAACCGTTTTTCTGGTGGCCATTTGTTCGGCGCGGCGGATTTCGGAGTTGCAAGCGCTCTCCTGCAGGGAGCCTTATCTTTCTTTTTACGAGCACAAGGTGGTTCTGCGTACGGTGCCGGCCTTCTTGCCTAAGGTGGTCTCCGCGTTTCATGTCAACCAGGTGGTGTCCCTTCCGGTGTTCTCAGAGGACCAAAAGGAGCGTTCGGGGGCAAGTTGCACCGCTTGGACGCTAGGCGGGTTCTGAAGAAGTATCTGGTTCGAACAGCGCCCTTTCGGAAGTTGGACAGGCTGTTTGTGGCCTTCGGTGGGCCGCGTAAAGGTGAAGCGGCGGCAAAATCGTCTATCTCTCGTTGGTTGAAGGAAGCGATTGCTTCGGCGTATCTGTTGAATGGTAGATTGGTTCCCGAGGGTCTTCGGGCTCATTCCACCCGAGCACAGGCGGCGTCTTGGGCGGAATTCAGTTTGGTTCCGGTCGACGACATTTGTAGGGCGGCGACTTGGTCGTCCTTGCATTCCTTTGCAAAGCATTATCGGCTGGATGTGGTGATGTCCAGGGACGTTCGTTTTGGTTCGGCGGTGATTCAGGCTGGGCTTGCTGGTCCCTCCTGTTGATGTTCACTGCTCTGTTACATCCTCTATGGTTCCGGGACTGAACTAGAGGGACGAAAAGGAAGATTAAATTAGACTTACCTGCTAATTGTTGTTCCTTAAAGAACTCTAGTCCAGTCCCGGATCCCTCCCTTTCTGTGGGGTACCTTTGCTGGTTTAGGTATTTCAGAAGTACAGCCTGGAGCCTTTGGGGGTCCTCTTCCATAGCGCTGCTGCCTGGCCAGCTTACAGTTTCAGGTGGTACCTTTTATTTATAAAAAATAATAATAAAACAAAAAGAGGTTTACTATATATATATCTTCCAAACAAGGGACAGAGCTAGAGGGCAAGACATGCCCTCTGACCACAACTCCCTTGTGTTTTTATGGGTTGATTGTATTCTTATGTATTCTACTTATTTGTGGCTCTGCTTAGTGTGCTTTGTCAATAGGTACTGGTGAGAAGGGGCGGTCCTAGCCTATTTATACTGGTGCCAGCAAAGCGATGAGGTATTTCAGTCTCCAAAGCTGCTGGAGGAGATTCTAAACTCTATGGTTCCGGGAATGGACTAGAGTTCCTTAAGGAACAACAATTAGCAGGTAAGTCTAATTTAATCATTGTACCTATAGGATTTGCTACTTTCCCCCCACAAATCTGATCTAAGATCTAATCCATTGTGCTGGAGGGAGTGCGGGCTTCATGACACACCTTCACACCTGATGGAACTGTCCCTTTATACTGAATTTCTCAACAGTGGCTTTCTCCAAGATTATTCAGGTGATTGGTATAATTTTCATTTCCATATCATCCCTCCAGTCCAGACTCATGGGTTATGCCCCTTCACCAGCAAATGGAGACAGAGAACCACAGAATTTTGGATGTCACTCCATAAGGGAACTGTGCACCTCATCTGAATCCAGTACTTCTCAGTCTCCAACAGATAGCGAGGAGCTCTGTGTCCTCTGGATGTCACTGAATGGATTAAAAAGAGGAAGGGAAAGGAGATAGATCTTTGATGCAAGAGAAGGTTAGTGGAGCATTGCAGGCTGAATTGCCTGGAGAACCAGGGCTGTTAAGTCAGTCCACGGGACCTCCTGGGGTGCATCACCTGGTGGGTCAGGCCTCTCCCTCAATTGCTCTAGACCCCCTTCTTCCATTGGCTACACACCAGCTTGAATGCTTGGCAAGCCTTGGTGTTGCCACCTGCCTTGTTGATCAGCGATTGTATTAAAAAAAACAAGAAAAATAAAAAAAAGAGCAAGAGCAGGGGAGCCGTCAAAGCAGCGCAGCAAGGCCAGTGGCCCCAGGCTTGAGTGCTAGCAGCAGCCCTGGTTGGCAATTGTACAGGTGAGAATCTGGGGGCTGTTGTGGGCCTTCATGGAATTGCTATGGCTGGAGTGGATGTCAAGCACGGTTGCAATGCCCAGTGACAAGCTGGTGTGTGTGGCCTGTAGTTCACAGCAGGGGACAGTGAATTGAGCTGGAATCTGTTGTGGATGCACGAAGAGCAGCAAAATGGCCAAACTGTCTACAGGTTCTGCTTCTGGGGATCCAGCGTTGTCGGAGAGTGGGCATTTGGCTGGTTTGTCTCTGGGGCCCATGCAGTCACAGGATTCCACATTTTTGGCAGGATCCGTCGCCATCTTGTCCACCACCAGTGAAGTGGCTGCAGACATGATGGAATTGACAGGCCCGAGCCCGGGAATCATGGAGGACCAAGTTGTAAGGAGCAGGAACCAGGGAGTTCATCTGGGTTCCCTTTTTCGTTGGATTTTATACTCTTATTGCACCAGGCCTACTGCCTGAAGCAGGGCTTGGTGGAGGTCCAGGGCTGGTGCAGCAGTAAAACAATCTCCATCCCTGGCAAAGGAGGTCCCAGAGCCGGCTGCGAAATGGAGGCAGCTGGTGGAAGATGCGGCCTCAAGGGATCCAGGGAGTCTGATGATCCCCTGGAGGGATCTTCTGGGCTTTGGGAAGATTCCCCTGCACCGTAACTGGAGGAGGGGGAGATTCCTCCTGGAGAGTATCTGAGCATCATTCGTGTGTTTCAGAGGGAAGAGTTATTAGCACCAATTTCACAGTCCCTAGAGGCTCTGAACATTCCTCAGCAGGTGCCAGAACAGGGTCTTCCATTGGAGGATACCTTGTGGGGCATCACAAAATCAGAAAAGGCCTTCCCAGGGCACCCTGCTATTAAGGAGCCGATTGAAGCGGAATCGGAGATTCTGGAGGCTGGTCTGCAGGGAGCTAGGAGTGATATCTTGCTTGTGCCTGATTCCTGTGGTTGAAAGTGATCTCCTCAAAAGTTTTGAAGATGAATGCCTTGGTCATGGTGGTGACCAAGAAGACCACCATTTCCGTCAAAGGTGGAGTCGCCTTAAAGAATG
This sequence comes from Ichthyophis bannanicus, assembly GCA_033557465.1. NCBI lineage: Eukaryota > Metazoa > Chordata > Amphibia > Gymnophiona > Ichthyophiidae > Ichthyophis > Ichthyophis bannanicus. Next base: position 656,289,415 of record CM066033.1, on the reverse strand, counting down.
TTCAGGATCGGAAACTCAAGGCCCTCTAGGAACAGATTTTCTAGATCAATGCCTTAGTGCTGAAGGCTACCAATTGTGGGGCTTATGTGGGTTGATCCTGCCTGAGGTGGGTGTCGAGTTTATCAGAGGCAGAGTCTGGGCAACAAGAGGCAGTCAAGCTGGAGTTGGGTTCAGCTTTCTTGGCAGATACCCTTAAGTCCGCACCAAATCATAAAGCGCATGTTGGTGGTGGTGTCAGCCTGCTGGCTACTCTGGCTCTCTAATTGGGCAGCTGATGTGTCATGTAAGGCAAGCCTCAGTAGGCTGCCCTTTAAGGGTAAGCTGCTTTTTGGAAAGGCGTTGGAGAAGCAAATGAAGGATTTGGGAGAATCCAAGGGAGTGAAAATTGCCAGAAGACAAGCCTAAGACGCCAAAATCTAAGACTTCTGTAGATTTTGGGAAGTCCACTTTGCTCCCTTTCAGAGAGGTTAATTCCCATCAAGAAGGCAGTCCTTTTGAATCCGGAAAGGCGCAGGTAGGGGCTACTATGCTGGAGCCCCAGATGTGTCTAAGAAGCCACAATGAAGAGAGGGGTGCTCAGGAGCAGGAGGTGCTGGTGGGTGGTCAGCTAAAAGATTTCCACTCCTCTTGGGTCTGGATTACATCTGACCAGTGGGTGCTCGAGGTCATCCAGGACTGGTATATCTTGGAGTTCGCTCAGCCACTGGCAGACGCCTTCGTTAGCTCTCAGTGCAAAGCCCTTGCCACAGCAGCCGTGGTTGTGGACACTTTGGGCAGGTTGCTCTGGCTGGGATTCTGACACAGGTAATACTGCAGCAACGCGATCTTGGTCGCTTCTCCATCTACTTTGTGCTTCTCAAAAAGGAGGGCTCCTTTCGGCTGATCCTCAACCTCAAACATGTGAGCAGAGCATTGCATGTTCCACATTTCTGCATGGAAATCCTGTGTTCGGTGATCTTGGCGGTAAGAAAGGACGAGTTTCTGACGGCCCTAGACCTCACTGAAGTTTATCTGAATAGTTCCATTTGTCAGGAACACCACCGTTTTCTCCGATTCACCATGCCGGCAGGGCATTTTCAGTTTTGGGCCTTGCCATTTGTTCTGGCAATGGTGCATCGGACTTTCACAAAAGCAATGGTTGTGGTGGTGGCAGCCTTGCACTGTGAAGGGATTTTGGTTTACCTGCACCTCGAAGACTGGCTGATCAGTGTGAAGTCAGAAGTGGAGAATGTTGAGGTCATGCAGAAAGTGTACAGTCAAGGATCTACGCCGATGGCAGTTTTCATTGTGGTTGTTTATTCGGCCTGCAGAATTTTGGAATTGCAGGCTTTGTCCTCTAGGGAGCCTTTCCTGGTCATCTGCAGATCAGGGTCCCCCTCCCTCAGTTTTATTAATCTTGGCTACACTCCATCCCCTTTTTTTCCCTAAAACTCCTTTGTGAGCTCTTTTCACACGATACTAGTATTTTTCCTTCAAATCCAGTTTTGTAAGAAAATTGCAGTGAAGGGGTAAATTCATAGCCAAAAAAAAAAAAAAGTAGTACTGGGCAGTAAATACTTATCATATGAACAAGCTGTGATAGTCCAACAGCATGCTAAATTTTAGATATGGATCAAAACAAACACACATCTGTACGGAAGCTCAGAAAGTGTAGTTACTCACCTGTAACAGCTGTTCTCCGGGGACAGCAGGAATCTGTCCTCACATATGGGTACGTCAGCACCAACGGTGCCCTCGTGGAAGCATCCCCCCAGCTTTCATAGAAAGCCTTTGGGAGATACCACCACGCATGCATGGTTGCCTTAACGACCAAGGGTGCCATCTTGCTCAGTAAGATAACATAACTAAGGACAGCAAAAATGAAGGAAGCAACTCCAAGGGGAGGAGGGACCAGCAAAGAACAAAGGAAATGCAAAATACTTGCATACCAAGGAGCTAAAAGAAAAAGCAATTCTCCATGGACAAGCAGGATGCGTCAGCCACATCTGATGATGTCATCCGAAGGCGCCATACAGACGGAAGTGTTCTCCTAGAGCTCAGAAAAGTAAACCTTTTCGAGCATGTGCCAGTATAGCCCTACCTGGGCCAGTCTCTTTCTTCTGCCTTGCCAAGAAAGACTGATCTCCTAGCTCTCCTCTACAACACCATTAAGAAGAAAGAAAAGAAGAAGAAAACAGCATAAACTCAAGATGGTGAAAAAGTGTGACAAGGCACCAAAGGGGCATCACAAAGCTGCCAAGCAGACCGCCATGTCCTAGTGCCCTAGGCAGCCGCCTAGCCCATCTAGTGGACGGGCCAGCCCTGACGCTGAGATAAGGGCCTGGATTCAGATGCAGAGAGGCATCAGCATAAAGATGATACTGAAAACCAGGGGAGGAAATGAGTGCACCAAGTGTCAGGGTGTAGAGAGAGAGCAAAGGAGAAGGTCTCGAGACAGTCCCGAGGTACACAACCGAAAGCAGGATAGAGGTAGAACACACTAAAAGTGCGATAGAAATAAGAAGAAAACTAGGACAGAACAGAGCCCCTAAATCCAAGAGAGAACAAAAGTATCAAGGAGAAGGGTTGTCATCAACCGAGTTGAAAAGTAGTGGAAAGGTCAAGAAGGATAGAGTAAAAACCTTTGGATTTGGTGAGGAACAAGTCACTGAAGACTTTGGCAAGAGCCACTTCCATAGAAGGTAGAGAATGAAAGCCAGATTGCAGAGAGTCCAGATAATGGTGGCGAGCCGCATGTTCAAGGCGTTTAAAAGCAAAGGGGAGGCGACAGATGGGCCTATAATTAGAAGGAGGACAGGTAGGGTCTAGTGAAGAGGATTTTTTTTCTGAAGAGGGGTGTAACCATAGCATGTTTGAAGTCTGCAGGAACATTTGCAGTGGAAAGCAATAGGCCCTGACCATACGCCACTATGTCAGAGGCTGCATGCAAGTATGTGTCTGGTGCCTGTGTGGTGCAGTAATAGGGTGCCTTTGTGACTGTGTATCTTCTGTGGGGCTGTGCCTTTTGGCATAGACACATTGTAGCCTTCTCAGTATGCTTTCATCTCTTCAACCTCCAACTTCCTGCACTCTTCCCCCCCCCCCCCACCCCTCTCCTGCACCGTCCCCCCCCCCCATTCCCCTTCCCAGACTGTCCTTTTCTCACTCCTCCTTTGTATTGCCCCCTGCCCTCCCATTCACCCCCCACCCCACCTCTTCCTTTTCCTAAACTACTTCCCCTTTACATTTCTGCCAACTTCTCTTACCCCCCCCCCAAATCTAAATTGCCCTTACACGCCTACCTTGCAGCCTGTAGCAAGCACAATCTGCCTCTATTGGCTCTTCTGTCCATGGGACATGCCGCTCCCATGAACATGATTCGTCCTTCCTCAGCTGCATTTGTCATCCTGCTGGGGGGTGAGGGGGTAGCAATGGCACCTCCCTACATGGATGTCCCCTTGCCACGCTTACCGCCAGTCTTGTTCCCAATAAAATTTCACTGACGGGATTCAAATCCACAAGAATTAACCAAATAATCTAGTTTTATCATTTTCCAAAAATACATATAACAGTTGTTCTAAATGCCACAGATAAAGTGTTCCACTCTATTTCAACTCTGTAATAAAATCATTTGACCATAATATGTTTACAGATAAAAATTTTTGATGAAGGAAGCAACAAATCTTTAAATCAGAAAAGCCATATACTTGGGAATAAAACCTTGACACATTTTAAAGGCAAAACATACTAAAGTTACATATAATCTGGCTTTGATCATGTCAGTGTGACTTGATCAAAAAAGGTCTCTCTCATTCTTTATGATGGAAATTGATCAGTGATTTCTGTGTACACAATGTGAATGTGTCACTGAAATCTACCTTTCTAAAATGGTTATCAAAAACAGGATGCCATTTCCCACCTATAATCTTCAAATGAGCTTTGCTGCTGCGTTCTGCATGACCTTAAGCTGTGATAAGGATTTGAGAGATATACCCAGATAAAGAATATTGCAATAATCCATCTGTGTCATGATTAGAACCTACATCACCATCTGAAAAGCCTCCCTCTTAAAATAAACACAGAAACATGTCAGCAGAAAGAGATCATATGGCCTATCTAGTCTGCCCTTCCATATCAAATACTATAGCCACTTTTTTCCCTTTAGAGATCTGTGTTTGTCCCATGCTTTCTTTGAATTCAGATACTGTCCTCATGTCTACCACCTCCACTGGGAGACTATTGCACGGATCTACCACTCTTTCCAAAAAGAAATATTTCCGCATATTACTCCTGAGTCTATCCCCCATGTCCTCTTGTTGCAGAGCTTACTTTCAATTAAAAGAGGCTCTCCTCTTGTGCCACTGAGGTATTTAAACATCTCTTATCATATCTCCTCTATCTCGCCTGTCCTCTTACGTATACATATTAAAAGTCTGTCCCCATGTGGTTTATAATGAAGACCACTGACCATTTTACTAGCCACTCTCTGCACAGACCCCACCCTGTTTATATCCTTTTGAAGGTGGGCTCTTCAGAATTGTCTAACACTGCATAATTTAAGCAATATTTTATTTACCAAAATACAGACCTATTCTTCCATTGACAGAGTTGAATCAATGATCATACTTACAACTCTAGAGCTGGTTCCCAAGCTGGCTCTTCCCGGTCACTTAGGGGGGAGGGGAGAGCCCAGTTTGTTCTCTGAACCCAAAGCACTCTTTTCGCAAATGTTACCAACTGCCAAACTCTGGAAGAGTGGCCCGTACTGCAAAAACAAAAAAACTTAGATACTTCTTCAGGGGGTTAATATACTATTTAGATCAATCTGGAAAAGACTTTGGTCCTATTATGGTGTATGGGTGGATTAATGCAAACCTTTGCCTTCATCTCTTCCTTTGGAGTAGACAGAAAAATGGCAATTAATTTCTCTTTTACCAAATATTTCTGTCAATATCTATTATTTTACATATGTACTCATTTCCTCTACAATGCTGCCTGGTCCGAGTCTTATGATGTAATATCTGAATGTTGTAGATAATTGTGACAGTTTTGGTTGTATGCTGTTAACTGTGATAAATTCTGATAAAAATACACAGTTTGAAAAAAAGAGCTTCCATGGCTGGATAGCTGGCATATATCTTCAGCAGTGTCAACACAATACCTGAGTAGGCTGGATGAGATAATGAGCCTTTATTTGCTACCCTCTACTATGCTATATTAAAGGAGATGGAATGGCACCCTCATGAAGAAGGGCTCGTTTGCTTGAAGAAGAGCAGACTAAGAATTTCATATACTTTTATACTGTAAGTGGTGTGAACAAGTTAATAGGAAGGACTTTACAACAGTGGAAGCGAGAGAGTCTTCTTTGAGCTGTTAATTTGCAGTCTCGTCCTGGTGACAGGTACAGCAGAGGCTGAAGAATTCTCAACTAGTCTGCCAATGTGAATCCCGAAGCAGCTCCCAACTGCACTGTCATTCCTCAGCAACACAAAAAATGCTTACTGCCACTGGAAAAAAACCCCCAAAAACAAAGCGCTGCATGCAGGTAGATAGGCAAATAAACAAACCATGTACCACTTAATTGCCTCACCAGCACATTTAGGGTCATGAGGGCAGCAATGTTTCCAGAAGCTCCTTTTTCAACTGTGTCATAGTAACACCGTATATGACAGCAGATAAAGACCAGTATGGTCCATCTAGTCTGCCCCTGCCGCTCCGTGTGGGTCACCCTTCCCCATGCCTTTGTTTAGAGGTGTACCCACCGCTCCGTGAAGGTCACCCCTATTTGTTGAGATATAAGAGATAATTAGGTTTATTTTGATTTTATCCTGTTGCTGTAAAGCAGGGGTCACCAACCTGCGGCCTGCGAGGTCCCTCCGTGCGGCCCGCGAGACCCTACCCCGGTGCGGCCCGCCAAGGCAAACTCACCGACTCCTTCTTCTGCAGCCGCGGCTCCCTGCCTCTTAGGGAACCGCGGCTGTGCTTGTAAAATCATCGCGGAGCCCTTCCTGTCTTGACGGGCTCCGTGCAGCATTGTCCCGCCTCCAAAGGAAGTGGTAAACAACTTCCTTTAGAGGCGGGACAATGCTGCACGGAGCCCGTCAAGACAGGAAGGGCTCCGCGATGATTTTACAAGCACAGCCGCGGTTCCCTAAGAGGCAGGGAGCCGCGGCTGCAGAAGAAGGGAGGGAGCTGACATGGATTATTCAAGGTTAGGTATGAGCAGGTTTTTTTTCGCGCGGGGGGGGGGGGGCTGCGGCCCACGAGTCTGCCGGTAGTCGGCTGTGCGGCCCTCTGGAGGTTGGTGACCCCTGCTGTAAAGGGATCCATTGTCTGTCCCATGCCATTTTAAATTCTGTCACTGTATTTGCCCTGGGGCACCACTTCCATCATGAGGGCATTCCAAGTATCCACTACTCTTTCAGTGAAAAAGTATTTCCTGACGTTGGCTTTCAGTTTACCCCCTTGAAGCTTCATGTTATGCCCTCTAGTTTTACAGCTTCCCCGTCTTTGGAAGAGGTTTGTTTGTTCAATAATACTCTTTAAGTATTTAAAGGTCTGTATCGTATCTCCCCTGTCCCTCCTCTCCTCCAGAGTGTACATATTTACACTCTGACGCATTTTGGTCGCCTTCCTCTGAACTGTTTCCAGTCTTTTTATATCTTTTGCAAGATATGGTCTCCAAAACTGAACACAATATTCCAAGTGAGGCCTCACCACTGACTTGTACAGTGGTATTAGTACCTCCTCCTTTCTGCTGGTAATTCCTCTCTGTATGCAACCCAGCATCCTTCTGGCTTTTACACCGCCTTGTCACACTGTTTTGCCACCTTAAGATCCTCAGAAACAATCACTCCAAGGTCCTTCTCCTAGGCCATGCACACCAACCTCTCGCCCCCTATCGCATACAATTCCCTTGGATTTCTGCTTCCCAAGTGCATGACACTGCACTTCTTCACATTAAATCTTAACTATCAAGCACAGACCATTCTTCCAGTTTTTGTAGATCTTTCCTCATGTCCTCTACTCCCTCAGGGGAGTCCACTCTGTTGCAAATTTTCGTGTCATCTGCAAAAAGACAGACTTTTCCATTCAGTCCTTCAGCTATATCACTCACATTGAACAGTACCGGTCCCGGGACCAAACCCCGGGCACTTCGCTAATCACCTCCTTTCATATGAGCTAGTTCCATTTTATCATCACCTTCTGTCGTCTGTCAGTTAACCAGTTTCTGATCCAGTTCACTACCATGGGACCCATCCCCAAGCTGTTTAGGTATTGATAAGCCTCCTATGAGGAACAGTATCAAAGGTTTTGCTGAAATCTAGGTAGATCACATCTATCGCATGCCCTTGATATAGTTCTCTGGTCACCTAGTCAAAGAACACAATCAGGTTTGTCTGGCAAGATCGTCCTTTGGTAAAACCATGTTGCCTTGGATCATGCAACCTGTAGGTTTTGAGGAAGTCCACTATTCACGCTTTCAGGAGTGCCTCCATTACGTTTCCCACTACCAAGATAAGGCTTACTGGCCTGTAGTTTGTCACTTCTTCCCTATTACCACTTTTGTGAAGAGATACCACATCACCCCTTCTCCAGTCCTGTGAAACTTCTCCTGTCACCAAGGATCTATTAAAAACATTCTTTAACAACCCTGCAAGAACCTCTCTGAGCTCTTTCAGCATCCTTGGATGTATCCCATCCGGTCCCATGGCCTTGTCCACTTTCAGTTTTGCAAGCTGTTTTAACATATCATCTTCTGTGAATGGTGTGGTATCTACTCCATTCCCATCTGTATATTTGTTAATCACAGGTGGTCCTTCTCCAGGATTTTCTTTAGTAAAAACAGAATAGAAGTATTTGTTTAGAATTTTCGCTTTTCCATGATCACCTTCCACAAATCCGTTCCCAGCACTTTTGAGTCCTGCAATTCCACCTTTGATTCTCCTCCTTTCCCATATATACCTGAAAAATGTTTTGTCTCCACACTTCACATCTTTAGCCATCTTTTCTTCTGCCTTGGATTTTGCTATCCTTATTTCTCTTTTTGTCTCTTTTAGTTTTATTCTGTATTCTTTTCTGTGTTCCTCTGTTTGTGAACATCTGAATTTTGTGAAAGCTGTGTTTTTTGCCTTTATTTGTGCAGCCTGTTCTTTGGAGAACCAAATAAGTTTCCTTTTCCTCTTGTTTTTATTTACTTTCCTTATATATGTATCTGTTGCCCCTTTTATTGCCTCCTTTAGTTTAGCCCACTGCAATTCCACTTCCCTTATGCCCTCCCACCCTAAAAACTCCCCCTTTGGCACTTGGCCATTTTGCTGAAGTCTGTTTTTGAAATATAGAACTTTGAGCTTGCTGTGATTGGACTCTAGCTTGGCTTTTATCTCAAACTATGCCGTGTGATGATCGCTGCTACTCACATGGGCACCCACCGGGATATTTGATACGCTGTCTCCGTTGGCGAGTACTAAATCCAGCATTGAGCTTTCCCTGGTCGGTTCCATCACCATTTGTCTAAGTAATGCATTTTGGAAGGCATCCACATTTTTTTTCACTTCTTTCCAGATTTGCAAAAGGAATACTCCAATCCACATTGGGTAGATTAAAGTCACCCAATATAATCACTTCCCCCTTCATGGCTCTTTTTGCAATATCAATAATCAATCTGCTATCTATTTCTTTGGTTTGAGTTGGAGGCCTGTAGATTACCACCAGTATGGATGACAGTGCCATCTCCTCTTTCCAACACAATCCACAGCGCTTCTTCTTTTCCCCATGTCCCCTGCATTTCAGCAGTTTTAATATTGCTTTTGACATATAGGGCTACTCCTCCTCCTTTTCGACCCTCTCTATCTCTTCTAAATAGATTATAGCCAGCTATGGCTATATCCCATTCATGCGACTTGTTAAATCATGTTTCTGTTATGGCCACAATGTCCAAGTCCATTTCCACTATTTCCACACTTCAGAAGGAGAGTTGGAAGGTCACTAAGCTACAAAGTAAAATACCAGCAAATAGGGAAACAGCAGTCAGCCAGTCTCTGTGATTCCCTTTATCTCCCAGAATCCCAATCTAAGTCTCATATGCATATCACCAGACTGGCACCTTCCACTGTTAATCTGTATGCTGACTTCAAGTGGTATCATCTCAACTCCCAAATATGTCCCCAAAGTGTTCAGAAGGTGAGATTTTACTTAACAGTTAATGTACTTTCCATACGTCCTGCTAGATCAGTTCAGACAAGTGGGTTGTGTTCCCCTACCAGATTTTAGTGGAGACAAGGAACCAATGAAAAGCTCAGATTTCAATGACATCCCTCCTATGACTCTATTCATCTAAGTCAGAGATCCCTTCAGTATTTGTTCCAAAGCATACGGAAGAAACATGGTAAGCCTCGCACAACCTCTATCGTGGGCAACAAAGAGTAATCAACAGTAGAAAACGATGTACAAGAAAGCAGAAACAGAAGGTTGTCAGTAGAAGATGAACCTGCAGAGCAGAGTATAAAAATCCTAGCGGTCCTAAGGGTACTGCCGCAGAAGAAAAGAGCAAAAGCAGTTTCAGGGGCGGGCCATAGACTGGTCTATCGGGATTCAAAGGAAGGACATTAAATGGTAAGCAAAATGTCACCTTCAATAGCGTCCTGCTAGACCAGTCTAGAGCTACAACAAAATTACTGGTTGGGAAGATGGCTTAAGGGTTTTGCGAGCTGCTGGGTCAAGAACAGTGTCTGCCTGCGCATGGACATCCAAGCAGAAATGCTGGACAAGAGAAAAAGTGATACCCATGTTGCTACCTGATAATGTCTGCAGGGGTCACAGAGCTCTACTCCGCCCACAAAGACCTTGTGCTCGGGTAGAATGGGCACACAAACCTTCCTGAACTGGCCGGTACTGCAACAGATATGCCGAGGCAATGGCCTACTGAATTCAGCACCCCAAAGTTGACTTCACCACCGTTATCACCCTTGCGCAGGCCAGAAAAACATAAAAAGAAGAACGGAGTTACGAAAGGAATCTGTAACCTCCAAGTACTGGACATCCACAAGGTGAAGATCCTTATTCTTCTCCCGACACTGCTTAGAGAAAGAAGGCAGGCAGACCATCTGGCTCTCATGAAGGGAGAAAGCACGTTAGACAAGAAGGAAAGCACAAGCCAAATGGAAACTGTCCCCTTAAAAAAAAAAAAAGACAGACAAGGATCCCTGCAAGACAGTCTGCAGCTTGGCAGTCTGCCTTGCGGAATAAATCGCAACCAAGAAGACTGTCTTGAGCAGCAAATCGTTTAAGGTAGTGTGCTTCAAGGGCGCTGTCATCAGGGCCCTGAGCACCGGACACAGATCCCACGAAGGGATCACAGATCAAAGGGGAGGATGCAGATGCTGAACCCCCTGGGGAAAGCGTGAGACATTCAGGCACAAGGCCAGAGACTTACTAGCCACCGGACCTCAGAAACAGACCAAAGCTGCCACCTGAACCTTCAGGGAGCTAAGGGAAAAGGTCCTTCTCCAAGCCGTCCTGCAGAAAGGCTAGTAGGGAAGGCACCTTGGCTGTCTCAGGAGGCAACTGCCGAGCGTTGCACCATCGCTCAAAGAGGAAATAGATCCGCATATATGCTAGCTTGGGAATCTCCAGGCTCCAAGCAGAGTAGAAACCACTGCTAGAGAGTAACTCTTACGTGCTGTCTCCTTTCAAGGGCCAAGCTGTAAGCGACAAGGGATCTGGGTCCTCCAGACAATCGATCCCTGCCACAATAGGCTCCGAGACAGAGGCAACTGAAGAGGTGGCATCTGTAGAAGCTGCATCAGGTCTCTTAAGCCATGCTCTCCTCGGCCAACCCAGCACCACCAGAACAATCCTACCCCGGTGGTGTTCTATAAGCTTAATCACACACCCCCCTCCAGAGGCCACGGAGGAAACGTGTACAACAGTTGCTGACTTGGCCAAAGCTGGGTCAGGATGTCAACGCCCTAGGACCCCATCTCTGTGTGATGACTGAAGAAGCGGCAAACCTGGCGTTGGAGTGAGTCACCATCAGATTCATTTCAGGGAGACCCCAGTGACGCAGAAGCAATTGAAATGCCTCCTGACTCAGCTCCCACTCTCCAGGATCCTGAGAGTAGCAGTTGAGAAGTCCGCTTCCACATTGTCCATCCTAGCAATGTGCTGAGCCAAAGCAAATAGAACCATCTCCACAGCTACCCCAGCACTCCTCATGCCGCCTTGCCGACTAACATAAGCCATCGCTATGGCATTGTCTGAAAACCCTCGAACCGCCTGGCCCTTGATCAGGGGCTGGAAACACAGAAGAGCCAACCTGATGGCACTCACCTCAAGATGGCTGACGTACCACATTGTTCCCCTACAGTTCCAACGGCCCTGTGTTGTACAATCCTAGCAATGGACTCTCCAGCCCAAGACACTGGCATCCGTCATTAAGAGGATCCCAGAGAAATCGTTCAGTGTCACACCCTTCCCTCGGGAGACAGGGCTGCTGCCATCACCACAGGTCGAACATTACCATCAGCGGGAGCAGGAGTCTGCGCTCGAACCCTTGAGAACTCTGGGACCACCGAATCATCAAGGACTATTGGAGCAATCGCATGTGAGCCTGAGCCCAAGGCACCATTTCAATGGTCACCACCATCAATGTGAAGAGCTGAAGATGATCCCAGACTCTGTGAGCCCTCTGTGCACAGAGCAGTGCCAAGCAATCCAACAGTCTTTTTACTTTTTCCTCCAACAGGAATACTCTGCCCACTATAGTGCTGAAATGTGCTCCCAGAAACTCCAGGGACTGGGAAGGCAACAGCTGGCCCTTTCCCCAACTGATCACCCAACACAGGCCTTCTAAAAAGGACATCACTCAGGACACCACCAGAGATGCTTCTGGAAGGGAACAGGCCTGGATGAACCAGCCATCCAGATATGGATGGACACAGATCCCTTGGCACTGCAGCTGACACCACCGTGATCTTGGAGAACATCATTGGTGCGGTGGATGGCCCAAAAGGGAGGGCAGTGAACCGATAGTGAGAGGCAAGCAAGGCAAAAAAACAAACACCAAACACTGATACTTTGCTGATCCACCCAGATCAAGATATGAAATACGCATCGGACAGATCCAGAGAAGCCAAGAACTCCACTCGGCACACTGCTTGAGTCACAGAGCACAAGGTTTCCCTCTGGAGGCACAGGATGTGCAAGTGCTTGCTGACCGCTTGAGGACCAGAATGGGCTGGAAGGGACAGTTTTTATTTTTATGCATCATACGTGCTGCCCCTGTCCCGCTTGTCCACCGTCAGCAAGATGGGCTCCACTGCCTTTGGGTGCAACAACTTGTCCAAGATAGTTTGCATAAAGGCACTTAATTTTTTTTTTTTAATCGCAGACCCACCAGCAGATGACAAAGGTATCTGGAATCAGATCTTTGCATTTCAGGACCTGGCCGAGCTGAATGGTGTCTAGCACCCAGCGATCGTTGGTAAGCTGGGCCCATTCCTGAAAGACGAGACAAAGACTGTCTCCAACCGGAGAAGCCAGGGAATGGGCCTGCAAACAGCCCAGGAGGGTCCTCCTCCGGAGGGGACAGAGTCCCTGGGTCCACACATTCCACAGAAAGACTGAGAACAAGTCCGAGGCCCAGAAGCAGAGGGAAAGGTGGTTTTCCAGGTCGGTTTCCAGTTTCTAGCAGAATCAGATACAAAACATTAATGATAACATTCAAGATAGTTAACCAATATCACCCCATCATACCTTTCAGCATTAATTACCCATGCAACAAACACAAGATCCAAAAGGGAACACTCACAGAATGTACTTGTAATCCCACCCATTATTTGCAAAACAAAACATGTCACAAGTAACCAAGCCTTCTCCTTTGCCACGCCCACATTATGGAATGCCCTTCCAGACTCATTATGTGCCATCAAAGATTTACAAACTTTTAGAAAGCAATTAAACACACTACTGTTCACCCAACACTATGGAGAAAATGACGTAAATAATGCCACACAACATACACCTCACTAAACTCTACTTGGTCTGCGGTGCAAAGCCACCGCACAAAAACAGGAATTCTACAGTGCTTGTAAATAGTTTTGTTCAGTGTTAAATATTTTGGATTATAAAAACTGTTCTATGTAAAATTGTTGTCTATTGTAAACCGTCCCTGATCTCGGGAAGGGACAGTACAGAAAAACTCTGAAAATAAATAAATAATGACTAGAGTCCTGAAACCTCTAGAAGTCCGGCCAGCGCGCCCTCGGTGGACAGGAGGAAGCTGCAGAGAAAGGGGCACCAGCCTGCTTTACAAGCCCCTTGGAACTGTCTTCTGGAAGTTGGCAAGATTTTTTCTCACCTAGGTCCTTCACCAGCTTCTCCAAATTGGCTCCAAACAGAAATTTTCCATTAAAAGACAGTTGGGCCAACCAGGCTTTGGAAGATATATGTTTGCTGCCCAGTGCTGGAGCTAATCCAACGCCATGACACAATTGTCAGGGCACCATCCCAGGCTATTAAGCATACCAGGTCACACAGGGCATCAGAAAGGAAGGCTGTAGCCGATTCCAAAAGAGGGGTGCTATCATCCGGCAGAAGAGACTGAATCCACTGGAGCAGGGCTCAAGACATCAAGCTGATACATATTGCCAGCTGCAGAATAGTAGCCACCACAGCGAACTGATCCTCAGCAATGAATCCACCTTACGGTTCAGAGAATCTTTTAAGGCTGATCCACCTTCCACAGGAATGGCGGCCCTTCTAATAACCACCATAACCTGCACATCCATCTTGGGAATGCTAAACCACTTAATGCTCCTCCAGAAGAGCAGAGATCTTCTTACACACCCTTAACCCTTTAAGCAGGTAGTCGGGACAGTCCCACTCCAACTGGATCATATCCGGGAACAGGAAGGCAGTAGTGGATTTTCACACCCCTTAAAGGAGCGGGTGTATCTTCTGCTTCTGCTCCTGCTCCGTGCCAGAAGCATCCGTTAAGTTCAAAGCAGATGAGACTCTGGTAATCAATGCCACCGACTCCTCCTTTCGAAATAGGCAGAACACTCCAGCCTCTGCACAATCCTCTGAAGGTGAGAGTACTTCTTCATCTACATCAGAGCTCAGTACCAGGCCATCTGAATCGGAGTCATGGTCAAAATCTCTAACCAACAAATGTGAATGCAAAATACTAGCTATAGAAAGAAAGAGTTTTTTAGGATCGGGCACAAGAACTATAGTGTGCCGACTTTGGCCAATCCCCTGACAAAGGCAGTGCTAAAACATGGCTGTGTTGGGTGGCCTCTTGCAGTCCCTCTAGGGGTGGATCAATTATTTTGAGTTCACACTTGCTCTAGGCTGGTGGTTGTTGTTTCTATGAGTGTGCAGTGCTGTTCTTTGTTAGACATATAGTCAAAATCTCTGATAGCACCCAGATGTCCCCCACCTCGGTGGGGGGGGGGGGGGAGTGGGGAAACACTCACCGAGGATGCTTAGCCAAAGATAATCGAACTGGGCTTCCACTCTCAGCCTGCCCTGTATGAGACTTCACCCGGGGGCACTCAGAGGTCACAGGGCCTGAATTTCCATGCCAGAAGGACTAGACCTGCTGCAAAGGAACTGCTGCAAAAAGGAAAAGAATTCTGGGGAGAACAATCAGGCGTCCAGAAGCTCTCCTCTTGGACATGACTCCACAATGCCAGGGGGCACAGCTGCCACAAACCCCCTAAATGAGCGGCTCACAGCACGGTCGTCAGGTTCTCCAGCTGACTGAATATCCTTATCCACAGAGCTATCAGTCTTCTCCTGCTCCGGACTAACTGTATCCCCGGCTGGGAGGGGGAAAGCAGGCCCTCCAAGGATTTCTCAGAAGCTACCATGCAAGAAGAGCAGAATCCAGAGTCCAGGGGATGAGGCACCACGCGTGCCGCAAGTCAAACGTTTCCTGGAAGAAGATATAGAGAGTTAGGCAATTATCAGAACAATGTGTGCTATGGCTGTGGCAGCCCAAGGGCATGCGTTCCCTAGTGCCTGTAATGCATGTTGCATAAAAGCACAGTTAAGGAGCACGAATTGCAGCCACTTGGGAAGAAAGTGCGTTAGAACAGTGTGACTACTGGGTACACAATAGGTAAACAAAAACTATTAATGCATACAGAAAATGGCAGGAAACCCCCACACCGTGCAAACGGTCACCAGCAGTCCACCCCAAATTGCATCCCAGGAAGTCAGAATCGGGAGCTCCCAACAAGGACAATGATGAGGTCAAGCCTTATTACGCGTCCCCTGCACGGAGGATCCATGCTGGGCTCAGTTCTACTCCCTTGAAACTGTTATTGACTGGCTGTGCAGCACTGTGTTTAAGGTGGTTGCTGGTCAGATCCCTCCGAGAGCCTTCTGCAATCTTCATGAGAGAACAAGGGGGTCAGAGGAGGAAAGGGACACTGAGGTTGTAAGGCTGCTGCACTCTTCCAGATCCTTCCAATTTTGTGGCTGCTCAACAGGCTTTTATCATAAGAGCATGGAGCTGAACCAATTTTCCCTCCTCCTATCACTACCGAAAAGACCGCAGTCTAGTGGAGCCTCCCACATTGTGCTCAAGTGAGAGTCAGCTTGTTTCTCAAGGTGGTCATCCATGAGCATTTAATCAAATCTTTTCCTTTCAACCTTCACATTTTCTTCAGAGAGGAGAAGAACCATCCACCATCTATTGAAGAAATACTGAAGGGACTTCTGGTGGCTGAGGCCAATAGAGGCATGGGAGTGATATCATTGAAACCTATGCTTTTCATTAGTTGTTTTGTCTCCACCAACCTGCTGGTAGGGAAACACAATCCACTTGTCTGGACTGGTGTAGCAGGAGGAGCAAGGAAAGTTTGACATCCATCAACTGCTGGAGACAGAGAAAACCTGAAGCTGACCCCTAGGGGTGGCAAGGTTACAACCAAAGAGGTAGTTTCTGATTGCTTCTCTGTCTCCATCATCTGCTGTCAGGGGGAAATAACCCGCTAGTTTGGACTGGATTAGCAGGATGAATTGGAATGAGTAATTTTTTTTGTACTTTGTATTTAGGAAATTTGTGCTACAGAAGAGAGGGAAGGACAGAGGCCTGAAAGTTCCACTCACCGGTGCGTTTACTGCACAGCCGATCCTTCACATTGTCCACTTCGTGTGAAAAGAGCTCAATCAACTCATCCTCATGCTCCTCAGCAATCCACTCACACTAAAGAGACAGAAAACATAGCAGTAGTGTCCCTGGCACAAAATACTCAATTCCTAGGATCACTACCACAGTGGCCCACAAGTTGAAGGTTGTTGTTGACAGCATCCTCAGCCTGAAAGACAGCAGCACTGAACAGATCAGCTACTCTACCATGCTTCAGGGACAGAGCTATCTAAGATCACTCACCGCAAACTTCAAATTGGAAGTCACATCACCATCAATCTTGACACCTGACAAGTCCATTTTGGTGCCATCCCTGGACAAGACACGGTCATAGGTTTTCCGCTGTGTGGATGCATCCACCTTTTCCCCATATTCCTGCATATTTTCACAGACACGCTCAAGCAGTTCTGTTAGGTGTGCCTCGGAACGCGAGTAAGGAATCTAATGACAGAACCAGCAAGATGCAAGGTTAAATTGAGAACAAAAACACCTACCTATTCAAGCAGAGAGTCATTCTTATATAACGTTAGAATTCTATTAAATACATACTTATACCCTGCCTCATCCAAAACAACAGCCTGCCCCGAAGACTCTGTCTAGGTTATAGATCTTAGGTTTTAAGTGCTCCCCCTTTGATTATGGCCAATGATAAATATGCTAAAAATGCCTCAATGCAGAGCTCAGACTCCAGTTGTCTGCCTGGGTGCTCAGACTCTACTATTACCTACCACAAGCCAGACAGGGTCACGGTACCTCTGTAACCGACTGGCTGCCATCGGGGTTTATTCGGAAAGATCCCAGTTGAATGGTCTTTTTGGGGTCCACCTTGGAGATCTCCCACTCCAACTCATCCACTAGTGCTCTGCAAGCTAAACAAATAAAAAAAAGGCACTAAGATGATTGCAAAACAGAGCAGAAGACACTGAGACATACTAGGGGCAGGAAGAGGGAAACAAAAGGGAGGTCAATTCTGCTTCATCTAACAAACTATTATGTATCCCATGATGGAGGGTTGTCTCTCTCATGTCATTCATATCTCAAAGCTCTCTCACCAATGATTAAAAATGGAGGTGCAGAAGTCTGGCCCAAAAGTGATGGCATTAGCTTTATTGGGACAAAACCTTAGTGATCACATCTCTGTGTAGTTCAAACTTATATTTGTCCCAAAGCCTACGATTGTCATGGTATGACATTCTACCCAAGTGCCCAGGAAAGGAGTAGCCTAGTGGTTAGATCAGTGGCTTGATAACCAAGAGACCAGGTTTTGATTCCCACTAGCACTCATTGTGGCCTTGGGAAAGTCACTTAGCCCTCCACTGCCTCAGAAGAAAGGCCTGGCAATCTACTTTTGGTCACAATGCCAAGAAAACCCAGGAGCTGCTGGGTCGCTAGGAGTCAGGAGAGAAGGCCCACTTACAGCTCTTCCAGCATTTTCTCAAGTATATTCACGCTGCTCTAGGACACTTTTATTAGTATTATGAAGCAGTGGCAAAAGTTAAATCTAAGAGAAGTGGCACCAGGGATGCCAAAAACCCCCCAATATTATGGCACATTAATTCAAACACCGGAGTGGAGGAGTAGCCTAGTGGTTAGAACACTGGCTTGGTAACCAAGCAACCAGGGTTTAATTCCCACTAGCACTCCTTGTGGCCTTGGGCAAGTCACTTAACCCTCCATTGCCTTGGAAGAAAGGCCTGGCAATCTACTTCCGGTGACACTGCCAAAAAAAACCAGGAGTTTCTGGGTCGCCAGGAGTCAGGACTGACTCAAAGGCACACAATGCATTTGCAATTCAAACACCACCTTTGCAGGAAGAAGAGAACAAGATTTTCAACAAAATATAAGAGGGCTCTTAGCAACTATCAGGAAAAGATGTTGTTGTTAAGTGCTGTCGAGTCGGAGTCGACTCATGGCGACCCTCTGGATAGCTATCCTAAATTGTGTTCGGTCTTCAGTCAGGCGGCTCATTGTTGACAGACTGGTACCCATAGCTGCTGTTATTGTATCGATCCATCTCATTGCTGGCCTTCCTCTTTTGCGTTGACCTTCTATCTTGCCAAGCATGATGTCTTTCTCTAACGATCTCTCTCTTCGCATGATGTGTCCAAAGTATGAAAGTCGAAGTCTTGTCATCTGAGCTTCTAAAGAAAGCTTAGGTTTGATCTCTTCTAGTACCGACTGGTTTGTTCTTCGGGCAGTCCATGGTATACACAGTATTCGCTGCCAGCACCATAATTCAAAGGCATCAATTTTCTTCCTGTCTGTCTTTTTCACTGTCCAGCTTTCACATCCATATGATGTTATTGAAAATATCATGGCTTGAACAAGTCGAATCTTTGTATGGAGAGAGACATCTCTGCTCTTGAGAATCTTATCTAGGTCTTTCATAGCCATTCTGCCAAGAGTAATGTGTCGTTTGATTTCTTGACTGCTTGTTGCTTCTTTATTGATAGTTGATCCAAGTAGGTTAAAGTTGTTCACAATTTCAATTTCTTCTCCTTCAACGATGAACCTGTTGATTATGCCAGTTGTCATGATCTTTGTCTTCTTTACATTAAGGTGCAGGCCCATTTTTAGACTATGTTCTTTGATTGTAAGAAGCAAATGCTTCAGATCGTCTTCACTTTAAGCCAGTAATGTAGTATCATCAGCATAGTGAAGGTTGTTGATGAGTCTTCCACCAATCTTCACACCTCTGTTGTCTTCATACAATCCTGCTTCTCTGATGATTTGTTCTGCATATAAATTAAACAGGTAGGGGGAAAGTATGCAGCCTTGTCTTACACCTTTGCTTATTTTAAACCATTCTGTTTCTCCTTGTTCCGTTCGAACTGTTGCTTCTTGATCAATGTACAGATTGTGCAAGAGAACGATCAGGTGTTCTGGTATACCCATGCTTCTTAATGTGGCCCAGAGTTTCTCATGGTTTACACAGTCAAAAGCCTTGCTATAGTCGATAAAGCACAAATAGATATCCTTTTGGTATTCTTTAGTCTTTTCAAGGATCCATCTCACATCTGCAATGATGTCTTTCGTTCCTCGCCCTTTCCTGAACCCTTCTTGCACTTCAGGTAGTTCTTGTTCCAGGTATGGTTGTAGTCTCTTTTGAATAATCTTCAGTAGAATCTTGCTGGCATGTGGGATCAGAGCGATTGTTCGATAATTTCCAGTCAGTTGGATCACCTTTCTTTAGTATTGGTATAAACACAGATCTTTTCCAGTCAGTTGGCCATGATGTTGTCTTCCATATTTCTTGGCAGAGCCTTGTAAGTATGGTAACAGCTGCATGAAGTATTGCAGCAATCTGATGCAGCTGTTACCAGGAAAAGATAATAAGTCAATATTAAAGAGATTCCCCAGTTTCAAATGTTTATGGAAAAAAGTACAATGCGTCTTCCCACTTTATAGAGAGTTAAACTCCAAAGAGAAAACATATAGGGCATTTGAAGAGTGCCAAAAATGGGTCGTAAGGTCAAAACAGCAGAAAAAGGATACTTAAAAATAGTCTTATGGGTTTTTTTTTACCCCCGCAGCGCAGATCTTGGCTCCTTTTGGCATAGACACTGTGGAGCCCTGACACCAGGAAGACAGCCAGCCAGACAAACTTGAAGCTCCACACATACATCCTCAGCACTGCTGAAAACGTGCGCCTGAACCTGCAAAAGATACCCAACATCTTCTTAACTACCAACGCAGTTTTACAATCTGTAGGCCAGGCAACATCAGTTGTTATACAGTGCAAAAGAAAGCAGGGTAGAGTGGGGTAATAAGCTTGCCACATCATGAGAGCAGTAGGCAACACGAGCACGGGAGAGGACGACAAACAGTTGCCTAGCTAGCCGGTACGCTGCACTTCAGTCACTCCTCGGGCGCAGAATCCTTTCGTCCTGAGCAGCAGAACAAGAGTGAGAACAAACTCCCCACCAAGGGGTAGATTTTGTGTTCTAAGAAGACAGACCTGCTCTGGACGTCAGATCCTGTATTTGCTTCCGTCACAGTAACTCTCACCATGTTAAATGACAGGGAATCGGACAGCAGAAACTCTGCACCACACTTACCTACGGCTCCTCTACTTTCCATCCCCACCACGCGATTCCGGTCCCAAGGACCTCCTCTGACAGCCCTCACTGCGATGCTGTCCCCACCTACGCCTGCACCCGCTCCAACACCTTTATCGGCTTCATCTCAGCACCGCTAGCTTCGTGAATACAGGTCAGTAACCTCGCTTGAAAAGGTCGACCGTTGCAGGTTCGCTGCCATTCCGTTCCGATCTTTTAGCACTAGTACCTGCGCCGACGAGGCGTACATTAGGCAACTATCAGTGGCTAAAGCTTCCCTTCCCCCTCCGAGCCCGCAGGACCCCATCAGCGTGGCGTTCTCTTCCACGTGGACTGTGAGGGAGGGGCGCAGCCCTTCGGTTTTTTTGCTTCCACTGTTATTTGAGGTGTTGTGATTTTTGGAAAGGGGAGGTTTTTTTAATACAGTGGTTACCAAGCTTGTGAACTTATCAACATAGTCACACACACTCACAGCTGACCGCCCGCACCTACTCCATGCAAATGCCTGGTATTTTATCAAGGGATAAGATACGTGTTTGTAGAACCACTACAACTGGAGAATTTCCTTGTTAATAAGTAAGAATGTGATAGTTTGACACATTCTCTAATTTTTCCTGTTTGATTTCTTTATTCTAATGTTATAAGGCGGATGCAAAAATTTATTAATTTAGTTTTACTCGGATATTGTCAGGGTATATTTTTCTCGTGATGGGAGCAAGGAAACAGCTTGTTTTTCCTTTTACAATTTAGTTTTTATGTGTAATTTTTTTACCATGTCATTTCTTGCTGCAATTGATTTCTGGAGGTAAAGCACACATGTCAATAAAAAAAAAAGCAGAGGGCCCAGCACAGATCCCTGGGGTATCCACTATTCACCTTTCTCCAATGAGAAAATTGGCCATGTAGCACTCCTCTAAATTTTAATCAATTCCCAGTCCACAATAGTAAACTGCTTCCTATCCCAGGACTTTTTAACTTCCTCAAGAGTCTCTCATGTTGGACCTTAGCAAAAGCTCCCTGAAAATCCAGATATACTATATTCACACTTTAAAAAAAAAAATACAGCAGATTAGTGAACCAAGACCTTTCATGGCTAAATCCATGTCTTTGTCCCATTAAACTATGACTAGTTATATGTTAAGTAATTTTGTTATTTATAATGGTTTCTACCATTTTGCCTATCACTGACATCGGGCTCCAGGGGCAGCCCAAGGGGGGTGCGGAGACTAAGTGCAGGGCCTCATTTGCATAAGGGAACTCATTTGCATAAATATTTGCATAATGTTACCTTACACTAACTTTTAGTAAACATGCCTCTTAATGAGTGTATGAATAAAGAAAGACTAAAAGATTTCTACATTACTATAATCCAGTGCCAACTGCCAGGCACACTAGGAACTACTACAAACACTGCCCATTTAGAACCCATAGCAAACCCACCGTATCATAACAGCACTACCAGGACTCACAAAGCACAAGACCCTACCTATCAAAAGGCTACACTGAAAATATTAAACCAATACATTTAAGAGAATAACAATACATGACCTACTGGGGAAAGAGAACAAGTGGCAATGTCAAATAGGAATTACATAAACAGAATACCTCAGCTCAGTTACACATGCAGATCACAGACCATCACCAAACAAGGAATCACAATTTAGAAACAGGAAGACAATAATTAAACTGGGAACCCCAAAAGCCCAACAACACTGTAGAAATAAAACTATAAATTAATTTGCTCCTGTACTAAACAAAGCACAGACGTTAATGATGCACATTTCCCAGAGCTGGCATATTTCAGTTAATAAATTCAATAAAGAGATATTTTTCTACCTTTTGTGCATTTTTTTTCAGTTGCAATTGCTCCAGCCACTTTCTTCTGGTTTCTTCGTGTCTTCTGCTAACTCTCCATCGTCTGTTGTCCATTTGTCTTTTCTTCACGCTTCTAGTTTTTTTCCATTCTCTCTCTACATCTGCTTTAACATACTAATCTTTCTCCTTTTGCTCTTTCCTCATTCCTATTTCATCCACTCAAATTTTACCCCTCCATCCTCAATCCCCACTTACTCTCCCAATATCCGGCCAATTGTAGATATGTCTTCCCTCCCACACAAAATATTTTTTCACTCTCCCAGCTCTATCCCATTCTAATCCTCCCCCAATATCAGCTCCCTTCTAGTTCCAGCCCCACCCAGCATCCGCTCCCTTCTAGTCCACGCATCAGCCCATTTCCAGTCCTAGCCCCCCATAAGCCCATTTCTAGTCCTATCCTAGCCCTACCATCAGCCCATTTCCAGTCCTAGCTCCACCATCCGAGTCCCTCCATCAGCTCATTTCCAATCCCAGCCCCCCATCAGCCCATTTCTACTCCTTTCCTAGCCCCACCATCAGCCCATGTCAAATCCTAGCTCCCCTCCATTCAGCCCATTTCCTATCCAAGCCCCCCATGAGCCTACTTCCAGTTCTAACCCCTCCATTCCATTTAAATCCAAGCCCCCCCAACAGCCCATTTCCAGTCCTATCCTAGCCCTCTATCAGCCCATTTCCTGTCCTAGCCCCCTCACTCAGCCCATTACCAGTCCTAGCCCCCCATAGCCCATTACCAGTCCTAACCCCCCATCACCCCATTTTGTCTTAGCCCCCCCATAGCCCATTACCAGTCCTAACCCCCATCAGCCTATTTCCAGTCGTAGCCTCCCCACAGCCCATTCCAGTCCTAACCCGCCCATTAGCCCATTTCCAGTCCAAGCCCCCCCATAGCCCATTACCAGTCCTAACCCCCTATCAGCCCATTTCCAGTCTTAGCAAGCCCATAGCCCATTTCCAGTCCTAGCCCCCCTACAGCCCATTACCAGTCCTACCCCCCCATCAGCCCATTTCCAGTCTTAGCCCCCCATAGCCCATTACCAGTCCTAACCCCCCATCAGCCCACTTCCAGTATTATTACCCCCGTAGCCCATTAGTAGTCCTAACCCCCCATAGCCCATTACCAGTCCTAACCCCCTCCCCCATCAGCCCACTTCCAGTATTATTCCCCCCCCGTAGCCCATTAGTAGTCCTAACCCCCCATAGCCCATTACCAGTCCTAACCCCCTCCCATCAGCCCACTTCCAGTCTTAGTCCCCCCGTAGCTCATTAGTAGTAGTCCTAACCCCCCATAGCCCATTACCAGTCCTAACCCCCTCCCCCATCAGCCCAGTCCAGTCTTAGTCCCCCCATAGCTCATTAGTAGTCCTAACCCCCCCATTGCCCATTACCAGTCCTAACCCCCTCCCCCCATAAGACCACTTCCAGTCTTAGTCCCCCCCGCAGCTCATTAGTAGTCCTAACCCCCGCCCCTGCCCAGATAGATTAAAAAAAATTAGCGGCTGTTGCCGCCATGGCAGCGGCAGAATCAAACGTCAACGCCGCGGGGCCCCGACTGCCCGGCAGAACCTCCCTCGAGCATCAGCTCCCGAGTCCCTCCCAAAGCGCGGGCTTTCAGAGCCGCAAGGGTTTCCCTACTTCTCGCGGCTCTGTTAATCTCGCCGGGGCTGATGGGATTTCCCATCAGCCCCGGCGGGATTAACAGAGCCGCGAGAGGTCAGAGAAGCTCTCGCGGCTCTGAAAGCCCGCGCTTTGGGAGGGATTCGGGAGCTGATGTTCGAGGGAGGTTCTGCCGGGCAGTTGGGGCCCCGCGGCGTTGACGTTTGATTCTGCCGCTGCCACGGTGGCAGCAGCAGCAGCAGCAGCCGGTATTTTTTTAAAAATGTACTTGGGCTAATGAATGTTTTTTGCGCAGGGCCCCCTGAAACGCGGGGCCCTGTGCAAAAAACATTCTTGCTCAATGGACGGGCCGGCCCTGTCGGGCTCACTGATCTGTAGTCACCCTGGAACCCTTTTTAAAGCATTACATTGGCCACTCTCCAATCTTCAAGCACTTTAGACTATTTTAATTATCGTTTACAAATTAGTAATAGTGGGACTGCAGTTTAATTTTTTAGTTCTTTCAGCAAGCTGGAATGCATGTTATTCAGTCCAGGTGATTTTTTACTCTAACTTAATCAAATTGCTATATTACATCTTTCAGGTTTATCAAGATTTGTTTCAATTCTTCTGATACATCACCATTAAATATCAACCATTACCAT
The DNA here is from genome assembly GCA_033557465.1 of Ichthyophis bannanicus. Taxonomy (NCBI): domain Eukaryota; kingdom Metazoa; phylum Chordata; class Amphibia; order Gymnophiona; family Ichthyophiidae; genus Ichthyophis; species Ichthyophis bannanicus. The sequence continues at coordinate 656,265,083 of CM066033.1, read as the reverse complement.
TAAATAGGCAACTTCCCTACATTATCTTCAGTAAGGACTGAAGCAAAGAATTCATTCAGTCTCTGCTCTATGGCCTTTTCCTCCCTTAGTGCCTCTTTTATCCCTTTGTCATCCAATGGTCCAACTGACTCATAATTTCTTTGCTATGAATGTACTCGAGAAACCTTTTATTATGAGTTTTTGCTTCCACTGCATCTAATTGGCTAGAGCTTATGTTTCCTGTTTTAGTCATTTGGCTCCTTTTTCTGAAAGATTAGTTATTTAGCTGTAACAATACCCACAATAATTTGGCTTTCTTTATATTTTTCTTACATTTCTTAAAGCCTGGAATACATCTGATCTGGGCTTAAATAACATCTAGACCTGAGGTAAACACTTAACCTTTGTGGTTGCTCCTTTTAGGTTTTTTTTTAACTATTTTTATCATAGGCTGCTGTCAGACTGCCCTCTCTGCATTTTCAGTGCGGTATCTGCTGAGGAAATGCTATGTATACCCCATTACATACTGCATGGCTTTTGCGCTAATACAGCACTATTTTCACTAACATGCCACATTAGCTGCAAAACCCTAATGCAATTTAATAAATACATGGAGTGTAGTTTTTTTCTCTCTGTTCTTTTCTTTTAAACCTTTTATTATTTCTTGCTGGATGGACCCAGGGCGCACTAGAGGTGCCCCTTTGAGTTTCCCAGCCGCATACATATATATTTCAATTTATATATATATTGAGTGCAGGCAGATTGAGTTTGAGCTCCTGATCAGGAGGATCAGTTGAGCTTCCCTCTCCCTAGGGAAGAAAACCTGCATCAGCTCATGAGGAGCTGTGCAGCCAGTCCTCGGGGGAACATGCAGGTTTTTTTTCCTGACAGCTTTATCTCTCCTCTGCTGTGACTTGTCTGCCTTAGCTTCTCTGCACTGCTTCTGTTCCAGGCACAGTGAGTTGATCGTCAAAGTCCCCCTCCCGATTTTCATCACGACGATCTGGGGCTAGTTTTTGGGAATAAGCACCCTATTTAGGGTCCTTACAGCCCTAGCTCCTCAAATCTGTTATTTTTGTAATTTTTCTGTGTGTTTTAAGGCTTCAGGGAGCTCTTTTTCTTGGCTGGATTTTTAGCGGCGGTCATTTTGTTTTGGAAGGAATTTTACAGTATAGCTCTGTTTTTTGGAGGGCTTTTGTGGGGATCTTAATATATTAATTTCTGCCTCCCTTGCCAGTCTGTGCCTCTCTGAGGTTTTTTAAAGTGGGTTTTGAGAGATTTTTTGTACCTTTCGTGACCGCGGTCCGTCGCTATTTGCCTCTATTATGCCTTCCCTTCAGCGGTGCATGGTCTGCACTAAGAAACATAAGGATTTGCAGGATGGCATTTGTAGTGTGTGCCTTGATCACCCTGGGGAGACTTCTGTGACATTGGCCAAGGGGGCTCAAGACAGAGGCAGTCCTGCTGCGTGTCCTCAGGGGCTAGAGCAGGGGTCTCAAACACGCGGCCCGCGAGAGACCTTTGTGCGGCCCGCAATGCAGAGGCCAAAAAAAAAAAACGGCTTCTGCCAATGTTCCCTCTAATTTTCTGTAGGCTGTGTGCGCATAAAATATCAGCTGTGTGCAGCTTTTGAAGGAAGGATAAATTTTTGTGCGCCACATAACGACACTCGGAGTTATATACTTTAAAATTTGACTACACGTCAGAATACAGTAAGTACACCACATTGATTTTAATCAAATTAAATTAAAATAGACGATTACTAAATTAAGTGGGAAATTTCTAGTAATTACAATCATAACTTTTAAATTTTAAGACATTTGTGTTGTTTTCTATCAGAATCAGAGCCGTAATTTTTGTGCGCTCTGTTGTAAAGTATATGCGCTCGCTCGGCAAGGTGTGTGCGCGCGCACACGCGCACAGCTTAGAGGGAACAGTGGCTTCTGCTGCTGCTGCCGCTGCATGGCAGCGGCAGAATCAACTGTCCCGCGGCCCCTTCCCATCTGCCCGGCAAAGCATCTGACTCCATCAGCGGCAGCTTTCAGGGACCCAGAACAAAGGAGCATAAGAAAACTGCTGGGCCAGGAAAAAAAAATCCTTGGACTGTGTGGACGAGGCTGTAGAGTCCAGAGCGCTAAAAGCCCTGGACGTCCCATGTTAGGGTTACCACCGGACTCCACGTCAGCTCGGGCCTGCACTCGCTCTTAGCTCTAGAGTTCCCCATACAAGTGACAACTACAAGTCCCAGCCTGCCACGGGCTAAGAGCAGGCCTGTGTCCCGGGCTCCCGCCAGCTCGTGTGACTCACCCCGCAGGCAGCCCCGGCCGACCTAGAAAGACAGCAGGCACGGTCTTGGCGTCCTCACTCGCACGCGGCGCTGTCGTCGTTTCCGGATCCGCGAGGCTCAGACCTGCACGAGGGGCAGCGGCTCGCGTCCACTTCCGCAAGAAGAGAGTCCCGATGCTTGCTGGAGGCTTCAGTGGGCTTGACGGGCAGTGCTAGTGCCTATGGAAACCTGCAGCCTTACCGGATGGCCATGTAACTCGCAACAGCAAATCCACTAGACAGGCTAGACCACTGCCTGGGGCAGCAGACAAGGCCCGTTGCTTCCGACCCCCTCCGGCAGCAACTTGTGTCAGAGGCAGGGCTGTCCTAAGAGTTTCAGCCGCCCCAGACAGAAACCGTAGCCATGCCCAGCCACCCCCCATCACCAAGGCGATAGTGGCATTATTTTAAAATTGGTTTTGCACCACCACTTTGCTGCGTGTGGCAGACCATGTGCTTCAGCATACATGCCCTGCCACTTTTGACCCCCCTCCAATAGTAAGTTGCACTGGACTGGAATCAGAAGGAGCAGGTCATGTGTCCTGAAGCACATACAAATATGACTGCAGAAAAAGACCACATGGCCTATCTAGTCTGTTCTTCCATATCAACCACTACAACATTCTCCTTTTTTCCTTTAGAGATCCTCTGTGTTTGTCCCATGCTTCGTTGAATTCAGTTACTGTCCTCATCTCTACCACCTCCACTGGGAGACTATTCCACGGATCCACCACTCTTTCCGTAAAGAAATATTTCCACATATCACTCCTTAATCTATCTCCCTTCACCCTCATCCCATGTCCCCTCATAGCAGAACTTGCTTTCAGTCGAAAGAGGCTCTCCCATGTACATTTATGCTACGGAGGTATTTAAACATCTCCATCATATCACCTCTATCCCGCCTTTCCTCTCAAGTCTACATATTAAGGTCCTTAAGTCTGTCCTCATATGCTTTATAATGAAGACCACTAACCATTTTAGTAGCCACTCTCTGTACTGACGCCACCCTGTTTATATTCTTTTGAAGGTGCGGTCTCCAGAATTGCACACTATACTCCAAATGAGGCCACACCAAAGACTTATACAGAGGCACTATCACCTCCTTCCTTCTGATGGCCATTCCTCTCCCTATGCATCCAACCATCCTAGCTTTCATGCCGCTTTTTCTACCTGTTTAGCTACTTTGAGATCGGCAGACACAACCACGCCTAGGTCCCATTCTTCTTTCATGGACAAAAGTACTTCACCCCCTATACCAGGGGTCTCAAACACGCGGAATTCCCATCAGCCCTGGCAGGCTAACAGAGCCGCGAGAGGGAAATCACTCTTCTCTTCGCGGCCCTGAAAGCTGCCGCTGATGGAGCTCAGAAGATGCTTTGCCGGGCAGATGGGAAGGGGCCGCGGGACAGTTGATTCTGCCGCTGCCACGCAGCGGCAGCAGCAGCAGAAGCCGTGGTTTTTTTTTTTCATTTTTAAATTTACTTGGGCTGATGGGGGGAGGGGTTAGGACTAGTAATGGGGGGGGGGGTTAGGATTGAAAATGGGGTGATGGGGGGATAGTACTGAAAATGGGGTGATGGGGGTTAGGACTGGAGGTGGTCTGATTGGGGGGCTAAGACTGAAAATGGGGTTATGGGGGGGCTAAGAATGAAGATGGGGCGATGGAAGGGTTAGGACTGGAAGTGGGCTGTTGGCGGGGTTAGGACTGGAAGTGGGCTGTTGGGGGGCTTAGGACTGATAATGGGCTATTGGGGGGGGGCTAGAACTGGTAATGGACTGGGGGGGTGCTAGGACTGGAAATGGGCCAAGTAGAAGGGGGAGCTTGAACTGCAAATAGCTGATGGGGACAGGGTCTTGGAATGGAAATGGGCTGAGTGGAAGGGGGCTTGGAATGGAAATGGGCTGATGGGGAGGGGGGCTTGGAAAGGAAATGGGCTGTGAGGGGAGGGAGCTAGGACTGGAAATGGGCTGATGATGCGGGGACTAGAAGGGAGCGGATGCTGGGTGGGGCAGGAGCTAGAAGGGAGTTGATGTTGGGGGACGATTAGAATGGGATGGGGTTGGGAGAGTGAAATTGAGAGGAGAAATATATTTTGTGTGGGAGGGAAGAAAAATCTACAATTGGCCGGGTATTGGGAGAGTAAGTGGGGATTGAGGATGGAGGGGTAAAATTTGAGTGGATGAAATAGGAATGAGGAAAGAGCAAAAGGAGAATGATTAGTATGTTAAAGCAGATGTAGAGAGAGAATGGAAAAAAACTAGGAAAGAAGAAAGGACAAATGGACAGCAGACAATGGAGCGTTAGCAGAAGACACGAAGAAACCAGAAGAAAGTGGCTGGAACAATTGCAACTGAAAAAAAAATGCACAAAAGGTAGAAAAATCTCTCTTTATTTTGAATTTATTAACTGAAATATGTCAGCTCTTGGAAATGTGCATCTTTAACGTCTGCACTTTATTTAATACAAGAGGAAATCAATTTATAGTTTTATTTCTACAGTGTTGTACATTCTAAGTTTGGCTTTTGGGGTTCCCAGTTTAATTGTCTTCCTGTTTCTCAATTGTGATTCCTTGTTTGGTGATGGTGTATGTTCTGCATGTTTACTAAAAGTTAGTGTATGGTAACATTATGCAAATTTATGCAAATGATTCCCTTATGCAAATGAGGCCTGCGTCTTGTGCGGCCCCCGGGTTACTCTACAAGTCCTCATTTGGCCCTCAAAGCAATTTGAGTTTGAGACCCCTGGGCTAGAGGGACCCAGGCAGCTTCCTCCAGTGGGTGAACCTGCCTCACCTCCTCACTTTATCCCCTCTTGCTCCAGAATCTGCTGCATGTCTCAGATCCCAGTTTTTGGCACTTTTTAGGCAAGCCTGGGATCTGTGGCACACTAATACTTCCAGATCTACGGTGGATACCCCGGCTCAGATTCCTCAATCTGCAGCCACAGTCTCCCGCAAGCGCTCTAGGCCAGAGGACATATCCAAGATAGATACTCGGTCTCCTAAGGAAGGTTCCTGGGCTACTACCGCTTGGCCAAAAGCCCCGGAGGACGGCCCCTCCTCTAGTGAGGACAGCAACAGCTTGTCAGACTGGGAGGATGGGGAATGGTCACCTTCAGAGTTTTCTGTGGAAGGGCAAGCAGAAGCGCAGGATATTTGCTTGTTTTGCAAAAGAGGAGTTGCCGGCGTTAATTGTGCAGGTGGTCAACAGGAGCAGCAAGATCCACAGTCTGCTGCTACTTCACAGCCAGACCCAATATTACAAGGCATTCACAAGCCCTCTAGAGCCTTTCTATTCCTGGCAGAGCTGCAACAGATGGTGTCGCTGGAATGGGACACTCCGGATTGCTAGCTCTGACAGGGAGCTCTTAAAAGGGTTTTTTTGTGTATTTTTTAAAGCAAGGTTACTTTCTTTTTGCTGTTTTAGGGGAACTTTCCTTGAGCACAGTAGGTTGCTGAACTCCAGTAACCTCCCCAGGTTTAGAAAGTGCTAACACCTAATCAAGTGTTAGTTCCCTCCCTACCCACCCTGACTCCCACCCACCCCTAGTGAGCAGTCTTGCTTTATAGGGCACCTCCCCCTTTAACAAATCACAGTGAATTGGACCAGCACATTTTGAATATAAATTAAAGAGATTTAACTGCTTTTTCTCTGAAAGGACAGCTGCAAAACCGGCTGGTACTTAGTAGATCTCTCTCTTTTGCTTTAACCGCTACCTAAGCTCCACGAACAGAACAATGGCTGGGAAAAATCGTATTGCTAAAGCTGTTGCCCCCGTTACAGCTTCTGCCTCGGTCCAGACAGAGGTCCTAATGCCAGTTGAAGGACCGGTTCCATGTGCAGGGTGCCTGCATGCTGAAGCTCTGAGGAAACAAGTGGAGGAACTCAGAGAGGAAGTGGCGAGGCTGAGGAGCATTCAAGACAGTGAGAAGTACATTGATGAGATGCTTCTTGCAGCAACCAGGCTCTCCAGCACAGGAGAAGATGGGTGCCAACAGAATGTCGATGGTTGGACACAAGTCACCAGGGCCTGCAAAATCACCATGCCAACTTCTCCAGCCCTTGAATTGAAGAACCATTATGCAGCCCTGGAAGTGGAGGAGGTGAAAGCATTCCTGGAAGGGGAAGAACCAGAGTCAAGTACCCCAAAGTTGCGGAATCAGTGACCAGAAGGAAACGAAGGGTAGTGGTGGTTGGAGACTCTCTTCTGAGGGGTACTGAGGCGTCCATCTGCTGACCAGACTTGGTGTCCAGAGAGGTATGCTGTCTGCCTGGTGCCAAAATCCAAGATGTTACGGAGAGTTTGCCGAGACTCATCAAGCCCACTGACTATTACCCAATGTTGCTAATCCATGTTGGAACAAATGATACTGCCAGGTATACCTCGGAACGTATCAAAAGTGACTTCATGGCTCTGGGACAGAGGGTGAAGCAGTTAGGTGCACAGGTGGTGTTCTCTTCAATCCTCCCTGTTGAGGGTAAAGGCCAAGGCAGAGAGGCTCGCATCCTGGAGATGAATGCATGGCTGCGTGGATGGTGTCATCGAGAGCGTTTTGGTTTCCTAGACCATGGGATGCTGTTCCAAGGGTTGCAGAGCAGAGATGGCATCCATCTGTCCAATAAAGGTCAACACATCTTTGGTAGTAGACTGGCTAATCTACTGAAGAGGGCTTTAAACTAAATTCGTTGGGGATGGGTGAAGAAAGCCCCCAGGTAGGTGATACATTAAATACCTTTATGGAAATGGGTAACAGGGGTAACATATGGAAAGCAGTGTGTATTAATGCCCGTAGCATGGGAAATAAGATCCCTGAAGTTGAAGCTTTGGTGGGAGTGGCTGACTTGGATTTGGTGGCAGTTACGGAAACATGGTTCACAGAAAACCATGACTGGGATGTAACTATACCTGGCTATACTTTATTCAGAAAGGACAGGGTAGGAAGAAGGGGAGCAGGAGTGGCACTATATGTAAAAACTACTATTAAAGCTTTGGAATTACAGAGCTTAAAAGGGAGAGAGGAGGCATTGTGGGTTAAACTAGAAAGAGGGAAAGAGAAATCTATTTGCATTGGTGTGATATACAGACCTCCCTCACAAGAGGAAGAGGTGGACAGAGTTAATTGAAGACATACGCAGCATTGCTAGGAAAGGGGAAGTGCTATTGATAGGAGATTTCAATATGCCAGATGTTGATTGGCACATTCCTGCTGCAGTATCATCTAGAAGTAAGGAGATCCTGGATTCTCTACAGGGAGAACTATTCAGGCAATTGGTAACAGACCCCACACGTGAAGAGGCCATACTGGACTTGGTGCTTACCAATGGTGAAAGTGTTTCTGATGTTGTAGTGGGAGATCATTTTGTATCCAGTGATCACCAGATGGTGTGGTTCAGTATTAGGACTAGGGCTGTTAGAATCCATTCCAAGGTGAGGATCTTAGACTTTAGGAAGACTAACTTTGCGAAGATGGGCCAATACCTCAAGGAGTCGTTAGTGGGATGGGAACAGCTGGGGGATGTAGAAAAACAGTGGGAAAAACTGAAAGGGGGTATTTTAAAAGCAACCAACCTTTTTGTTAAAATGGTAAATAAAGGCAAAAGGAACAGGAGACCGCTATGGTTTTCGAAGGAAGTAGCTGAAAAAGTGAAGAAAAAGAGGGAGGCCTTCATGAAATACAAGAGATCACAGAGAGAGGAAGACAGGCATCTGTATTTGGAAAAACTTAGAGAAGCTAGCAAAGTAGTCAAGAAGGCAAAGATTCAAAAGGAGGAGGAAATAGCCAATGCAATAAAATGGGGGGATAAGACATTTTTCAGATGTTAGTGAAAAGAGGAAGGGCAAAAGTGGTATTGTCAGACTCAAGGGTGAAGGGGAGGAATATGTAGAAACTGATGAGAATAAAACAGAATTGCTTAACAAATATTTTTTGTTCTGTGTTCACAGATGAAGGGCCAGGAGCAGGACCTCAGAAAACATCCACAAATAGGAACAGAAGCGACGGGGATCTCAAACTATTTTCACAAGACTGTTCATGAGGAACTAGCTAAAAGTAGACAAAGCAATGGGTCTGGATGGGATATATCCAAGAATACTGAGGGAACTTGGGGACGTTCTAGCAGCTCCACTGACTGACCTTTTCAATGCCTCATTGGAGTCTGGAGTGGTGCCAAAGAACTGGAGAGGGGCTCATGTGGTCCCTTTACACAAAAGCGGAAGTAAGGATGTGGTTGAAAACTACAGGCTGGTTAGTTTAACTTTGGTGGTGAGTAAATTATTGGAAACACTACTGAAAGAGAAAATAGTGAGATTTCTGGAGTCCAGCGGATTACAGGATCCGAGGCAGCATGGATTCACCAGAGGCAGGTCTTGTCAGACAAATCTGATTGATTTCTTTGACTGGGTGATCAGGCAGTTGGACCAAGGGAGAGCCCTAGATGTGGTGTATTTAGATTTCAGTTAAGCCTTTGACACTGTTCCTCACAGGTGACTTATAAACATACTGAGCACCCTAGGGATGGACCCTAAAGTTACTGCTTGGATTAGAAATTGGTTGAGTGTGAGGTGACAAAGGGTACAGGTAAATGGAGCTCACTCTGAGGAGAAGGAAGTTACCAGTGGTGTGCCCCAGGAATCTGTCCTTGGTCCGATTCTTTTTAACATCTTTGTTAGTGATACTGCGGAAGGGCTGTCGGGTAAGATTTTTCTCTTTGCGGATGATACCAAAATCTGCAATATAGTAGATACCCAGGAAGGTGTAGATAACATGAGGAGGGATCTAGATAAGCTTGAAGAATGGTCTAGAATTTGGCAGTGGGATTTAATGTTAAAAAAATGCAAGGTCATGCATTTGGGCTGCAGCAATCCAAGGGAGCAATATAGTATAGGGGGTGAAGTACCTTTGTCCACTAAGGAAGAGCAGGACCTTGGTGTGTTTGTGTCTGATGATCTTAAAGTAGCTAAACAGGTAGAAAAGGCGACTGCAAAAGCTAGAAGGATGCTTGGACTCATAGGGAGAGGAATGGCCAGCAGAAGAAAAGAGGTGATAGTGCCTCTGAATAAGTCTTTGGTGCGACCTCATTTGGCGTATTGTGTGCAATTCTGGAGACTGCACCTTCAAAAGGATATGAATAGGATGGAGTCCGTACAGAGGATGGCTACTAAAATGGTTGATGGTCTTCATTATAAAGCATATGAACACTGAATTAAGGATTTTAATATGTACACCTTAGAGGAAAGGCGGAATAGAGGTGATATGATTGAGATGTTTAAATACCTCCGTGGCATAAATGCACAGGGGGAGAGCCTCTTTCGATTGAAAGTGAGTTCTGCTATGAGGGGACATGGAATGAGGGTGAAAGGAGATAGATTTAGGAGTATTATGCGGAAATATTTCTTTACGGAAAGAGTAGTGGATCCGTGGAATAGTCTCCCAGTGGAGGTGGTGGAAATGAGGACAGTATCTGAATTCAAAAAAGCATGTAACAAAGGATCTCTAAAGGAAAAAAGGGGACTGTTGTAGTTGTTGATATGGAAGGGCAGACTAGATAGGCCATGTGGTCTTTTTCTGTCGTCATGTTTCTATGTTAAGCCCGACTTACCAAAAAAGAAATTATAACATGCCAGGAAAACTAAAATTCCAAATTGGAATCAAGCTCATCCTAATGTAAATCTAAGCCTTGCAAATGTATGGATAGAAAAATCAGAAAGTTGTTCAGGTTCAGTGAAAAGAAATTTTCCCCTGATATGTCACTCTACATTTACAAAAGTATTGAAGGAACAGCAAGGTCCCCAAACTAGAACCAGAGACCCAAAAGTTAAAATGGTTAGATCAGGATAAATTCTTACAATTTGACCAAGAAGCTTACACATTTAGGAAAAAAAATATTTTAAACAACCAATCTTGATCAGATTCTATAAAAAAAGAAACAATAAGTGTAGCAAATTCTAAGCTTTTAGGTAATAAAGTTGAGGAATCATCTACAGTTAACTTCTCCCCTTTCCAATTTATTTAACAGGTTTTTTATACCGCTTTATCATTTCAGTTAAAGCGGTTTTACATTCTAAGTACATTAAACAGGGACATTGATAACTTTGATTTTTCTGAGGCAATGGAGGGTTAAGTGACTTGACACAAGGAGTGCTAGTGGAAATCAAACCGTGGTCTCTCCATTAGGCTACTCCCTCCTCTCAGACATAGTCCTAATAGGCAAAGAAGCTGATACAATCTGAGGTACAGCCGATTCTGGAACACCAAGGATCTGTTTTAAATAGTTACAAAATATATGAGTATCCTTTAGAGCAATTTTTGATAACTTAGGAAAATTAGGCAATCTCAGGGTCTTCCTTCTAATAAGATTTTCCATGTTTCTTTATGTCCAAGAAGGCTGCCATTCTCGCACTGAAACTCTCCTCACGCCGGTCCCTTCTCTGAGTGAACATGGTCTGAGGAGAGGACAAATCTGCAGCCTCTTCTGATCCTGTGCTCACAGTGAGAAATTCCTTCTGTGAACTGATCGGCTTTTCTGACCTTCATGGAATGAAGTGCACTCCCCTGAGTTCCCTTGGAGGGCTTCACATTTCATGCAGCAATTTGTTCACCCTGCCATTTTTCACCGCTGTAAGTTTTCCCCCAAACTTTTAGCTGTTCCCTTTCCTTATCATCCCTCCAGGTCAGTCCCTCACCGCTGGGTTGTGAACCTCCTCCTGCAGCCTGGATCCATCAGAATCATGACATCACTGGAGGCATTCCGCTGGTCTCTCCCTTCAACCCCCAGTGTGTCCAGTCTCCATGCAGCAGGAGGATGTAGTGAGCCTAAGTGCTGGGCTCACTAGAGGAACGGATAAGGAGCAGTTAGCTATTTTAGTCAGGTTTTACTTTTATTTGGATTCCCTATAATTTATTTCATTTTTGGGGAGATCTCTCTTTAAATTTGTTAAAAAAAAAAAGTAAGTCGGGGGAGGGATCGAACCAAGATTTCCTTCTCTCTCCTCGGGTTGATTTTAGCATTTGGTCTGCTTTCCCCTCCTAGTCTGGACGGAGGGGAGTTGTGCAAGTTAGGTAAACGGCTGCGTTTAGGTTTTACAAGGCAGCGGCAGTTTCTTTCAAGCAGGAGCAGGATTCTCACGGTGGCAGCTGTTTCGGGCCTTGCTTAGCAGCGCCACGGCTGGCAGGGCTGCCGTTTTTCAACGGCGAAATTGAAATGGAGGTGATTTTCAGCAGCAAAATTGAAAAGGAGGTGATTTTCAGGGGTGAAATTGAAACAGAGGTGATTTTCAGCTTCGGCAGCGAAGGTGTGTGAGCCTAAAGCGACCGGGGAGTCTGTTAGGCATTTTTTGGCCGAGTTCCATTGTTTTTGGTGTTTTTTTTGTGAGCCGTTTTTTCCCAGGTCTTATGGCAGATTGTTAACTTAATTTTTAAGAATTTTTAGAGCTTATATAGGTGTTTCTTTTTGTTGAAGTTGTTTAATTTTAGTTTGGCATGCTTTTAAAATGTATTCTATTCAGTTTGTTTGTTTTAAAGGTACATACACACTTACATTGAAGAAAGAAAAAGGCAGGTTTATTTTTTTTTCTGTCTGTGCTAAGTTTTATTTGCTAGTGACTAATGAAGTCGCTCCCACAGCGTCTCGTGTGCGGGTCACAGAGGGGTGCAGTCTCGGACACGGGAGTTTGTCAGGGCTGCGCTACTGAATCAAGCAATATGGAGCAGGAGATTCAGGAGAGAGACTCCACCTAGAGCAGTGGAGGAAGAATCTCTTCTGGAGGCTTTGTCCGGGCCTCTAATGGAAAATCCGACAGGGTCAACTAGTTCTGATGCTCCGGCAGTTAAGGCATTGGCCCTAGGATGTTTTTCACCAGATTTCGTGTTGATAATGCATCAGGCTTATTGCTTGCGTCAGCAAGACCCTTCACCGCTGGGAACATCAGCTTCAGATAAGCTGGTAAAGTGGTCTAGTGAGACCTCTTAAAAGGACACGGTCTTTGGAGGATCAGCATTTCGTTTCAGACTGGTCAGATGCAGATGATATTGAGTTAGATCCAGAATTAGGAGTGGAGGATCCTGAGGAAGATGAAATTCAGGAGCCTGAGGATCAGGCAAGGATTATAAAAGTTTTTTGGATAGAGGAGTTGACAGCGCTTATTACTGAGTCCCTTCAGGCACTCAATCTTTCTTCGGTCCATCCAACGGAGGAGGAGGACTTGGAGGATCCCCTTATTCAAGAGGTGCGTCAAACTCAATCTGTATTCCCGGTGCATCGAGTAGTTAAACAAATGATCCAAGGTGAATGGGATTTGCCAGAGGCTGGTTTGCAGGGTGTTAGGTCTATGAATCGCCTTTACCCCTTGGCTGATCAAGAGAGAGAGATGTTTCGTTCTCCGCGTGTAGATGCAGCAGTTTTGTCAGTCACAAGGAAGACAACCATTCCGGTAGAAAGCAGAGCAGCGTTGAAAGATGTGCAGGATAGGAAGGTGGATGGTTTGTTGAAACAAGCTTTTGAGGTTAATGCTCTGTCACTACAAGCTTCTATTTGTGGAGCTTGGGTAGCAAGAGCTTGTCTAAAGTGGTCACAGTGTTTACAACAGCCGATACTACAGACACAGGAGAGTTTAGCTGATGTGGCACGGCTTGAGTTGGGGGTCGGCCTACTTAGCTGACATTTACTATGATTTAATAAGAGCTTTGGCAAATAGTATAGCTTCATTGGTTGCTGCACGTCATTATCTGTGGTTAAGAAATTGGGCTGCGGATGGTTCCTCCCAGTCTCGTCTTAGTAAACTTCCTTTTAAAGGGAAGTTGTTGTTTGGAGAGGATCTTGACAAATTAGTCAATGATTTGGGGGAATCAAAAGGCGGATGTTTACCGGAAGATAAGCCGAAGCAAGGTCGTTTTCAACCAGCTGTGCGAGGTCAGTTTTGGGACATTAGGCGCTTTTGTACCTCACGGTTTGGAGGTTTTCAAAGAGGAAGATTTGCTTCATGAGGTCAAGGTTTTCGAGGCTTTCGAGGGGCAGGTAGAGGATTTGCTATTTCCTCTACCGCAGCGCTTAGAAAGTCAAAGTGAAGCGAGGCGGGCCTGGGCAGGAATTCAGCCGGTTGGGTGTCGGCTTCAAAAGTTTTTCCCAGCCTGGGTCCAGATAACATCCGATCAATGGGTGTTAGAAGTCATTCGCAAAGGCTATGCTCTTGAATTTGCTCATCCGATAGTATACTCTTTTGTTCTCTCTCCTTGCAGAGGACAGGAAAGAGCGACTGCGGTATGGCAGACATTGGAGCGTCTTCTTCAATTGGGAGCAGTGGTTCCGGTTCAGCGAGAGTTTTACGGCATCGGTTGATACTCTATTTTGTGGTTCCAAAAAAGGACAGGTCATTCTACCCTATTCTAGACTTCAAGGGTGTGAATCGCTCTCTGCGAGTACCTCATTTTTGAATGGAAACATTACGGTCGGTAATAGTGGCAGTTTGAAAGGGAGAGTTTTTGACATCCCTCGATCTTACCGAGGCGTATTTACACATTCCTATCAGGCCAAGCCATCAGAGGTTCCTAAGGTTCGCGCTTCCATGCGGGCACTTTCAGTTTCAAACATTGCCTTTCGGTCTAGCGACAGCTCCGCGTATCTTCACCAAGATAATGGTGGTGGTAGTGGCGGCTCTGTGAAAAGAAGGTATATTAGTACATCCTTATCTTGACGATTGGCTGATACAGGCAAAATCCAAGTAGGAGAGTGTTCAAGTAACAAGCAGAATAGTGCAGTTTCTTCAGAGTCTCGGTTGGGTCGTCAATGTATCCAAAAGCCATTTAAGTCCATCTCAAATTCTAGAGTACTTAGGAGTACAGTTCAACACCCGTTTGGGGGCAGTTTTTCTGTCAGACCTGCGGGTTCATACAGTTCAACGTCAGGTGCGCACGTTTTTAAGGACTCCAGCGCCCTCAGCCTGGAGTTACCTTCAAGTTCTAGGAATGATGGCTGCGACAATAGACGTAGTACCTTGGGCCAGAGTGCACATGCGACCATTACAGAGGTCATTGCTCAGGCGTTGGTCGCATCAGAACGATCCCATGTACAAATGACTTTCTTGCCCATTGCTGGTCAGGAAGTTTCTTCAGTGGTGGCTTTGCCCGAAGAATCTGACCGTGGGCATGCCACTAGAGCAGCCGCAATGGATTCCGTTATTAACAGATGCAAGTCTTGTAGGCTGGGGAGCTCATTGCGGAGATCTGTATGCACAAGGACGTTGGAACGAAAAGGAGGCCAAATGGTCGATCAACCAGTTGGAGTTGCGGACGGTAGCACTAGCTCTTCGGGAGTTTGAAAACTCGGTACGGGGCCAAGCGGTGCGTGTACTGTCGGACAATGCCACGACAGTAGCTTATCTCAATCGTCAAGGCGGTACGGGAAGCGTGGCTCTAGAGGAGGAAGCAGAGATGTTGTTCGCCTGGGTAGAGCCTCAGCTTCAGGCTCTGTCGGCAGCATACATTGCAGGAACGGACAATGTGACAGTGGATTTTCTAAGCAGAGTTCGAGTGGATGCCGGAGAATGGGAGCTTCATCAGGAGGTTTTTGCTCAGGTAGTCATCAGGTGGGGGCCTCCGGTGATGGATCGCATGGCAATCTTCCGATCGGCCAGGTGAGTCGGTTTTTCAGTCGAAGACGAGCAAGAATGTCGGAAGGCATTGATGCTTTGATGCAACAATGGCCCAAGCAGGGTCTTCTCTATGTCTTTCACCCATGGGCGCTCATAGGTCAAGTGGTTCAGTGTATCGAAGCTAACCGGGGGAGAGGGGAGAGTGGTGTTAGTAGCGCCGGATTGGCCATGACGTCCATGGTATGTGGATCTGGTAATCTTCTCGACTAAGTGCCTTGGTGAATACCAGCGACAGCGGATCTTCTGGTTCAAGGTCCTCTGCGAATGCCTCAGGTGGATCGGTTCTCGCTTACGGCTTGGCCATTGAAAGGGCTCGGTTAAGTAAAAAAGGTTATTCTGGAAAGGTAATTGCTACCTTATTGATGGCTAGAAAAAGATCCACTTCTCTGGCATATGTTCGTGTTTGGCGTATTTTCAAAGATTGGTACGCTAAGCATCAACGTCGATCATCCAAGGTCTCAGTGCCTATGGTATTAATTTTTTTGCAAGATGGTTTCGATAAGGATTTGGCGGCCAGTTCATTAAGGGTTCAGCTGGCAGCTATTTCTTGTTATTGGGGTAAGATCCAAGGAGTGCCCTGTGGGTCACATGTTGATGTGATTCGTTTTTTGAAACCAGTATCCCATTTACGACCTTCTCGTAGGTTGGTTTCTCTTCCGTGGGATCTCAACTTGGTTCTAGGAGCTTTGACCAGGGAGCCTTTTGAGCCTTTGAATCTGGCTTCTGTCAAAGATTTAACTTTAAAGACGGTGTTTTTGGTGGCCATCTATTTGGCTCGTCGAATTTCGGAATTGCAGGCGTTGTCCTGTCAGGAACAGTTTCTATCTTTCTCTAGGGAAAAAGTTGTATTAAGACCGGTTCTGTCTTTTCTGCCTAAGGTGGTTTCACCTTTTCATGTGAATCAGGTGGTTTCTTTGCCAGTGTTGGGTATTACGGGGGAGGAGGCTTCGGATCGTAGTTTGCAGCGGTTGGATGTAAAGAGAGTCCTTCGTTGATACTTGAAGGTCTCGGAGTCTTTTCACAAATCGGAATGCTTGTTTGTGCTTTTTGGGGTCCACGTAAAGGTGAAGCGGCAGCTAAAGCTTCAATTGCTAGATAGATATGAGAGGCAATAGCGTCAGCATATATTTTGAAAGGTCGTCAGGTGCCCGTGGGGTTACGGGCTCATTCTACTAAGGCACAAGTGGCTTCTTGGGCGGAACATCGTTTGGTTCAGCCGGTGGAAATTTGCAGAGCAGCCACTTGGTCTTCTCTTCATACTTTCAGTAAACATTATCGCCTGGATGTTCAGGCGGCAAACGATGCCTGTTTCGGGTCTGCGGTTTTGCGATCCGGATGGACAGGTCCCTACCAATAATTACTGCTCTGTTACATCCCAGCCGTGAGGGACTGAACTGGAGGGACGATAAGGAAAGAGAAATTAGACTTACCTGCTAATTGTTGTTCCTTGAGGAACTCCAGTTCAGTCCCGATACCCACCCGGGGATTTGTTAGTTAACATAGGTTACGTTTACATTTTGGATAAGACATTCAAAAGTTTTTAATAGAAGTTGTATTCTGTCAGTTATCTTTTCTCTATGTTTTTTTTATTAGAAGAGAAAGAAGGAGTTTCCTCAGTTCAGAGGGAGTTATTTTAATCAGATTTAAAAAAAATAAAAAATATTAAGTGTTATTTATTGCATATTATTGCTATAGCTACTTATTTATTGCTCCTTTGAGTTTACTTTGTCAATAGAACACCAGGGGTTGATGGGAGAGATCAGCAGAATGCCTCCAGTGATGTCATGATTCTGATGGATCCAGTCTCCAGGCTGCAGGAGGAGGTACACAACCCAGCAGTGAGGGACTGAACTGGAGTTCCTCAAGGAACAACAATTAGCAGGTAAGTCTAATTTCTCTTTCTTTGGCCTCTGTTTTAATCTTTACTACCCATCTTAGGAAATGAAGAGGAACAATGAGTCAAAAATACATAGAGATGTGGAACTCTTGGCACAGGGGAGGGACCTAGACTCCTTCAGGTGTTATCACAGAGCCAGGGATAGGCTTAGAGAGACCCCCCCTTAGATTCTTCAGCAGGCCCCAGGAGCACCACCAGACTGCAGCACCATGTGTTGTCCGTTTACCATCTGCAGGAGACAGACAAATACAGACAGGATGTATGATGTCCTACATAGGGAAGGATTACGAGCCTTAGTTTTCCCTCTCCATCTGCTGATAGAGGGGTATAGTTAATATGTCTGGACTGGTATAGTAGATAAGGAATCTAATGCTATACTTGAGGAAATGGAGTGTTAAGTGATTTGCCCAAGATCAAAAAAGCGTAGTTACTCACCTGTAACAGGTGTTCTCCAGGAGCAGCAGGAATCAGTCCTCACATATGGGTGACGTCGGCGCCGACGGAGCCCTCGCGGAGCAATTTTCCCCAGCTTTCAAAGAAAGCCTTTGGGAATTGCAGCGCGCATGCGCGGTCTCCTTCCCGCCCAAGGGTGCCATCTTAGCCAGTCTGATGACATAGCTAAAAGATAGCATAAAAATTTGCAAAAAAACTTAAGCAGATGATTGCAACTCCAAGGGGAGGAGGGAGGGTTGTGAGGACTGATTGCTGCTGCTCCTGGAGAACACCTGTTACAGGTGAGTAACTACGCTTTCTCCAGGACCAAGCAGGAAGTCAGTCCTCACATATGGGACTCCCAAGCTTAAGGCTACCGGAGACCCTAAGCACAAAAATGAGCTCCCTCTAGCTCAGCGGCACAGAAGGAAGGAATCTTCACTGAATTATTACCCACCGGTAGCCCCCATCCGGGATGGAGGGTAGGAGTTGCTCAAACCTCGAAGAGATTTCGGAGGACTGCCTGTCCGAAAGCACTGTCCCTGCGGGACTCCCTCTCGAGGCAGTAATGGACCGCAAAAGTCTGGCTCGAAGACCAAGTAGCGGCCCGGCAGATGTCTGCCAGCGGAACAGAGCGGAGGTAAGCCACTGACGTAGCCTTCGCCCGAACACAATGAGCCGTGACTCGACTTTCTAATGAGAGTCCGGCTGCCCCATAAGCCCAAGCGATGCAGTCAGCAACCCAGATGGATAGAGTACGCTTGGAGACCGGGAGCCCCAATTTATTGGGGTCAAAAGACACAAAAAGCTGAGCAGCTTTACGGTGCTCCCGCGTACGGTCAAGGTAGAAGTTCAATGCCCTTCTACAGTCCAGGGTATGCAGGACCATTTCAGCTCGGCTGGAGTGTGGCCTGGGAAAGAAGGTCGGAAGTACCACCTCCTGATTGATGTGAAAAGGGGAGACCACTTTTGGAAGAAACTTTGGGTGAGTCCGTAGGACTACCCTATTTTTGTAGAACCGAGTGTAAGGGGGATCAGACACGAGGGCCTGCAATTCACTTACGCGTCTAGCGGAAGTGAGGGCTATCAGGAATAAAGTTTTCCAAGAAAGAAAACGGAGAGAACAGGTAGCCATAGGTTCAAAAGGCGGACAGGTGATCCGCTGTAACACCACATTCAGATCCCAGTCAGGTGCTGGCGGGCGCAGAGGTGGTTTAAGTAGAAGGAGACCTCGGAGAAACCTCGCTACGAGAGGGTAGCTGGAAAGAGGTCCGCCGTCCACCGGCACATGATGTGCTGAAAGAGCACTGAGGTGAACTTTGACGGAGTTGGACTTAAGTCCCAGATTAGAGAGGTAGAGCAAGTACTGCAAGATCACCGACACCGAGCAGGAGAAGGGATCCTGAGACTGCTGGGTACACCAAGTGGAAAAGCGACGCCATTTAAGGGCGTAGCATTTGCGGGTAGAAGGTCGCCGAGAAGCTAGGACGACCTCTTCCACCTCTGCCGGCAGTAGAAGGGGGGCAAGGACTACCCTTTCAGCAGCCAGGCCATCAGATGTAGAGATCTGAGGTTGGGGTGTAGCAGGGACCCCTGATCCTGTGTTAGGAGATCCGGTTGAAACCCCAGAGGGAACGGATCCTCTACCGCTAATTGCAGCAGGAGTGGAAACCACGGCTGTCTGGGCCAGCGAGGAGCTATCAGGATCATGGAAGCTTTGTCTCGGAGAACCTTGAAAAGAGTTCGAGAGACTAGCGGGATGGGAGGAAAGGCATACAGAAGGCTCTTCGACCATGAGAGCAGGAAAGCATCCGCCGCTACTCGAAGTGGATGCGGCTGACGAGAGCAGAAGCGAGGAAGTTGCCGGTTGAGAGGACTGGCAAAGAGATCCATCGTGGGGAGGCCCCACTTCAGGAAAAGTTTCTGAACTACCAAGGGATCCAGGCGCCACTCGTGCGGCTGGAGGTTCCTGCTGAGTTTGTCGGCCAGGCAATTTTCTTGGCCTGGGAGATAAACTGCCTTGAGAAGAATGCCGTGGCTGACGGCCCAAGAGCAGAGCTTCTGTGCTTCTCGACAGAGAAGGAAGGAGCCCGTGCCTCCCTGTTTGTTCACGTAGAACATGGCAACCTGATTGTCTGTCTGGACAAGGACGGACTGGTGAGAAGTCAGGTGGGAGAAAGCCTTGAGAGCCAGACGGATTGCTCTGAGCTCCAGGAAGTTGATCTTCTGAGCAGACTCCCACGTGGTCCAGAGACCTTGAGTACATGCCCCTTGGCAATGCGCTCCCCATCCTAGGAGAGAAGCATCGGTCATCAGCACCTGAGCCGGCTGAGGTGACTGAAAAGGCATTCCGAGCACCAGGTTCGGCCGATGAAGCCACCACTGTAGAGAAGAGGCCAGCGGTCCGGAGACGTGCACTAAGTCGGCTAGGCCGCCCGTGGCTTGTTGCCACTGCTTGCGAAGGCACCATTGAGCAGGCCGCATATTCAGGCGGGCATTGGGGGTCACGTGGACGGTGGAAGCCATATGGCCGAGTAGTCTCAGGAAGCGCCTGGCTGAGACCAGGGACTGGCTGCGAAAACGGCCGGCTAGGTCCATGAGCCGTTGAGCCCTGTCGAGAGGCAGGAAAGCTCGTGCCTGAGGAGTGTGCAGTCTTGCGCCGATGAATTCGAGATCCTGGGGAGTCGTGGAGGTTCTCCCGGGAAATAGGAGGGAGGGACCTGGTGGAAGTGGAGAAGATAGCCTTCTCTTACGACTTGAAGCACCCAGGCATCTGAAGTGATGTTGGACCACCTGTGGGCGAAGTGAACCAGCCGGCCTCCGGTGCTGGGAGGAACCAGCTGAGGGGGAGAGGCTATGCTGATGAAGTCAAAAACCCCCACCCTGCTGAGCAGGGGCCGGTGGTGCAGGCTTGGGGGCTTGCTGCCTACGGGACCCGTTACCCCGTCCCTTGGCCTGCTGACCCTGTTGGGGAGCTGCGGAGGCCTGATATTGAGGGTAGTGTTTATAGGCAGCCGCCTTTCTCGGGTAAAAGGACTTCTTTCCCGAGCCCTTCTTTTTCTGGGAAGGGGCGGAGGTCTTCCTAGAAAGCCTAGTTCTGGTGAGAGTCTCAGTCTCGATTTGTGCAGCCTTTTCAGCCATGGGCTTGCCAAAGAGGTTCTCACCTCGGCAGGGGACATCGACCAACTTGTCCTGCACCCAGGGTTCAAGGTCAGACGACTGAAGCCAAGCCTGTCGGCGGGCACCGATGCCGGCTGCGGCCACACGAGCCGATGCTTCAAAGCCATCATAGGCTGCTCGGGACATGAATTTGGAGCATTCCCGAATACCAGTTGTCAAGGCCAGGAACCTCCGCAAAGGTTCCTCGGACAGCCCAGCGGAGAATCCGGCTACCTCTTTAGCCAGGTCTCTGAGATACATGCCCATGTAGAGCTGGTAGGTCTGGACCCGACAAGCAAGCATAGAGCCCTGGAAACACTTCTTACCGAGGCCATCCAGGTTACAGGCCTCCCTGCCAGGAGGCACCGAGGAGTGCATCTTCTGGCTCTTAAGCCTATGCATGGCCGATTCCACTACCATGGAATGGTGCGGTAGCTGTGCTTTTTGGAAGCCGGGACTCTTGCGGACTCGATAGATGGAATCGACCCGCTTGCTTAATAACGGCGACGATGCCGGACTCTCCCACATGCGGAAGAGTAGTCGTTCCAGCATGGGAGGAACCGGTACAGTAAAGTGTTCCCTGGCGGGAGAGTCATACTGAAGGGCGTCGAGCTCTTCGGCTCGAGGCTCCTCCTCGGGATCCGCAGGAAAGGCCAAAGCCTTGGCCATATCCCTGACGAAGTCCGAGAACCGGGCATCCTCCGGAGGGGACTGCTTCCGAGGTTCGGACTCAGGTGAGTCCGAGGGGACACACCGAGTCCGAAACGAATCAGGTGACTCTTCCTCTTCAGACTCCCAGGCCGACTCTGAGGAGGAATCGGTGGGGTCGGCTCGGGCAGGCGGAGGCGTCGGCTGCCCCAACACCGAGGGAGTCGGCGTCGACGACCTCGGTCCCGAACGGGAGGCCGAGGGTGACCTCGACCGAGGATAGACTCGAGTTCGCATGGACTCGAGGATCGGCTCGGTCTCCGGGGTCGACTTAGACGTCGACGTCCCGGCGGTCGGGGCAGCGGCGCCAGCGAGGCTAGCGATCAGTGCCCGCTGCTGGTCCATGAAGGCAGATAGTCTGCTCTCCAAGGCCATCAACCTGAGTCCGTCCTCAGGTGACCCAGCAGCCCCCGACTCGGGCCCCGACGGCGTCGGGCCCGACGTCGGACCCCTCGGAGGCGAGTCCAGGAGGACTACAGGACTTACCCGAGCAGGCAACTCCGACTCCAGACGAGGTCGCTTCGGGAGGTGCTCCTTCTCCAAAGACCCGGGACGGCTATCGGGGCTATGCGACCTGGCCCTCGCGGAGCCAGGAGCGTCCACCGACGCCGCCCTCGCGGGTTTTACCTTC
Source organism: Ichthyophis bannanicus (assembly GCA_033557465.1). Classification (NCBI taxonomy): domain Eukaryota; kingdom Metazoa; phylum Chordata; class Amphibia; order Gymnophiona; family Ichthyophiidae; genus Ichthyophis; species Ichthyophis bannanicus. The sequence continues at coordinate 656,243,306 of CM066033.1, read as the reverse complement.
CGTCGATGGTCCCCGGAGGGAGAACCCCTGTCGGAGGAACTTCGGCGATGGTCAGAGCTGGAACCTCTGGACGCCGAGGCCTCCGACGAGGTCCGGGTACGGCCGGGGTCAGCGAAGATTCGTTCCCGCTGGTGCCGCCGACTCCTTAACGCTTTGGAGGACATTTTGCTGCAGGCCCCACAGATCAGTTCTTCGTGATCCGGGCCGAGGCAGCGGAGGCAATTATGTGTGTCAGTGAGTGACATATTTCTGTCACACTGAACACACCGCTTGAAACCACTGGCAGCCATCGGGGGAAAAAGGGCCCCTGCAAGGTCAAAGGACCGGGCTGCCAGCGAAAAACCGAAAAACGAAACTGACCAAAAATCAGAAAAACCGAAAAATAACAGAAGGACTCGCAACGGTGTCGCGAGTCCGGGCAGGAAAAAGACCGGCGTCGAACCGAAGAAAGAAATAGAAATAAATCACTAAAATCAACTTTTTCAGCGGGGACACGACGGGTACGTCTGTAGGGCTCCGCGGAAAAAAGAAGACTGGCTAAGATGGCACCCTTGGGCGGGAAGGAGACCGCGCATGCGCGCTGCAATTCCCAAAGGCTTTCTTTGAAAGCTGGGGAAAATTGCTCCGCGAGGGCTCCGTCGGCGCCGACGTCACCCATATGTGAGGACTGACTTCCTGCTTGGTCCTGGAGAAGCAGCATCAACAGTGGGATTTGAACCTGCTACTCTGTCCATTAGGGTACTCTGCCAGGGTGTGATTGCTAGGCACCATGGCAACCTAGCACCTGGGATTTGTCAAGCCCTAAGTACCCTACTGTTCATGTGTTCTGGACCTCTTCTCAAAAATGCATTTTGCTTCAAATTTATTTCCTGGGACAATGGAAAGAGGAAAAATACCTAATAACCCAAAACCTGGTGCTATCCCATAGAAAAACGATGAACAGTATGAAGACAAGGATGGTTGGAATCGGCAAACTAGCCTAACAAAACAAAACAAAAAAAAAGAAGAACAGGGGATAACCTACCTGGCTACCACAGGAGCTGAGGGAAATTATATGCTAAGGGAATTACTGAGTAATATTTCTGCTGTTTTTTATTCAACCAGTTGTCTTTTGATCCAGAGTTTCTATTCTTTTGGCTGTCTCCTTTTTTGTTTTGGGGTGGAAAGCACCAAATGAAGGTGATTTTAGCACAGACACAGCAAATGGAATGGATTTGTTTGAAGTGGAGTGGACTGTTTTGTTGTCAGGCAGTAATGGCCTTGGGGCAGTTGTCTCCCCTCGCCCACCAGGATTTTCCTTCACCATAAACCCCGTGAAGTTGATAAAACACCCCACTCCCGGTACACAGGTTACACTTTAATGTTGCTCAAACAAGTTGAGCTATGGGGTTTGGGGGAGAGGGAACTTTGTAAGACACTCTTCATGTCAACAAAGGCACAAACAGAAACTCACATTTTATGAAGTAATTAAAAAAAATCATGCACACACAGATTCCACAGAGCATATCGTTTTATTCACACACATTAAAATATTTCCTCTACACCAAATGCCAACTAAGAAAAGCATACAAAGATGAAAATTATTCTTTCGAAGGAGATACTCAGAAGCTATACAATGTACACTCATGCCTGTCGTATGAAGACTCCATCAAAAAGTGTCACATAACGTGTGGAACAGCATGTGATTTGGAAACCTTGCTCTTCTTGGATGGGCTGACAAGCATTTGTCGAGCTTTATACTGGGCAGTCATAGATATGGATTTCTTGGTCATCACCAACAGAGACAATCTTAGAACCATTTCCATTGTACTGCACACCCCAGACCTGTGAAATACAACAATTGTATTGTATCCACTCACACAGATACAGTATTCCTGAATCCAGACCAGCAGAACAAGGTTTTAGCTCTAATTCACAGAAGGCCACATACGGAACCCCCCCCCCAAAATGACGAAAATATGCAGAGCATGGCTCATGGAATTCTTTTCCAATCACTCTGGTGAGTTTGTGTGTGTAGCAGTGTTTTCTCTATCTATTTTTGACTTAGAGGAGAGGGGAGGGAAAGGTGGGATAATTGTTTATTTTTTATTCCAGACTTGATTGGCCGCCTCTAGCTACATGCACCAAAAGTGGTTACAACAGGAGAGTAGACAAGGAAGGGGCCGTATGAAAGCAGCAGTTCCTTAACTGCTATGTTTCATTGTGTGTAAGTTTCTACATTGCAGAACCTGGAACTGCTTCTCCCACAGAAATGCACTGGGTCATTTGGGGGGGGGGGGGGGGGCAAGCTTATTTCTCCTGAACTTCCAGTCTGATCTGACCCACTTTTGAACTTTATCTTTTCACTGTTTTTTGTCCATACTAAATTGGATCATCTTCCGTTAAAATTTTTGGAGAGTTATTTTCCCCCAGACACAGACATTCTCGACCAATTATGTATAATTCTTTCCAACTTCCACTGGGTTGGAAAGAATAAGATGACATTTTAGTTATCAGATAATGTCCTTTTCTTGAGTCCTGCTAGACCAGCCCAGACAAGTGGGTTGTGTTCACTTACCAGATTGGTGGAGACAAAAAAAAAAGGGAAATATGACGAAAAGCCCAGGTTTCAACGACACAACCCTCATGCCTCTATCCACCTCAGTTACCAGAGGTATCTTCAGTATCAGTCCCAAAGCATATAGGAGAACATGGCAAGCCTCACACAAACAGTGAATAATCAACAGTAGAGAACGATGCACAAAAAAGAACAAACAAAAGGCTGTCAGTAGAAGATAAACCTGCAGAGCCAAGTACAGAAATCATAGCAGACCCAAGGGTACTGCAGCAGAATAATGGAACAAATACAGTTCCAGCGGAGGGCCCTGGACTGGTCTAGCAGGACTCAAGGAAAAAACATCTGGTCAGTAAAATGTCACCTTCCATATCGTTCTGCTAGACCAGTCCACACAAGTCGGACGTACTAACCTTACGCTTCCACTGGGCAGAAAGAAGACATAGGAGCTTGTAAAATCTTAGAGCCAAAAGCTGTATCTGCTACATGTGGACATCCAAGCGGTAGTGCTTGACAAAACTGGAAAGTAATGCCTACATTTCAGCTCAACAAATGTCAGCAGGGGCCACCAAGCTTCACACTGCCCATGAGGATGCTTGTGCTCGGGTTGAATGGGCACGCAAACCCTCTGGAACCAGCGGTTCCACAGTAGATACACCAAGGCAATAGCCTCCTTAATCCAGTGCCCCAATGTAGACTTAGCTATTGCGTCAACGTTGCACAGGCCAGCAAACAGCATAAAAAGATGGTCGGACTTAAGAAAAGAATATGTAACTTTCCAGTACCGGAGAAGCACCCTCCAGATAATCAAAGGTGAAGATCCTTATCCTTCTCGCGACACTGCTCCTTAAAGAAGGAGCGCAGGCAAACCATCTGGTTCACCGGGAAGGGAGAATTCACAGGCAGAATGGAAACAACCTCCTCAAAAAAAGATAGGTAAGGATCTCGGCAAGACAGAGCCTGTAGCTCAGAAATCTGCCTTGCAGAACAAATCGCAACCAAAAAGACTAATCTTGAGCATCAAATCCTTCAGAGCAGTATGCTTCAGTGGCTCAAAGAGTTCCAACATCAGGGCTCCAAGCACTAGACACAGATCCCTGGAAGGGACTACAGATCGAGGGGAGGAGACAGACACCGAACCCCCTGAAGAAAGTGTGAACCATCTGGATTTAAGGCTAGAGACTTACCAGCCCACCGGACCTCTGAAACAGGCCAAAGCTGCTCCTTGAAACTTCAGGGAGGTAAAGCACAGTTACTTACCTGTAACAGGTGATCTCTGGGAACAGCAGGAATAAAAGTCTTCACATATGGGTACGTTGGTACCGATGGAGTCTGCACGGGAACGCTTCCCAGCGTCCAATCAAGAGCTTTTGGAAGCATCCCAGCACGCCTGCGTGCTGCCTTCCTGCCTTTCCCAACTGCCTCTCCTCAGTTAAGTTTTAAAGCTGAGACAAAGAGAGAGAGAGAGGAAAGGAAAGATAGATAGAGAGACAACTCCTGGGGAGGTGGGTGGGTTGTGAAGACTTATTCCTGCTGTTCCCAGAGATCACCTGTTACAGGTAAGTAACTGTGCTATCTCCAGGAACAAGCAGGAATGAGTCTTCACATATGGGGACTCCTAAGCTGAGATGCCTGGAGTCCCAGCATGTCATAGGTTGGAACATGCTATCTCCCAGAACACCAGGCATCCTGAGGATGGAGGGTAGGAGTTGAAGAAAGGAAGATGCTGTGGAACAGCTAACCTAGCATAGGACTGCAGAGAAGGAGTCCATGTGTGGATGATGATTGTCATCAATGATATTGCAAAGAATATTGCAATATGGACCTCCCCTGACAGGATTTCACAGAAGTATGGAGGTTCATGGATCTACTGGGAAACCCAGTAGAGGAACTGTGAAGAGGACCTCACTGTAAAGTGGAGGTAATAAACCTGTAGGAAAACAGTGGAGGTCAGAATTCTGAAAGGTAACAGGTAACCCCAGTAGGAAAAACTGGGGTAGTACAAAAACGGTGGGCCTTCAGCGGAAGGCTGTATGACAAAAACCTAACTCTTTTGGCGGCAGAGTGGCTCACTCTTAGGAGCAAAAAGAGAAAGGCTAACCGATTTGGATAAACAGGCACAGTCCTTGTGGGGAGAAAGGGTATGGGAACCCCTTGTATCCCAAAAAGAGAGGACAAATGCCTGAGGCGTTAAAGCCTGTGATTAACTGAAGATCCACAATGTCTCTCCTAACTGGGGTAAGCTAGGAGAGATATTGGGCACGGAGCGCTTCAGAGGTATCCTAACCCTTAGGTTATGGTATAAAAATTGTTGACTACCACAGGAGTGGTTGTGTGCGTAGAACCCCAAACCTGCTGGATAGCATAGGTATGGGTAAAGCCCCTCTGTCAGAAACATATAGCTATATGAGCATAGACAGTCAGATAGATAAGTATATGGAGACATATCTATCTATAATGAAAGAGCTCGACAGATACATATATATATAAATATATATATACATATAGATATATAGATAGACATATAAGAATATATCTATAGTGAGATATGGAGGGGCATAAAACACACACAAAAGATAAATATGAATATGTAGGCCTAAATATGGGTGTCTGCAATTAAACAGACAGAGATATGCCTACAGCACGGTATTCACATAGGATATGTGGAGAGGAAAGATTCATCTAATAACAAGGAGGTGGAACCTACTTGAGAAGATATATAGAGAATCTATTCCCCCTGGTTATGATCTGCAAGGATGCTAGCTAGTGAAATAACCAGGATAGTTACATGAAAAACAGAGGATACTATCAATCTGCAGGCAGCAAGTCCCGAGTCTTTCAGGACTCTAGCATGGTAAGTAGACAGAAGACACATAGAGATGAGATACCATGTTGACCTGCTTAAGGGCAAAAAGTATCATGCGTTCTTACCATGAGGACGAGCTGCAAGGAGAAAGAGCATATCCCCGATTGGGAATGCTATGGACCAAAGCAGGGAATTGGCAACTCCTTAAGCCTTTACATAAGAGAAGGCCTATGTCCTTTATATCAAAAGGAGATAGGAAAAAAAGGGAGAATCTTCTAGTCATGGGAGACATGACTGAAAAGCCTTTTCCAACCATCTAGGATAGCTGTTGGAGAAAAAAACCCCATGCTCTCTAGCAAGGGCCCATAGTGGAAAGCTTCTCTGTAGAATTGCAGAGAGCATGATGTAGGAGAATGAGGAGATAGAACTGGCTGCTAGAGAGCCAGTATCTCTGCCAACTATGCTGCCAAACCCAGGGGAATGGAGATGGCAGAAATAGAAGACCAATCCAGAAAGCTTGTAGTGAGATAATCTCCAAGATAGATGAAAGCACCGACTTGGAGCCACTACTAAGACTAGACAGAATGTTAGTGGAGGACAAATCTGGTTATTTGTGGACAAGAACCAGTGGACCAAACATTAAGGCTCCTGCATAGGCAGCTGCTAGCAAGACAGCAGAAAGAATCTTACTGTTCAAAAACAGAAAGAACAGACAGAACAGGAATAGAAAACTCTGGACATGTCTGATAAGCTGCCTCAAAGTAAGATTAAAACAGGGGAGGTAACTCAGAGAGGAAAACTCCGCACTGGAAAGTGACAAAAACTAGAGAGGCTGAAGAAAAAGCCCCCCAGTAAGCAATTCCGCTCTTACAGTGGTAAGAGGGTGAAGAGAATGGAGCTGAAGAAGACTTACCAAGTAGTAAGTCTATAGAAAGGAAAAATACATGCTGGCACAGGAACTATCATTTGATAGTGGCAGACCTCTTTCCCTAGCAGGAAAAGAGGAGAAACCTGTGACCTATAGGCATGAACATCCTGACAGCTCATAGAAATATAAAAAAAATGGATGTCTTTTGGAAAGAGATCCATGTGTAGGGGTTAGAATGAAGCAGTGGATTGCCTCTGTTGAGAAGAAGCAACTGTAGATTCTAACCCCAAGAGTCACAAGCATCTGATGATGATTGATCAGAAACCCTGCAGGTGCTGGGTTTGCTGAGCCTGGTGAGAGGTTGGATTCTTCAGACCAGGACGATGCCTCCCCTGTTGGGGAACATCTGTATGATGGGCAAGTGATGAATAAAACCTTCTTCTCCTGTGGGAAGAAAGTTTGGTAGGACATTTCCTACCTACTGGGACAGAAGAAGGTGTAGAACAACCCTTAGGAACAGGTAAATCAGTGGACAACTGAGTAACCTGACGTAAAGACTCCTTGTTGAAAAGATTTTCTCCAGTGCAAGGAGTATGTCCCAGCCGTTGTTGTGCCCATTTGTCCAAGTCTGAAGCTTGGAGCCAGGCTCTACATCGTGCCCCTATAGCTATAGCAGAAGTCCTGCTAACAGACTCAAAAGAGTCTAGGGAAGCACGAGAAAGAAACCAAGAGATATTCTGGATATGCTTAAGCAGTGAGGAATAGTCTGTACTCCTGGAATCTGGAAGGAAAGGAGTCAAAAGATGTAATTGCTTTGTGACCTCCTCAAGAGACAGACTCATATAAAAAATATATGAGAGAATTCTTGCAGAAAGCATAGATGTCTGGAAGGTTTGACGTCCAAAGGCATCTAGTGTTAGACTCACGACCTGGCGGATAAGAAGAGTGCTTTTTCTTACTCTTTACCCGCCTCATTGCTGATTCCACTACTATGGAATGATGAGGAAGTTGAGTCTTTTGAAACCCTGGAGAGGGGGGCACCTGATATAAGAGATCAGTTGCCCTGAGAGGTGGGGGTACCCTTAAAGGTGTTTCCCACATTCCTAGAAGGAGATCCTGCAAGGAATGATGCAAAGGAAGCATTATGTTGTCCTTTGCTTTGGTAGAAACAGAGCCTTGTGCAGGATCATGTCCTGGAATAGGAATGGCAAGGGATCTTGCTATATCCAGGAGGAAACTCTGAAAAGAGGGATCCCAAACAGGAATCTCCCTTGGACAGGTTAGATCTAAAGAACTAGCCTGAGCATCCACAGAATTATCCAAATATATAGGAATAGAAGATCCTGCAGAGTGCAGTGTGGAATGCTTAAGGGATGGTTGCTGGTACTGGCTGTCAGGAGCAGCAACCATCCTTACCACATTGTGCATGCCAGGTATCGACTCCAAGCTTGGTATAGAACGGAGCAATCCTGTTGAAAAAAGCATGGCAGGAGTTGGCCACGATGCTACTGTGGATACCGGTACCGATGGCAATACCGGTACCGATGTCGGAGTCGAGCGCGACAGACATCGGAGCAGTCATCGGTGACAGTTCAACCGGTACCGAGGTAACCGAAAACCTCCGGCTACTATCCTCGGTACCGAAGCACCGGTATCGATTGGTGTCGGTACCAAAACCTATTGGTACCCAGTCTTCTAGACTAGAGATTGATTCCAAACTCGGCATCGAGGGCAGAGAGCCTGATAAGCGAAGCATGGAAGGCACCGACCGTACGGGTAATGAGGACATCGGTACCGACTTCGGTACCGTGTCTGATACCAGTGAAGGAAGGTCAACCAGTGGCAACTCAATCGGCCTCGGGGTAACCAAGATGCGGATCCGAGTCATCGGAACCGAGCCTTCGGTACCGCCGCAAGACGGTACCAAGGTGAGTCGGTACCCAGTCCTCCAGACTGGAGATCGATTCCAGACTCAGCATCGAAGGAAGCAAGGCTGTCGATGCACATCTGGAGGGTACCGACATCGGTGGTAGTATCGGTGTTGGTACCGATAATGGAAAGTCAATCTGGGGAGTATCCACCGGTCCCGAAGACACCGAGGATGCCAGATGACGATCCCTGGTGAGGAGTGTTTCATCCAACACCAGTGCCGATGCCGGGGTATCGGTACCGCTCGAAGCGGATGCCACCACCGTACACGGCTTAGGTATGTTCTGTGGGGGGTGAAGCCCAGGAACAACCTGAAACCCCTTATACGTTTTGGAGACCGAAGACTCCCGCCGGGGTTTTGAAGCCAGTGGGCCGTCGAGGGCAAGGCCAGAGCAGTCTACATGCTGTGCATGAGACTTACCACTCGAGGACTGGCTAGTCTTAACAGATTGTTTGTGGGTTACCTGATCCTGTGTGGAAGAAGGGGACGGTGCCCCGAAGTTGGAGGGCAACCGTGTATCGAGGGAACCTCGATGTTGAAGACGTCTTCTCACCAAACTGTTGTCAGGACCGAAGCAGGTTAGACACCGACTTCGAGGGTCTAAAAATAAAGTTGTACCGCCACAGTCTGAACATTTCTTGGAGAAAGTGTCTGGCGGTTCCATTAAGGAAAAAGAAGAGGCCTAAAAGACCGTGGGATACTATGAAGAAAAAATATCCCGTGGAAAAGGAAGATTTTACAAGAAAAGAAAAGAAAACACCGGCGGTACCGGTGGCATCGGGAAGACAGCCGCGACCACAAGAAAACTAAGAAATAAGAACAAGAATTTTCTGCAGTGACAGGACAACGTCCTGCCGGCTCTGCGGAAAAACAAAAACTGAGGAGAGGCAGTTGGGAAAGGCGGGAAGGCAGCACGCAGGCGTGCTGGGATGCTTCCAAAAGCTCTTGATTGGACGCTGGGAAGCGTTCCCGCGCAGACTCCGTCGGTACAGACGTACCCATATGTGAAGACTCAATCTCCAGGAACAAGCAGGAATGAGTCTTCACATATGGATATCGTCGGTACCGACGGAGCCTGCGCGGGAACGCTCCCCAGCGTCCAGAAAGAAAGCTTTTGGGAGCATCCCACAGCGCCTGCGCGCTGACTTCCCGCCTTTCCTAACCGCCTCTCTCCAGTTCTTCTTTTCCGCGGAGCCAGCAGGTCGTGTTCCTGTCACCGCTGAAGAAGTTCTTTATTTTTCTTTATTTCTTTGGTCGCGCGTCTACCTTCTTCGACGTCGGATCGGTACCGCCAGTCTTTTCTTCTTTCTTTTTAAAAAACAAACAAAAAAAAAAACTACCGTTTCCCACTTCTGTGCAACTTTTCCTTTTGGGCCTTAGGCCTAGCAAAATTTTCCTCATGCAAAAGCCCGCTTCCGGGTTTAAAAAGTGCACAAAGTGCAGCGGTACTCTTTCTATCACCGACACCCATGACTGGTGTCTAAAATGTTTGGGCCCTGACCACTCCGATTGTGAGTCCTGTTCCATGATGTCTAAAAGAGGTTGACAGAATCGAGCGGCCAAGCTCAGTACCCTGTTTCCCTCTGATGCAGTTTCGGTGGCATCGACATCTTCCAGGGCTTCTTCTTCCTCCCATGGATCCCAGGTAACCAAACATAAGTCCAGCCGGTCCTCGAAGGGTAGATCTCCCTCTAAGTATCGAGATGCCTCCGGGCTTGCTCTTGAGGATCCTGTACCCGCAAAATTACCCCGGCGGGAAGCTCCGGCTTCCAAAGCTTCATCTATGGGGTCACAGGTTGACATCGATGGCGTGGCCTCGACCGATCACCTGTTGCCATGTTCTGGGGTACCGGTGGTTTCCACTGGTACCGACATCAAGACATTGGTTGCGTCGATGGATCAGAATATTCTGACCATGCAGCGTGCCATTACTGCATTCATACAAGCTGCGACGCCTCCGGTACCGCAACAAACTCCGTTGTCGGTACCGATTGCATTGACATCAGCTTTGGTGTCGACTGCAGCGGTACCCTGTTCTGTGATGCCCATCGGTACCGAATCGGTACCGATCACTCCCGATGTCGATACCACTCGGTACGCGTATCGGGCTCTGCAAGAGCATCCAGACAGGCAATACTTCGATTCCTCCGAAGACTCTGATGAATCAGAGGCTTCTGTCGAAGCATCAGTACTCCTTCCTCAGGAGCCCTCTTCTCCAAAAAGAAGAATGTCTCCTCCAGAAGACTTGTCTTTTCAAGACTTCATTAGGGAAGTGGCCAGGGGCCTCTCTATTTCAGTGGCCCCTGAACCAGAGCCTAGAGCCAAGAAATTGGATATTTTACAATATCCTAAGGCTCCTAAAGAGGCAGCTACTTTACCAATTCATGAGATCCTTTATGATCACATGTTGGGCATATGGGAGACACCTCTTACTACCTCCCCTCATTCTCGCAGGTTGGACACCATGTACCGTGTTCCTCCTTGTCCTGGCTTTCATAAGACTCAGCTTCCTCACCACTCTATTGTGGTGGAGTCTGCTATGAAGAAGGTAAAGAGTGCAAAAAGACACTCATCTAATCCTCCAGGAAGAGAATGCAGAACCTTGGATGCTTTTGGTCAGAGAATCTTCCAGGCCAATATGCTTACTGCCAGAATCAACTCCTATTGTCTCTTTATGGGGATGTTTCTAAAGGAAGTTACAGATCATCTGCAAACTTTATCTCCTTTTGTCTCAGAAGATAAAAGGGAGGAGTTTCTCACCTGGCTTAAACATGCCCAGGATGTTTCCAAATATTCCAACCGTGCAGCCTTTGACTCTTTTGAGTGTGCCAGCAGAGCCTCGGCTATTGCCATAGGTGCACGCAGACTTGCTTGGTTACAAGCTTCTGATTTGGAACCCTGGGTCCAGGATGGATTAGGAAATCTTCCTTGTACAGATGAAAACCTTTTTGGCAAGGATTGGCAAGCAAAGGCCACTCAGATGGATGCTGAGAATTCTGCCTTAGATAGACTTTCAAAGTCTACTTCTGATCCTGTTAGAAAAAAGTTATTCAAAAAGGCTTTCTTTCCCAAAAAAGGGATATATTATACTGGTTATGGTCACCAGGCATCTTCTGCAGGTCGTTTTGCTGCAAAGCGTCAGCAACAACCTAAACAAGCCAAGTCTAAGGCTGCAAGGACTGCTACGGCCCAACAGCCTCAGCCTCCTCAGGGCCTTTGACTTACAACTAGAGAACCTAGCCTTTCTGGCTCTAGAAGAACCAGAGCCTCTCACCATTCCAGGAAGGTTAGCTCACTTTGCTTCCAGATGGGAACAAATCACAGCAGAGCAATGGACCCTCTCCATCATAAGGGAGGGGTACAAGCTTCATTTCTTAAACCTTCCTCTTCACACCATGGTGAGACAGTTCAATTCTCCAACATCTCTCCTCGACCTTCTGGGCCAGGAGATTGCTACCCTTCTTACCCAAAGGGCAATAGAAGAAGTACCCCTTCTTCAACAGGGTTCAGGGTTCTACTCCCCCTATTTTCTTATCCCAAAGAAAACAGGGGGCTACAGACCCATATTAGATCTCAGAGAATTGAACAAGTTTCTATGCAAGGAGAAATTCAAGATGATTTCTCTCGGTGCTCTCCTTCCATACCTTCAGAGTCAGGATTGGCTTTGTTCTCTAGATCTCAAGGATGCGTACACCCATGTCCTCATCCATCCAACACACAGAAGGTTCCTTCGGTTCCTTTATCAGGGAAAGCACTACCAATACAGAGTGCTTCCTTTCGGTCTGGTCTCTGCTCCAAGAGTGTTCACAAAATGCATGGCAGTGGTAGCTGCATTTCTACGCACTCTAGGAATATTTGTATTCCCATATCTGGACGACTGGCTCATCCGAGCTCCATCCCAGACAGAGGCCCAGGCTTCCCTAGCCTGCACAAGGCGTGTTCTTCAGTATCTGGGACTGGTAATAAACATCCCAAAATCACATCTCACCCCTACTCAGTCATTAGAGTTCATAGGGGCCTTGCTGGATACCACAACTGCAAGGGCCTATCTTCCCCAAGCCCGTTGCCTCCGATTGGTGCAGTTAGCCTCACAAGTTCAGTTAAAGTTCCATTTAACTGCTCGAGAGATGTTACAACTGTTAGGCCACATGGCATCCACCGTGCATGTGTTTCCTTATGCTCGCCTTCACATGCGAGCAGCTCAGTGGACTCTGTCCACCCAATGGACCCAGGCATCAGGGTGCCTGTCAGACAAAATAGCAACCTCCAGTCGCCTCTTTTGGTCTCTCCAGTGGTGGAAGTCCACTCAGAATCTGTTGCTGGGGTCCCCCTTTCAACAGTTGCTACCCCAAGCAACCCTTACAACAGATGCCTCTCCAAGGGGTTGGGGAGCTCATCTACAAGATTTCTCCACCCAGGGCATCTGGTCTCCACAGGAGACATCTCTACATATCAACCTCTTGGAGCTCAGAGCAATTTTTCTAGCTCTCAGAGTCTTCCACACCCTGCTCAGCTACAAGACAGTCCTCATCCACACGGACAACCAAGTAGCCATGTTCTACGTGAACAAGCAGGGCGGGACTGGCTCTCTGTCGCTTTGCAACGAAGCTTTGAGATTGTGGGCCTTCGCCAGAGAGCATCAAATTAATCTCATGGCAGTGTATCTTCCAGGGGTTCAAAACTCTTGGGCAGACAGACTCAGTCGAGTTCTGCTTCCACACGAATGGTCCCTCCATGGGGACCACATAGCCAGGATCTTTCGAATTTGGGGAACCCCGGACATAGACCTGTTTGCAAGTCCGTGGAATGCCAAACTTCCCCGGTTCTGTTCCAGGATTCCGTGTCAGGGAGTTCAGGCCAGGGATGCCTTCCTCCTCCATTGGGGGCAAGACTTCCTCTATGCCTTTCCACCCATTCCCCTAATTTCCAAGACACTGTTCAAGCTTCAGAGAGACAAGGGGTCTATGATCCTCATAGCTCCACATTGGCCACGCCAAGTGTGGTACCCTCTACTTCTGCATCTCTCTCAAGCCCCCTCCCTGGACTTGGTATCTGCTCCAGACCTCCTGTCCCAGGAGGAGGGAACGTTGTGGCACCCAAATCCCCAGTCTCTTCATCTCAGGGCCTGGTTGCTGAAGGCCTAGACCTTCAAGATTTGCATCTTTCTCAGCAGGTGAAGGATATCCTTCATGCTTCCAGAAAGCCTTCCACTAGATGTTCCTATGCTTTTAAATGGAAAAGGTTTACCATTTGGTGTGCAGAGAAGGGTCTTAACCCTCTTGCAATACCTCTGAATTCTTTACTAGAGTATTTACTGCATTTATCCCATGCAGGCCTTAAAACGAATTCAGTAAGAGTCCATTTGAGTGCTATTGCAGCATCCCTTAAGCCTCTCAATGGACATCCTATTTCCTCTCATCCTCTTATTGCAAGATTCATGAGAGGCCTTCTTTTAACTAAACCTCCCATTAGACCACCTCCAGTGGCATGGGATTTGAATTGGTTCTTGGCCAGCTCATGAAGCTACCCTTTGAACCCTTAGCCACTACCTCCTTGAAATTCCTTTCCTGGAAGGTTATTTTTCTCATTGCAGTCACCTCAGCTCGCCGTATCAGTGAGCTGCAAGCCTTGGTGGCTAATCCTCCTTATACAAGGTTCCATCTTGACAAGGTAGTCCTCAGGACTAATCTACACTTTATGCCTAAAGTGGTCTCACCTTTTCATCTGAACCAGGTGGTGTATTTACCTGTCTTTTTTCCAGGACCTCATGCATCAAGTGCAGAGAGGAATCTTCATACCCTGGATTGTAAGAGAGCACTTGCTTTTTACTTACAAAGGACACAGCAACATAGAAAGTCCTCTCAACTATTTGTTGCTTTTGATCCCTCTCTTTTAGGACTTCCAGTCTCTAAGAGAACTCTGTCCAATTGGATTGCTCAGTGTATTTCCTTCGCCTACCAGAGTAAGAACCTTTCTCTGGAGGGCCATGTCACAGCTCACAATGTGAGGGCCATGGCAGCCTCTATGGCTCATCTAAACTCTGTGTCCATCGACCAAATCTGTCGAGCGGCCACCTGGGCCTCGGTTCATACCTTTACAGCCCATTACTGCTTGGACAAGGACTCCCGCCGGGATGCCTTGTTTGGTCAGGCTGTTCTCAAACACCTGTTCCATACCTAATCAACTCCTATCCCCCATCCCTGGTTGGATGCCCGAGATCCATGGGGGGAGGTAGAGCCCTTCTCAGGGACTCACAACCTTGGAGATCTCCCTGGCATCTCTAGCTGGGGAGTCCCCATATGTGAAGACTCATTCCTGCTTGTTCCTGGATAGCACAGTTACTTACCTTTAACAGGTAATCTCTGGGAACAGCAGGAATAAGTCTTCACAACCCACTCACCTCCCCTAGGAGTTGTATCTCTCTATCTATCTTTCCTTTCCTCTCTCTCTCTCTCTTTGTCTCAGCTTAAAACTCGAACTGGAGAGAGGCGGTTAGGAAATGCGGGAAGGCAGCGCGCAGGCGCTGTGGGATACTCCCAAAAGCTTTCTTTCTGGACGCTGGGGAGCGTTCCCGCGCAGGCTCCGTCGGTACCGACGATACCCATATGTGAAGACTTATTCCTGCTGTTCCCAGAGATCACCTGTTACAGCTAAGTAACTGTGCTTTCCTGCTTGTTCCTGGAGATTTGAAAAGCCTTTCTCTAGACCATCCTGCAGAAAGGACAACAGGGACAACCCCTTGGCTGCTTCAGGAGCCAGCTGTTATACGCCACACCCTCAACCAAAGAAGCACCAGATCCGCACATATACCAGGTTGGTAGACCTCTGGACTCTGAGCAGAGTGGAAATCACTGCTGGAGAGTAGCCCTTATATGCTAGCCATCTTCTCTTAAGAGCCACATAATCCCCTTTGAGTATCCTCTGCTCCTGTAACTTTCTGTCTTTGACCCTCTAAATCTTTTCTCCAGCTGTCCTATTGGTTACTGGCGTTCCTTTCTCTCTGTTATTAAGCAGTCATTTTGTTTATATTGTACACAGCTTTTATGTTAGGACCTAAGTGGTATAGCGTAGTTACTCGCCTGTAACAGGTGTTCTCCGGGGACAGCAGGAATGAGTCCTCACATATGGGGTGACGACTGAACCGACGGAGCCCTCGCGGAAGCATCCCTCTTTCAAAGAAAGCCTTTGGGAGATGCCACCACGCATGCGTGGTCCCCTTCCCGCCCAAGGGTGCTATCTTGCTCAGTTAGATGACATAGCTAAAAGACAGCAAAAATAAAAGATGGTAAAGGAGCAACTCCAAGGGGAGGAGGGAGAGTTGTGAGGACCGATTCCTGCTGTCACCGGAGAACACCTATTGCAGGTGCTTTCTCCAGGAACAAGCAGGAATTCAGTCCTCACATATGGGACTCCACAGCTACAGGCTACCGAAAGCCCATAGCAAAAATAGGGGCTCCCTCGTGGGGAGCTGCAAGCAGCAACAATTTAGTCCTTGTGCAGAGATCACAGTAGGACCCCTGTGTCCGATGAAACCAGCACTCCAGTAGCCTGAACACAGAAGGGTCGGAGGATAGGAGTTGTCTAAACCCCGAAAAGGTTACAGAGCACAGCCTGGCCGAAAGCACTGTCTGGACTCTCTTTCCAGGCAGTAATGGGCTGCAAAGATATGGACTGAAGACCAGGTGGCGGTCTGGCAGATGTCTACCATCGGCACAGAGCGCAAGTTTGCCACTGAAGCCGACATATCCCTGACACGGTGCGCTGTGATGCTGCCTTCCAGCGGGAGCCTCGCCTGCTCATAAGTGAGGGCAATACAGTCCGCCACCCAGGTAGATAACGTACATTTGGTTACCGCCTCCCTCAGCCTACTGTGGTCATAGGAGATGAAAAGCTGAGAAGCTTTGCGGTGGCCCTGAGTGCGTTGGATATAGAAGAACAAGGCCTTCTTACAGTCCAAGGTGTGAAGGACCGTCTTCACCCGACTGGAGTGAGGTCTTGGAAAGAAGGTAGGGAGCAGGAGCACCACTTCCTGGATGAGATGGAATGGGGACACTACCTTCAACAGGAATTTGGGTGCGTGCGAAGCACCACTCTGTTCTTGTAGAACCTGGTATAAGGCGCCTCTGCCACAAGGGCCTGAAGCTTGCTAACTCTGCGAGCGGAGATGAGCACAACCAGGAAAGCCACCTTCCAAGAGAGGTAGCGAAGGTGGCACGTAGCCAGAGGCTCGAAGGGTGGGTGAGCTGCCCCAACACTACGCTGAGGTCCCATTCGGTTGCCGGCAGGCAAACTGGGGGCTTCGATAAGAGCAGGCCCCGAAGGAAACAGGTCACCAACTGTTGGACCGAGAGGGGCTTACCATCCATCGGATGATGGTGTGCTGCCAGGACACTAAGGAGCACTCGGACGGAGTTAGACTTGAGCCCGAACAGAGAGGTGCAGAAGGTACTGTAACACCAGAACCACCAGGCAGGAGAAAGGATCAGCCCTATGTTTGGTGCACCAAACAAAGAACCTGCGCCATTTGAGGGCGTAAGCCTTCCTAGTAGAGGCCTTGCGAGAGGCCAGCAGAATGTCCTGCACCTCAACCAGAAGGCTGAAAGGGGCCAGAGTCACCCTCTCAGCGGCCACGCTGTCAGAGACAGGGACCCCAGATTGGGGTGCAGGAGAGAGCCCCCCTCCTGAGATAGGAGTCCCAGGGCAGTCCCCAAGGGGATGGGGGCCTCTCCACAGTCTACTGTAGAAGCAGCGGGAACCACGGTTGTCTGGGCCACCGAAAAGCTATCAGGATGAGAGAGGCCTTGTCGTGGAGGGTCCTGAACAAGGTCTTGGTGATCAGCGGTGTCGGAGAGAAGGCATACATGAGGCCTTATGACCTTGGCCTGCTGGAAGCAGAAGCAGGGCACCTGAAAGTTGTCCAGGCTGTCGAACAGGTCTATCACGGGTCCCCCTCCAGAGCCGGAAAAGCTGACTGGCTACACTGGGGGCCAGCTGCCACTCATGTGGCTGGAGAACTCTGCTGAGTCTGTCGGCCAGCAGGTTGTCCTGGCCCTGGCAGGTACACTGCCTGCAGGAGGATACCCTGTTGGATTGCGTACCAGTGCCTCCTGACAAAGGGTACGAAACCCCGTGCCCCTGTTTCTTCACGGAGAACATCGCCACCTGGTTGTCCGTCTGGATCAGCACCAGCTGGTAACACAGGTGGTGACAGAAGATAGTCAGGGCTAGATGTATGGCTCAGAGCTCCAGGAGGTTGATCTGCTGGGTGCTCTCGTCTGGTGATCAGTTGCCCTGAGTGCAGAGATCTCTGCAGTGGGTCCCCAGCCGAGCAGGGAAGCGTCCATGGTGAGGACCCTCGAAGGACTTGGGGCCTGAAAGGGCATGCCCGCCTTGAGATGCTGGGTCAACTGCCACCAGCCCAGGGAGTCTGCCAATTCGCGAGTCACAGAAACTCTGTCTTGGAGGCGGCCTGTGGCCTGAGACCACTGGTCCCGGAGACCTCACTGCACCGCCCTCATGTGGAGGCAAGTGTCTGGGGTGACATGGACTGTGGAGGCCATGTGCCCGAGGAGGCGCAGGAGAAGCCAGGTGGGCACTGAGGGACAGTACTGTATGCCCTTAATAGAGACCTGAGACGATAGGCTTGGTCCCTGGGCAAGAAAGCGTAGTTACTCACCTGTAACAGGTGATCTCCGGGAACAGCAGGAATTTAGTCTTCATATATGGGTAATGTCAGTACCGTCGGAGCCCGCGTGGGAATGCTCCCCAGCATCCAATAGGAAAGCTTTTGGGAGCATCCCACTTTGCCTGCGTAGCTGCCTTCCCATCTCTCCCTCCTTAGTTGAGTTTGTAGCTGGGAGAGAAGAGGAAAAGTACAACTCCTAGGGGAGGTGGGTTGTGAAGACTGAATTCCTGCTGTTCCCGGAGATCACCTGTTACAGATGAGTAACTACGCTATCTCCAGGAACAAGCAGGAATGTAGTCTTCACATATGGGACTCCCTAGCTCAAAGATGCCAGAGAGATGACCTCAGAGTGAGCTGTGGATCACAAGCATAAGTAAGTCAGTCATATATCCTCCAAGGATGTCTGGTATCGAAACCTGGGACGGAGGGTAGGAGCAGATCTAAGTCTAAAAGAGATGCTGGAGAACAGCTTGGCCAAACAAGGCATTCTGGTGGGAGTCCTTGTCCAGGCAATAGTGAGCAGCAAAGGTGTGGACAGAAGACCAAATTGCTGCTTTGCATATCTCATCAATGGCTACAGAGCATAGATTTGCCATAGAGGCAGCTATGGCCCGAACATTATGTGCAGTGACATGACCCTCGAGAGAGAGACCTGCACTTTTGTAAGCAAAGGAGATGCAATCCGCTATCCATCTGGATAGAGTTCGCTTGGATACTGGCAATCCCAGGTGACTCGAGTCAAAGGCGATGAAAAGTTGGGAAGCTTTTCTGTGCTCTCGAGTTCTCTGGAGATAAAAAGCCAAAGTGCGTTTGCAATCTCTAGTGTTGAAGGGTTGCTTCTGCCCTAGAGGAACAAGGTCTAGGGAAAAATACAGGGAAGTAAACCGACTGGTTTAAAAGGAAGGGCAAGACCACTTTTGGCATAAAGTGGGGATGAGTCTTAAGACTACCTTATCATGGTGGAATCGTGTATAAGGAGGGTCAGCCACCAAAGCCTGGAGCTCATTAACGCGTCTTGCTGAAGTGAGGGCAATAAGGAAAGTGACCTTCCAGGTGAGAAACTTCAGAGAAGTGGTGGCTAGAGGTTCAAAGGGTGGCTTGAGAAGCTGTCCTAAAACAACATTAAGATCCCATCCCACTGGAGGTGGCTTAATGGGAGGTTTAGTCAATACAAGACCCCCCATGACGCATGCTACAAGCGGCTGAGAAGAGATGGGCTGACCATCCAGGGGTATCTGAGAAGCCGCAATTGCACTTAGGTGCACTCTTACCAAATTGGTTTTGAGTCCAGAAGAATACAGTTGGAGAAGATATTCAAGAAATACATCCATCAGAACTGAGAAGGGGTTAAGATCCCTTTCAGAACACCAGAGAGAGAATCTACGTCACTTGAAGGCATAGGAGCGTCTGTGGAAGGCTTTCTAGAAGCTAAGAGGATATCTTTTACCTGTTGAGAGAGGTTGATGTCCTGGAAGACTATGCCTTCAGCAGCCATGCTGTAAGATGTAGGGACTGCGGATTGGGATGCAGCAGTGTCCCGTCTTCCTGCGAGGGGAGATCTGGAGCAGACCCCAAATGTACTGGATGAGCTTGAGACAGACGAAGGAGGAGAGGATACCATGGTTGTCATGGCCAACGTGGGGCTATAAGAATCATGTAGCCCCTGTCTCTCTGGAGTTTGAAAAGAGTTTTGGGAATTAGGGGAATGGGAGAGAAGGCATATAGGAAGCCTTGACCCCAGTGAAGGTGAAATACATCTATCTGCTGGTTGTTTTGTGCAGGCATCATGGAGCAGAAGTGGGGAAGCTTGGCATTCTGAAGACTCACGAACAGGTGTATCTGGGGTTCCCCAGATCTAAAAAATGTGAGCGACCTTGTCCGCATGGAGAGACCACTCATGGGGTAGCAGGACTCGACTGAGTTTGTCCGCCAAGACATTCTGCTTGCCTGGAAGATACACCACAAGTAGGTGAATGTGATGCTGTATTGCAAAAGACCACAAGATGCAGGGCTTCGGTACAAAGGGACCAAGAGCCTGTTCCGCCCTGCTTGTTCGAGTAGAACATGGCTACTTGATTGTTTGACTGGACTAGAACTGTCCGGAAGTGAAGATGGTCCTGGAACACCTTCAGAGCATTGTGGATGGCTGAGTTCCAGCAGATTTATGTGGAGTTGTGACTCCTAATGAGACCAAAAACCCTGAGTGGAAAGATTGTCCAGATGAGCTCCCCAGCCCAAATTGGACGCATCTGTTGTCAAGGTACATTGATTTGGAGCCGTCTGAAAAGGTGACCCTATGATGTGGTTTTCTGGGGATTGCCACCACTGGAGAGAGGCGACCTGATGCCTGAGACCACTGGGAAGCTAGGGTCTATTGAGCTGCGTGCATATGTAGATGAGCATATGGAACAACATGTACTGTTGATGCCATATGACCCAGAAGTTGCAGCAGTTCTCGAGCAGTGAGAAAGTTCTTGAGGCATGCCTGAGATGCAAGCTGATTGAGTCGAGTGCAGTGGGCTTGGGGCAGAAAAGCCTTTGTCGAGTGTCTAGGAGAGCCCCTATGAACTCTAGAAAGGGAACGAGTTGGGACTTTGGAAGATTTATTACAAATCCCAAGTGTTGCAGCACCTGCATGGTGCGTGAGAGGGAAAGATTGGCCTCTAGAGAGGTGCTTGCTCGAATGAGCCAGTCGTCTAAGTAAGGGAAGACAAATATCCTTAGAAAAGCGGCTACTACTGTAATGCACTTTGTAAAGACTCTTGGGGCAGAGGCGAGGCCGAAAGGCAGGACTCTGTATTGATGATGTCTCCCTTGGAACAGAAAGCGCAGAAACCTTCTGTGTTGTGTGTGAATAAGTATGTGAGTATATGCCTCCTTTAGATCTAGAAAACAGTCAATCCTGACTCCGGAGATAGGGCAGAAGAGTACCCAGGGAGATCATTTTGAATTTCTCCCGTAGTAGATACTTGTTCAGTTCTCTGAGGTCCAGAATGGGCCTGTATCCTCCTGTTTTCTTTGGAATGAGGAAGTATGGAGAATAAAAGCCTAGTCCCTGCTGGGAGAGTGGTACCTCCTCTATTGCGCCCTGCGAGAGAAGAGAGGTGACCTCTTGCAACAACAGATAGGTGAGAGAGGGGTTGAGAACAGAACTCTCTTGGAGGAGTCGGGGGGGGGGGGGGTGGACTTCGTAGATGAAGTCTGTACCCCTTCCGTATTATGGAGAGGGTCCACTGCTCTGATGTTACAAGATGCCACCTGTGGGCAAAGTGACAAAGTCTGCCGGGAATGCGTATGGGATCTGAAATCTTCAGAGGCAGAACAGCTATGTTCTCCAGAAAAGAGTCAAAGACCCTGAGGAGGTTGGGTCTGCTGAAGTGGCTGTGACTTAGGAGTCTGAGCCTTCCTATGTTGTTTCAGTGGCTGCTGCTCCTTCTGGGGAGCATGGATTAGGCACTGCACTGCAGGGTTGTAAGAAGGGTAGTATTTCTTCTTCTTGTTGAAAAAAGCCTTCTTCGCTGTTGTTTTTTCTAGCTGGGTTGGCA
Organism: Ichthyophis bannanicus; assembly: GCA_033557465.1. Classification (NCBI taxonomy): domain Eukaryota; kingdom Metazoa; phylum Chordata; class Amphibia; order Gymnophiona; family Ichthyophiidae; genus Ichthyophis; species Ichthyophis bannanicus. The sequence continues at coordinate 656,221,918 of CM066033.1, read as the reverse complement.
GTAGATCTAGATAATCTATTAAGAGTGGTATTCTCAGATTCTAGCTGAGAAGCCTTGTCCTGCCAATCCTTACCAAAACGGGTTTTCACCAGTGCAAGGGATATTACCCAGCTTATCTTGAACCCAATGTTCAAGATCAGATGCATGGAGCCTAGCAATCCTGCGTGCGCCAATGCATATAGCTGAGGTTCTGCTGATACATTCAAAACAGTCAAAAGTTGCCCTGTTAACAAACTTTGAAACATTTTGGGCATGCTTTATAAGAGTGAGATAATCAGCTCTCTTATCATCTGGGAGAAGAGGAGCCATCAACTCCAAATTTCTAGCCACCTCCCTAAGGAACATACCCATATAGAGTATGTAGGAACAGATTCTCACATGGCAAGCTGTATATATATATATTTTTGCTCCTCTGTTCATTGTTATAAGCTGTCATGTAATGCCTGTTACTCTTCAGTGTATAGGAGCAGTATCCCCTAGCTAGTTTTGCGCAATGACTTATAATACATTCAACTGCTATATATCCACCACAGTTTGTTGCTATATGATGGACCACTTATCATTTTTTAGCAATTTATAACAGTTATCCTTAGGGTTCTTTTTTAAGTGGATTTTAACATATGCCTATTTGCATATATGTGATCTGATTGCACAATGTTTATTTGCTAATGAACAACAGATCATTTGTCACTCTCTTGGGTCCCCTACGTAGTACTTTACACATTGTTATTAACATTTTTAAATTTTCTGGAATTTAATTTTAATCATGATCTTATTTTTCCCACATGCATTTATGTTTTTTAGTTTTTTGTTTCTGTATATTAAAAGACTGCAACGTTTATTATAACTACTGTCAACCATTATGTAATAACATATGATTTTATATTTATATTATTCTATGAACGTCCTACATTTTTTCTGTTTTCTGCATCTGTCTTTTGTAGCTGTTTTTAGTCATGTTTTTGATACAGGTTTCCCCCTTTTTTATATATATATTGCACTTCTGTTTTTGTTTAGTGGTACTATGACATTTTTCTGTTATACTCCCTTCCTTTTTTAGTACATTGGCTTCATGGCCATATGTCTATTCTAATCTCTTTATTTAGTCACTCTAGATTGGGAAGAGTGGCTTGTTCCACCCTCTAAGTTGCGTACTACATTGTTCTTTCTGTACCCCTTGGTAAAGCATAGTTACTCACCTGTAACAGGTGATCTCCGGGAACAGCAGGAATTTAGGCGCTGTGGGATGCTCCCAAAAGCTTTCCTATTGGACGCTGGGGAGCGTTCCCGCGCAGGCTTCGTCGGTACAGATGATACCCATATGTGAAGACTACATTCCTGCTTGTTCCTGGAGATTGTATTTTGTATTTTTAATTCACATCTATATTTTTGTTTCATGCATTATGATTATTTATTATTTAAGTATATGTTTGTGTGTCTGTTCCTTAGACCCCTGATGAAGGCCTAGGGCCAAAACTTGTAAAGTTGGGTCTACAATAAAGTTCCCTTGTTTTTACCTAAGTGTTTGGCCATGGTTTTTGCCCTCCGCTGGTTTTCCTCCTTACCTGTTTGTTGCGGAAGGCCTCCTCTCCTGCTTTCCGCCCTGAAAACAATGTCGACCAAAAGCGTTGAGGGTTCTGAATTCCCTACCTGGTGGGTTCGAGGAATGCGTCTTAGCACTTTTTATTCGACACACTGCCGATTCCACCACCATGGAATGGTGTGGTAATTGCGTCTTTTGAAAGCCGGGGCACTCCGGTACTCGGTACATTGTATTGAGTCATTAAGTATGTGGAGAGATGGTTAGGGGTGTCTCCCACATATGAAGCATAAGGTCGTGAAGTATGCGATGAATAGGGAGAGTAGCAGCTTCTTTTGGGGCTGCAGGGTATTGAAGGATTTCAAGTTCCTCAGCCCTAGATTCTTTCTCCAAAGTCACCGTTATGGACAGACCCCGAGCAACATCGCAAATAAAGTCTTGGAAAGACATGTCCTCCAGAGGGGACATGCGACGTGATGGAGATGGGTCTTCCGGGAGAGTTCTCATTTCCCGGGTACCGGCCGTTTCGTCGTTTGACGAATCAGTCCGAAGACTCAAAGTATCGACGGGCAGGGTGTTCGTGGTCTGCACATACTTGATACCATTCGAAACCGGTAGCTAAAGCTTGCGGTGCCGGCACCTCGGTACCGTAAACGGACTCGAGGGCCGGCATGGGTGGTAGCATGGTAAGCGGCAAAAAAATCTGATGCAGGCTCTTTTGGTACCATAGTCTGTACTGATGTATGAGGAATCGACAGTAAAGGCTTTACCGGTACAGAGGCCGCCAGTAAGGCTGCTAAACTCCGCTTGATGGCCAGGATACGTTGATCCATGGAGGTTGCCGATGCTTGGCTATCGGTACCGGAATTGCAGGCCACGATCCCTGAACATGGCACCAGGAACTTTCCGGAGGTGGAGGCTTCAGGAGCATCCTGGGACCCCACTAAGGCTTTGGTGGCAAAGTCCTCCCGCTGCGGTTGTTTGGCCAATGTGTCCTCCTCCAGGGCAATGCCCGAGGCATCTCGATGCTTAGAAGGAGATCTAATCTTGGAGGGCCAGCCAGTCTTCGATGAAGACCTAAGCTTTGATACCTGAGATCCTTGGGAGGAAGATGAAGCTCTCGATGACGTCAATGCTAAAGACACTGCATTGGAGGCAAAGAGGGTGCCCAGTTTTGCAGCTCGATTCTGTAGGCCTTTCTTTGTCATCTTCCTACACAGAGGACATTCTGACAGTTGATGATCCAGTCCTAAACACTTTAGACACCAGTCATGGATATCCCTGGCTGAAATTATACTGCCACATTTGGAACACTTCTTAAAACCACTGGATGGTTTTCACATTTTGTCTGTGACAAAAGGGAGAGGCCTACATCTAAGATGGCATTGATGCGCCCGAAGGAAGAAAATTTTCTTCCCTCACTGAAGAGAGATTTTTATTTATTTATTTTTTTTTAAAGAAAAGAAAGAAAGCACTGATGGAGTCGGTACCAGCATCAACGGGAAGGCAGGTGCAACCACAAACAATTAAAAAAAAAACACATTTTCTGCAGTGACAGGAATTGCTTCTTGTTGGCTCCACAGAAAATGAAGAACTGAGGAGGGAAAGGCGGGAAGGCAGCTACACAGGCGCAGTGGGATGCTCCCAAAAGCTTTCCTATTGGATGCTGGGTAGCGCTCCCGCACAGACTCCGTCGGTACCGATGTTACTTGCTTGTTCCTGGAGATAGCCTTCGACTGGAGCGTGTCGATCTTTGCAACAATGAACTCCAGACACTGTGTTGGGAGGAGGTGAGACTTTGGGTAGTTTATGACAAAGCCCAAGTGTTGCAGAACCTGGATGGTGTGTGCGGTGGCCTGCTGCACCTCGGAGGACTGCCTCCCTTTATGAGCCAGTCGTCCAGGTTGGGAAAGACGAAGACCCCCTGGAGCCGGAGGAAGACGGCCACGACTGCCAGGCATTTTGTGAAAAATCTAGGGGTCGAGACTAGGCCGAAGGGGAGCTCCCTGTATTGAAAGTGCTTGCCCCTCACTGCAAACCACAGGTACTACCTGTGGTTGGGGTGAATGAGGATGTGGGTATAAGCATCCTTGAGATCTAAGGAGCATAGCCCATATCCCTGCTGGAAGTATGGCAGCAATGTTTGAAGGGAGAATATCTTGAATTTCTCCCTCACTAGGAATTTGTTGAGGTTGCGAAGGTCGAGGATGGGCCCTTAGACCCCCTGTCCTCTTTGGCATGAGGAAGTATCTGGAGTAGAACCCCTTGCCCTTGCGATGGTGGGGGCACCGGTTCCATCGCTTTGTCCTCGAGAAGATCTGCCAACTCCTTTAGAAGAAGGCCCCGGTGGAAGGGAGACCTGAGGAGCTCTCCCGGGAAATAAGGGGAAGTGCGAGTCAGGTGGAGGAGGTAACCTTCCCCAACTACCTTTAGTACCCAGGAATCGGTGGCGATGGTCACCCGCCTTTGGGCATAGAGGGCCAGACGTCCCCCTGTGGGCTGCTGATCTCCTTGGGGTAGAGAGGCTATGCTCAAGGAGTCAAAAACTCCCCCCTGGCTGAGGCCGGAGCCAGTGCCTGGGGTTTTGGAGCCTTCTGCTTACGCGGGCCATGCCCATGTCCCTTGGCCTGCTGACCCTGTTGGGGAGCTGGGGAGGCCTGATAAGGTAGGTATTTTCTGTAAGCAGCTCCCTTCCTCGGGTAGAAGGGCTATTTACCCAAGCCCTTCCGTCGGGGAGTGGCAACGGTCTTTTTAGAGAGTCTGGTCCTCATCATGAACTCTGTCTCCAGCTCGGCAGCCTTGTCGTTCATGGGTTTGCTAAAGAGATTCTCTCCTTGGCAGGGGACATTGACCAATTTGTCCTGAACCCACTGCTCGAGGTCAGACGACTGTAGCCAAGCTTGGCGTCGTGCACTGATGCCAGCTGCCGCTACTTGAGCCACTGACTCGAACCCATCATAGGCCACCCGAGACATGAATTTGGAGCATTCACGGACTGCTTTGGCCAGGTTCTTGAACTGCTGCAAAGGTTCCTCAGAGAGACCAGCTAAGAACCCGGTGAGTTCCTTTGCCAGGTCTCTCAGATACATGCCCATGTACAGCTGGTAGGCTTCGATGCGGCCGATGAGCATTGAGCCCTGGTAGCATTTTCTGCCGAGGGCATCCAGGGTGCAGTCCTCCCTGCTGGGGGGCACTGAGAAGTGCGTCTTCTGGCTTTTCAGCCGACGCATGGCCGACTCCACCACCATGGAGTTATGCGACAGCTGTGACTTTTGGAGGCCCGGGCTCCGGCGGACTCGATACATCAAGTTGAGCCGCTTGCTCAACACTGGCACCGAAGCCGGTGTCTCCCACATTCGGAGCATCAGCCAGTCCAGGAAGGGAGGGATGGGCACCATGAGCGATTCCCGCGGAGGGGCCTCGTATTGGAGGATTTCCAACTCATCCGCCTGAGAGTCCTCCTCCGACTCTGTTGGGAATGCCAGGGCCTTAGACATGTCCTTGACAAAATCAAGGAAACCCATATCCTTGGGTGGGGACCGCTGTCAAGGCTCCGAGACTGGAGAATCAGATGGGACGTCGTGGTGGTAACAGGTATCGGGGGACTCCTCGTCCTCTGTCTCCCACTCGGAATAGTCCATTGAGGACTCTTAGGAGGGCTGTTCTGTGGGCCTCAGGGCCCCCGATGCCCTGCGGCCAGTGCCCAGTAAACTTGCCGGGGATGACCTCGATCCCGCCGAGCGGGCCTCAGATTGACTCGAGGCCTAAGGACCTCAAGGACTGGCTCGGCCTCCGGGGACATCTTGGACATCGAGGACCCAATGGGTGGGGCAGACGACTTGTGATGCCGGACAACAGCAACCGCTGCTGGTCCATGAAGGCAGACAAACTGCGCTCCAGGGCCGCCATTCTTGACTCCAGACCAGAAGGCTCCGCAGCCTTTGGAGCAAGCACCAAAGAACTCGGGCCCGACACTGGCTCCCTCGAAAGGGAATCCTCGACGAGGATAGTGTCCAGGGACCGGGGCCAGTCCACGGTCGGACCCTTCCAGGGGGATCTTCGCAGGCCGCTCCTTCTCCGATGCCTCAGACGAACGTCTCGGACTGCGGGTCGGAATCGTCCAAGGATACCACCTTCGAGGGTTTCTTCTTCTTCCTGGGTTCGCTCGAAGGAGACCTCCTTTCTGAGGACCCATGACAAGGCTTGGGTTCGGAAGGTTCTGCCTGAGATGTCAGGGCCTCAGATGAGGCGCTGGCCTTTGGAGGCACCAGGAACTCGGGGAAAAAAACATATCGTGCTGCTGCTGATGGCTCTTGAAGGCCTTACTGGAATCCTCTTGCAGAGACCGCAGGCTTACGGGTTGTGGTCTGGCTCGAGGCAGCGGAGACAACAGTTGTGTGTCAGTCAAAGACATCATTTTGAAGCACTGATCACACTTCTTAAAGCCACTGGTAGCCATGGGGGGAAAAAGTACCCCTGCGAGGTCAAAGACTCTCTGGGCTGCCAGTGGAAGAAAAAGGTGCGAAGATGCCAGGAAAAGAAAAGAACGAAAACTATAAAAATAAACCAAACTCGACGCAGAGGTGGGAATAAACCAAACTCGACGCGGTAGGTGGGAACAGTACCAGTGTGATACTGGAGGAGAGTAGGAAACTAAGAGAAAAATCAAGTTTTTCCAGGGACAAGCCAGACAAACGTCTGAAGGGCTCCACGGAAAAAAGGAGACTGAGCAAGATGGCACGCTTGGGCGAGAAGGGGACCACACATGCGTGGTGGCATCTCCCAAAGGCTTTCTTTGAAAGATGGGGGGATGCTTCCATGAGGACTCCGTTGGTGCCGATGTCACCCATATATGAGGATTGACTTCCTGTTTGTTCCCGGAGAAATCAAGCAACTGAATAAAGATCAAGATAACCAAGCCGTAAGCAAGAAGGGAGCTGGGTCCTCCAGAACGATTGGTCCCTGATGCAATAGGTCCCGAAACGGAGGCAAAAGAAGTGCCATTTGCAGGAGCCTCACCAGAAATCTGAACCATGCTATCCTTAGCGAACTGAGCACTACCAGAATAATTCTTCCCAGGTGGCGCTCTATATGCCAAATCACACGCCCCATCAGGAGCCACAAAGTAAATACACACAGCAGGCACAGACTTGGCCCGGGCGTCGACACCCTCAGACTCCATTTTTTTCCAGCGACTAAAGAAGCAGCACACTTGGCAACGGAGCGGATCGCCATCAGAACCATCTCGGAGTGACTCCAGTGGTGCAGAATCAACTGAAATGCCTCCTGACACAACTCCCACTCTTCTGAATCCAGAGAATACCAGCTGAGAAAGTCTGCTGCCACACTGTCCACTCTAGTTAATCTCTAGGCTATGAAGCTTCTCTATTGCAGCATCATGTTATTTCTGTAAGTTTATGTAGCAATATTACACCACCGATAATAGGGAATTCAGAGGTCTCAGACTTCTTATGGCAGCAGTTTTATCAGACTACGTCTTTAACCACTGTGCCCTTTTGCATCAACGACCTCTATCATGCTCTTCCCTTCTTTATCTGTAGTTAATCACCACAAGCATCTCTCAAAAAATCTTGTAATCTTATATTTTAATTCTAGAAATATAAGATTACAAGATTTTTTGAGATATGCTTGTGGTGATTAACTACAGATAAAGACGGGAAGAGCATGATAGAGGTTGTTGATGCAAAAGGGCACAGTGGTTAAAGACGTAGTCTGATAAAACTGCTGCCATAAGAAGTCTGAGACCTCTGAATTCCATATTATCGGTGGTATAATATTGCTACATAAACTTATAGAAATAACATGATGTTGCAATAGAGAAGCTTCATAGCCTAGAGATTAACTGGAGGGAAACATATATTGCATTGACCAGCAGTTACCCTCTGTAAGAGGACACTTCATTTTGAGTGATTAAACACTGTCCACTCTGGCAATGTGTTGAGTTGACAAAGCTAAGTGGTTTGTTTCTGTCCTGGCAAACAGGAGAGCTTCTCCAGGGCTACCTCGGCACTCCTTGTGCCACCTTGCCGATTGACATAAGCTACTGCCGTGACATTGTCTGAAAATGCTCGAACTGCCCAGCCCTCGAACAAGGGCTGGAAACGCAGAAGAGCCAACCTGATAGTCCTCACTTCAAGGCAGTTGATGGCCCCTTCCACTTCCCTGCGGTTTCAGTGGCTCTGGGCCATCCAATTGTTGCAATGGGCTCCCCAGGCTGAGAGACTGGCATCAGCTGTCAGAAGGATCCATGAAAAATCATCCAGCGATATGCCCTTCCTCAGATGACGGCTGCTGCCACCACCGCAGGCTAGCTTTCACCATCATCGGGAGCAGGAGCTTGAGCTAGAATTCCTGAGAACATCAGGATCACCTAGTCAGCAAGGACCATTGAAGCAGCCGCATACGAGGAGCTGAAGATAATGCTGGACTCTGGGGGCCTGCTGTGACTTTCTCCTCTGATAGGAAGGACTCTGCCCACCAGAGCATCAAAACGTGCTCCCGGGAACTCCAGGGACTGGGAAGGCAACAACTGGTTCTTTCCCCAATTGATCACACAGCCAAGTCTTTCCAAAAAGGACACCACTCGGGGCATTACCCGAGATGTCTCTGAAAGAGAAAGGGCTTGGATTAGCCAGTTGTCCAGATATAGGTGCACACAAATCCCTTGGTGCCAAAGCACCACAGCTACCACCACCATGACCTCCAAGAACGTCCGTGGGACAGTGGAGAATCCGAATGGGAGGGTGGTGAACTGAAAGTGAGAGCCAAGCATGGCAAAACAAATACTTTGCTGATCCTCCCGGATCGTGAAATTAAATTACGCCTTCGCCAAATCCAGAGATGCCAGGAACTCTGAGCACACAACTTGAATCACAGATCGCAAGGTATCCATCCAGAAGTGCAGGATGCACAGGTGCTCGTTGACACCCCTGAGGTCCAGAATGGGCTGGAAGGATCCATCTTTTTGACACCATAAAATAGATGGAAGACTTGCCCTTGCCCTGATCATCTGGGGGAACAGGCACCACTGCCTTCAAGAGCAGCAACTTGGTTTGCACTGTGGCCCTTTCGATCGCAAATCCATAGGGGGAGATGACAAAGGCATCTGAGATTGGAATGCAAAGAGCCAAACAGTTGTACTGAATGGTGTCTAGCATCCAGTGATCCTTTGTGACCCCCCCCCCCGCCCCCCCAAAGCCTGCCTCCAATTGGAGAAACCAGGGAATGGGCCCTTAAAACTTCAAATGCAGCCCAGGAGGGCCTTCCTCTGGAGAGAACAGAGTCCCTGGGCCCACATACTCCAGGAATGGACTAAGAATGAACCCAAAGTCTGAAAGCAGAGGGAGGAGTAAGGCTTTCCAAGCTGGCAGCAGCGACAGTCCTGAGACCTTCGGGAGTCTGACCAGTGTGCCTGCGGGGAGCGGGCAGTGTCTGACGGGAAAGGGGCTATTGCCCACTTCACAGGCCCATTGGATCTGTTCTCCAGAAGGCAGTAAGATTTCGTTTCGCCAAGGTCCTTCACCAGCTTCTCCAAAATCAGCCCCAAAAAGAAGCTTCCCTTTAAAGGCCATTTGGGTCAACCGGACTTTGGAAATGTGTCTGTCACCCAGTATAGGAGCCAAATCTAACACAAAATCACCATCGACAGGGCATGATCCCTGGCCACTAAACGTACCAGGTCATACATGGCATCAGCAAAGAAAACCATAGCTGACTCCAAAAGAGGGGTAATATCACCTGGCAGAAGAGAATGAATCCACTGGAGCAGGGTTTGAGAAGTTGGGCCTGCATATACCACCAACTGAAGAATAGCAGCCACTGCAGCAAACTGGTTCTTCACCAAGAAATCCACCTTTTGGTTGAGAGTATCCTTTAAGGCCGATCAGTCTTTCACAGGAATGGTGGTCCATCTGGTAACTGCCATGATCTGCGCATCCACCTTGGGAATATCAAATTGCACCACACACTCCTTTCTCCAGGAGAGTGTACATCTTCTTATACACCCTTAGCCTGTGAGTTGGGGTGATCTCTCCAACCGGATCATGCCATTGCGCACCTCTGGGAACGGGATAACTCTAGTGGAGTAGATGCATCTTTGGCTTCTGCTCCGTGCTTTGAGCATCTGCAAGCTCAAGGTGGATGAAACCCTGGCAACCAACACCACCAGTTTCTCCTTCCGGAACAGGCAGATAACACCGGCCTCTTCAGAGTCCTCCGAAGGCAAGAGTACTTTATCCACATCAGAGTCCAGAACAGACACATCTTAATCCAAGTCACAGTTGATCCCCCATCTTCAGGGAGCGCCTATCGCTAGGAACGCTTAGCAAAAGACCATCAAACAGGGCTTCCACTATTCCACGAGACTGCATGCAGGGGAACCCAGAGGCTGCAGGGTATGAATTTCCATGCCAGATGACCAGGCCTGTTGTAAGAAAGGAAATAATTCTGAGGAGGACAATCTGGACTCTGGAAGCTCTCCTCTCAGAAATGACCCCCAACAACAGGGAACATAATCACTGCCCAACTCCTAAAGGACAGGGAGCATCCCACAGTGCGGTCACAGATATCTCCAGCCAGCTGGTCATCTTCTATCCACAAGATAAAGTGCAATATGACCCCCGGGTGGGGAGGGGGGGTCAACCCTCTGATCACAGCTCGGACTCTATTACCCCTGGGTACTCAAGTGTGCCATTTGCCACCTCCTGCCCTGGGACAGGTATGGCCGACCAACTGCATCTCCCTGCAGAGGGGGGGGGGGGGGGAATGGACTCTCCAGGGATTACTCAAACTGCCATGCAAGAGAAGCAGAGTCCAGAAGGCATGCCTCATTTGCCACAGGACAAATAACATTTCCTGGAAGAAAACAGAAAGATTTTAGGCAAGTGCAATTGCAGTGCATGCTAAGGCCACGGCAGCCATAAGGCATGCATTAACGGCGCTTCTGCAGTAATGTACGAAACGAGCGCTTGGGTAAGAATGTACATTGCAGCCGCTTTGGGCAGAACACGCTTTAGGACCGTACAACCTGCAGGTGCATAATAGTAAAAAGCAATAGTAATGCATGCAGAAAATGGCGGGAAACCCCCATACCATGCTAACGGTCGCCAACAGTCCACCCCGAATTACGCCCCAGACGGATGGAATCCGGAGCCTACAACAAGGATAATGATGAGGTCAAGCCTTTGTACTGAGAGTCCCAGGCAGAAATCTGTGTTGGGCTCAGCTCTTCTCCCCTGAAACTGTTTCTTTGCTTTGCAGGCACTGCGTTTAAGGTGGCTGGGCAGGCAGATTCCTCAGAGAGCCTTCTGCAATGTTTGGGAGAGAGGGGGCACTAAGACAGCGTGAGGCTGTTGAATTCTTCTAAATCGTTCCCTTTTTCTGGTTGTTCAACAGGCCCTTATCAGGGTAACAGCGTGGAGTTGAATCAATTTTCCCTCCTTCTATGGCTACTGAAAAGACCACAGTTGTGCTCAAATGAGAGAGAGTCATGAGTGTTTAAATCAATCTTTTCCTTTCAGTTCTTCAGATTTTCTTCAAAGAGGGGAAAATCCATCCACCATCTGCTGATGACAAAGAAATATTGAAGGGACCTCTGGTGGCTGAGGTAAATAGAGGCATGGGAGTGATGATATTGAACCTGGGCTTTTCATTGGTTCTTTGTCTCCACCAATCTGCTGGTAGGGGAACACAACAAATGTTCCCTCTAATTTTCTGTAGGCTGTGTGCGCATAAAATATCAGCTGTGCAGCTTTGAAGAAAGGTTAATTTTTTGTGCGCCACATAATGACACTCGGAGTTATATATGTTAAAATTTGACTACACGTCAGAATGCAGTATGTACACCACATTGATTTTAATCAAATTTAATGAAAATAGACGATTACTAAATAAAGCGGAAAAGTTCTAGTAATTACAATCACAACTTTTAAATTTTAAGACGTCTGTGTTGTTTTCTATCAGAATCAGAACCATAATTTTTGTGCGCTCTGTTGTAAAGTATGTGCGCTCACTCGGCGAGGTGTGTGTGCGCGCGCACACGCACACAGCTTAGAGGGAACAGTGAACACAACCCACTTGTCTGGACTGGTCTAGCAGGACAATACGGAAAAAGTTATTATAGAAAGGATATCGTTATCAGGTTGTTTTCACCTTTGTTAACCTTTATCTGCCGTTTTGACAAACAACAAAAATATTATTTCCATTCATTCAGTTGGACCTATATGGCAGCCAAACTACTTCATCAAACTACAGCTAAATTATATCATTAACAGGTGATAGGCTTTTCTATTTTTAAGTGAATAGGGCTGTATTGCAGCTTTATGATTTCAAAAAATAAAAAAAATAAATATTAAAACTGCATACAGGGTAATTAACTAGAAAAATGAATTTAAAAAAATAAGAATTCTTCCTTAATGAGCTTAGAAACAATTAATAGTAACTATTCAGAGCCTTTGGTTCTCTTGAAAGACTACATATTTTTAAACAGAACAGTCTCTTGATCACATCAGCCCTGATTAGTCCACAGTTGGAAATAATAATCTAGAATTAAATCAAGTGTGTGAAACACAAAAATGACGTCCAAGTGCAATCTGGAATGTCCAAGCCAGAATGTCAGAAAAACAAAAGGCAGGCACGTCCAAGTTCCCAGCATGATTTCACAAACGTGGATATGCCCATTATGGATGTCACAGCAGGGCTGTCTACACAGACGTCCCTGGAATAGTATCCAAGACCAAGGATGTCTAAGAGCATTCAGTGGTGGTTCAAACACAAACCAGGATTACCAATTACCCAAAAAATATTGCAATTGTGGCGAGTACTGGGGATGGTGGTGTGTCATCTTTTCTACACTCTCTGGATGTTTAACGGCCCAATTTAACACTTTCCCAATACCTATTCGTGCAAGGAGCAGATCTAAACTTGAACAAGGTCACAGACGTCCCTGACGTTTCTGGAATCAAGCGGAGATGTCTAAGTTCATCACCCTGCCTTAGACGCTTCCATCACATCCCCTGCCTACTTGAATATCCCTGTGCTGAGGATGTCTTTAGACATCATTTGTGAAATTGCTCTGGGCACATCTTTGTGATTTGGATGTCCGTGTGCCCGTTCTCAGACATCCAACTCACGAATAAGGTTTCTAAAATGACCAAAGTCTTTGAGGGATTTAAATGAGAGTGCTGAGGACTTGGGGATTTTTCCCAGCCACTGAGAAAACAACAATAACCCATCCTGGGTTAAAGGGATGCAGAGGCATTACTTCTGCCACTCAGCAACTTCAACAACTGTGGTACGAAGTAGTAACTAAACTTTTCTCATCTACCTGATCCTGGTGATCAAAGAAGGTGTGTACGCAGGTTCTAGAAGCAGCATCCCAAACTTTTACACTTTTGTCCGATGAACTAGGGAAAAGAAGAAAAGTTGTTGAGTGTTGTGTAATCCAGCACACTAATTTAAAAGCAAGAGATCACAAAGCTTACACTGCAACAATACTGATCTTAAAACATTATAATGAACCTACAAACAGCAAATCATTATAAATAAAATAAGAATGAACATTTTTACAATATCAAAAAGTACCATAAAACACTTAGGGCCCGATTCTGTACCAGATGTACATCTCCTTTATACATCCGGGCTGAGCTGGATGTACAAAGGAGACTGCGATTCTGATCCCGTGGGATCAGAATCGCGAACAGCACTGTATGTGCAGGCTGGGACGACGATTCAGTCCCAGCCTGCATGTACAGCAAAGCCCGACTAACTCAATCAGGGCATTTAAATGGAGCCATGGCACCATGGCATCCTTTAAATGCTGTGATGCCGGCCGCCGCACAAAAAGTTAATTCCCTGCAGCCCAACTCCCGATCCGGCTTCCTAAAGCCAGGGTCGGACTGCGAAGAAGTAACTTTTGCCATCCCAGCCCCTTTCGTGTCCCAGAGCTGCCAAAAAGACACGTCCAGGAAAGTTATTCCACTCCTTCCCCGGACATTCGCTGGCCCTGGACGTACAGGGCTGACATCAGAATCGGCCCTGGCCTGATTGCCCACTGCTCTCCCACTCTCCGCCCCCAACTAACTTCCCCGCACAACTGGTAGGGAAGTTAGTCGGGGGGCAGCAGCCACCATGAATAGCAGGGATCGACGTCCCATTGGGATGTCCATACCTGCTATTTGTGCCTCGCAATAACCTCCTTACTGAGAACGGCTGTGCATATGATCTTACAATCATTTATCACCCCTCTAAGTTCTTTGTGAAAGTCACTTTAATATACTGAAATTTTTTAATTTAAGCATATACATGCACCACTTGACACAAGACTGTTTTTCGTTATCTCAAGAGATAATCTGAACTATTTCAAATGCTATTCAAGTCCTAGACTGAAAGAAAACTTTCCTTGGGATGCAAAAGTGACAAAGGGGGAAAAAAAACGCTGAGCGGGTTTATAAAAAAAAAAAATCCTCACCTCCAAATCATAGTGGTATACAATCCACCCAGATTAATAAACAAAAAAAAAATCTTGACCAATTATGCTGAGAGACATTCAAAATCTTAAATGACTTCATTCTATATGTATTATCTGCTAGAGATGTGTTTTGGTCATGCTGTTAGTTGGGTTACAAAACACTAATTTCTAGGGTCATTCTGGGGAATCTGGTGCCTGCTGTGTGGTGGTGTGCCCCACATCATGGTATTCCAACTAACATTGCTCCATGGGAAGGAAAATTAAGATAGAAATAGGAAAAACACAATTTTGATTTTTGCCACAGGCTTTGACATCCACCATTGCTCATTAGCACATGATTATTGCACAGAACATGCATGAGTATGACTTATAGGTTAGAAAACACGCACAGTGGTAAGGCACGATGTGTGCATAAACAGACTAACATGCACTCCACCCCACAACATGCATAACTGGTAATGAGCATCTGCAATGGATACTTTATATACACTACTGGCATGAGGACTGGCACAGGACTACACCAACGTCTTTCATAGTGAAGGGCTTAGTGTGGTCATTGCTGCCTATTTAAGAATTGCACAGGGGAATGAACCACACTGTCTTTCACACAGATGCACACACTGTCACATGCTCACCCAGTGGGCCGGAATTTCAGTTGGCACAGTGACCATTTTAAGTCAAGCACCAGTGATTAACTTAATATGTGTATTCAGTGCTTTTATCTGTGTAGCTCTTGGCATTGAATATACAGATAGCGTGATCATCGTGCCAGTATTATCCATTTAGTTTAGGATAAGAATCTATAGGGGAGATGAAGGGATTGTAGAGCTTAGTCTAGATAGGCAGTACGGTCATCATCTGCTGTCATTTTGTTTCTATGTAATTTTTCCACTCTCTCTTATATGGATAGTATCGGGCTGTTTAGTGATTTCAACTGCTCAACACTGTATACATTTTGAAAATATATGGCTAGTCAAGTTATCCGTTTACTGGCATCTGCTAAACAAATAATCTGCACAGGGGACTGAAACACAGTCTTTCACACACATGCACACACTGTCACATGCTCACCCAAACCATCACAGTACTGAACACAAGCACTGCTCCATCAGATCCTTGTCCAGTAACTTGGATAAAAACAACAAAGAATTCTGCCCTTTCATTTACAACACTGTATGCCTATCCCTATCCAAGGTTACATGCCAAATGCCTTTAAACTTGCAACTATTCGCCCAATACCTAAGAAGACAACGCTAAGCAAACATGACCCGGCTGCGTACCGCCCCATTTCTGCACTCCCCTTCCTCACTAAGGTCATTGAAAAAACAGTACAGCTTCAACTCCAGGACACCTTGATTCATATGCCTCACCGGACCCTCACCAACATGGCTTTCGACCTAACCACAGTGTCAAAACACTCCTTATATACCTGTTCAACAACTTGATCAGAGGACTAGACAACGCAAAGACAATCAACATTTCCTCTGTCTTTGACACAGTGTCACACACAATCCTACTAAATAGACTAATACATAATGGACTCCACGGAACCATCATCAAATGGTTCCACTCATACCTCGAGAATAGACAATTAATGGTCAAATGTGGAAATAATACCTCCTCACCCTTCCCAGCAACACAAGGTGTCCCGCAAGGATCCTCCTTGTCCGCACTTCGGTTCAATATCTACATTCAGCCCATCTGCGATATCATCAAGAAATACAAAATCCCCTACACCCTGTACACAGATGACATCATGATTTACTCTCCGATCAACCTTGACAACTACTCAGCGATTACAGTGACAAACTGGTTAACCCAAAACAACCTAAACATCAATTACAACAAGACTGAAGCCCTCCTTGTCACCCGCAACTCAAGTTTCTCCCCCCCAAACTCTATCAAACTGACCACCACTATAATACCCATTAAACCTGAGATACAATACCTTGGAGTCACACTGAACAGCAATTTGAACACGCAATTCCACATCAACAAAACAGCCAACACTGCCTACCACAAAATGCGTGTTCTCAGAAGGCTCAAACCATTACTCAACTGTGAACACTTCCAAACTGTTTTCCAGACAATCACCCCCATTCTGGACTACTGCAACCCCATCTACCTCGGACTATCCAAACTAGCTCTCTGCCTTCTACGGATGGTACAGAATACCGCAGCTCAAATCATAACAGGATCATCAAAATACAACCACATCACCCCCCTCTTGAACCAGCTCCACGGGCTCCCGATGAGCTCCCGCATCAAAGATAAGATAGTGCTGAATATCTTCAAAATCATACAAAACACCTCTGCCAGCATATTGAAAACCCTCATTACCATAGAGCCAAGTAACAGATCCAGACGACGTATACCAAGAACACCATCACCACCCCCAAAGCCTATACAAAATCCAAGCAGGCCACATCTAAAAGAGCTATTTCAATGGCTGCACTTCCCCTAAGGCACTCACTCCCCGACCACCTCAGAGCTATCTCAGACTCTAAAGACTTCAGAAAGAAGCTGAAAACAACCCTCTATATCGAACATTTTGGTGACATCAGCTAATGGACAATTCCCCATCCCTAATGACTACAAACCATATTCCCCCCTCCCCTTTTTTACACCTGTACATAGTTCTTGTATATAAGCTAGCTTGAAACATCACCTGCATGCCCTTCCTTTTTGTTTTTGTTCTTTGTAAACATAAGTTATGCTGTAAACCCTTTGATCCTCCCCTGAATGCCCCCCCCATTTGTTTACTGTTCTTTGTAAACATATAAGTTGCACTCTAAACTGCTTTGACTTTAGGATAAAACGGTATAGAAATCCAGTTACATTTTAAAAATTAAATTAAAAATAACACTTGTTTTTACTATCAGGCCCAGTACTCATTCTGACACTCACTCTCACAGTCTCTCACACACAAATGCTCTCAGTTTCTCACATATATTCCATGTCTCCCTCTTTCATTCTAACAAAATAAGTATTACCCAGGTAGGACTTATCACCAACATGATATTATCACCTCCTGAACTAAAATTATTTTTTGTCAGACCAATTGTGAATCCCAGCTCAATGTTAACTAGAAAACCTTTTGGTACATTTTATTTTTCATACATAGTTCCTCTACTTTATAATTATATAATCAGTTTTCAAATTCTTACTAGATTATTATATCATCATTAAACACGTCTTCTAATCTGTGCTATCTCCACCTAAGAATTTCCTGTACATAATTCTCCGAACTCTCATAGAATGTAAAACTCCCCAACACGGTGTTGTTTCAAAAAAGTTATTTCAATTATCAAAATTTCTGCCTCAGGGGAACATTATAAACTTATCTTTTATGCTTCCCAGCTTATTCTTCAGTATTCCCGCAGGCTTAATCCAATTGTTCTTCAGCGGTTTAGCAGCTCCAATCTCACACAGCATAGTTCTTCACAGGCAGCTTATAAATAAATCGAGTGCCCTAGGGATGGACCCTAAAGTGACTAATTGGGTTAGAAATTGGTTGAGTGGGAGGTAACAAAGGGTACAGATAAATGTCGCTCACTCTTAGGAGAAAGATGTTACTAGTAGCATGCTGCAGGAATCCGTCCTTGGTCCAAATCTTTTCAACATTTTTGCAAGTGATATTGCAGAAGAGCTGTTTGGTAAGGTTTGCCTCTTTGTCAATGATTCCAAAATCTGCAATAGAGTAGATATCCAGCAAGGTGTAGATAACATGAGGAATCTAGCAAAGCTTGAAGAATGGTTGAGAATTTGGCAGCTGAGATTAACGCTAAATAAAAATTAAGATCATGCATTTAGGCTGCAAAAATCCAAGGGGGCAGTACTTCTGTCCGTGAAAGAACAGTGAGACCTGGGAGTGATTGCTTCTAATGATTTTAAGGTGACCAAACAGATAGAAAAGGTTATGGCGAAAGCCAGAAGGATGCTTGTGTGCACAGGAAGAGGAACGACCAGAAGTAAAAAGGAGGCAATAGTGCCTCTATGTGTCTTTGGTGAGACTTAATTTACAGTATTGTGTGCAATTCTGGAGATCACATTGTCAAAAGAATATAAATAGGATGGAGCCGGTGTAGAGGGTGGCTACCAAAATGGTCAGTGGGCTTTGCCATAAGGCATATGGGGACAGACAAAGATCTCAATATATATACTCTGGAAGAAAGACAGGAGAGGGGAGATATGACAGATATTTAAATACCAAGGGGGAGGAGCATCGCTCTTGCAGAACAGATGGGGAACAAACGGAGCAAGAGACGTAGGTTGGTAAGAGACTGCTTTATTGATGATAGTCCCTACGCGTTTCGGCAAACGCCTTCCTCGGGGGACATACAGCTAACATAGAATGAACAAACAATGTTAAAACAAAACATATTAAACACCATATCATAATAAATACATAGTAAAAAGTAAAAAATGAATAAATAATAAATGAATAAATTATGAGGTGCATTCAGATAACAATAAGAATGAGAAGGTCTGAGACAAAAGACAAATCACTTAATCCAGACACGAAAGCCTATGTATCCTGGTTTAAGAGTAGTGACAAGTATACATTAAAAATGAGAAAAATTAATAATTAAGAAAGGAACCTGACAACTATACATGCATAACCTAGAAAAAAGAATAAAATAAAATAAAAGGTCACATGGAAATGTAGACCAAGTGTGTGAACTATATTAATTAAAAGGTGATCCAAGTAATGAACTCATATATATAAAAAAACAAAACCTACCAGTGCTATGTCAGATGAGGTGTCTCTTTGGTCGGACTATAATACAATAGCTAAAATATGAAAGAACAAGCTATAAATCATAAAAACACAAATTACATAAATGTACATAAGAACAATAAATAATGAGCAAATGTTATGAATATTATAAAACAATGTGCAACCATAAAATTATATAAAAATATAAATATAATAAGATAAATGTATGAATAAAATATATGAATACATATAAAAGAATAAATGCATATAAAAGAAATTAAGGGTTAATCAAAAAATATGCATACATATAAACGTAACATAACACTAGCTATTTAAAATTGCAAAATTGTCCGGTACTTGTAGACAGGTGAAAGGACAATTATTAGTTTGTGCAAAAAACTATAAACAACAACATGTGTAGAGGGAACTAATCAAAAGGAGCTAGGAGGCCATATAGTCAATGGGTGCAGAGAGCTAATGACAAAACTTTAAAATATGGAGCAATGAGAAAGGTAAAAAAGTGAATTGCAAGGGTAAATTTAAACATCAACAGAGTAAAGGTGGATGCGTGCATTGTATAACTGTGTTAAGAGATGAATTATCATGGGAATGGAAATGTACAAATACATTCTTCAAAACGAGAGCTAGTAAATGTGTGTGATGTAAAATAAGACGTGTGAAGAAAATGAAAGACAGTGTACATGGACGGTCACACTAACAGAAAAGCTGGATGAACACAAGATTATTTTATGCGATGATATGGAAGGGCTGAGGATGGGATGAAAATTGTAGAAGAGTGCTGGGAGTGACGACTCCTCGTGTGTGAGGAGAGTGTTAGGAACCTGTAAAAATGGTCAGACAGCTAAAACCGTGACAGTATAAAGATTGTAAAGAAAGAGTTTTTGCAATATAACAGAACATGGTCTTACATTTATCGATGATTGGTCCTGTGCAGACAGTGTAGAAATGACAACAATCACAACAATGTACCGTGTATACAAACGGCGTGATAAGAATGAAAGGCAACCTCGGGGAAACAAGCAGTTTATGTAAGACGCCAATTTTCGCGCCTTTCATGATGACGCAACAAATGGGCGGAGTCAAATCAGACGCGAAAAAAACAAGTGAGTAAATGGGGAGATAATACGATGCAAAAAAACTGTAAATATCAAATCACTCAGGAAGGGAAAGTGGATTATAGATTCAAAATAAACCCTTTCATGAATCAACTTTAAGAAATGGGCATAGTGAAACGGAACGGCAGGAAGTGGTAAAACCAAAGAGACAATAAGTAAAACAGTAGGGATTAGAAAAGGGGAGATAAAAAGAGCAAAAATAAAAATAAAAATACAATGCTCAATACACCAGAAGGGCAAGAAGATGGATCCTGTAAAACTGCGTGTGCAAAATCTAACGGAGTAAAATAGTAATAATTATAACCCGAATCTGTAATGGTCGAGTGTGAACTGCCTGCATGGTCATATTGAGGTACAATGAAATGCAAGATGACATAACAATTGGGCAGAGCCAAATACAGCCGCGAAAAAAAGTGAGTAGAGGAGGAGATAATCAGTGCAAAAACTGTAATCTCAAATCATTCAAAAAGGGAAGTAGATTATAGATTCAAAATAGACCCTTTCATGAATCAACATTTGGAAAGACGGCATAGTGAAACGAAACGGCAGGAGGTGGTGGAACCAATGAAACAATAAATAAATTAGTAAGGAATTTAAAAAGGGGGGGAGATAAAAAGAGCAAAATTAAAAATGCAATACTCAATAAACCTTTCTTAATTATTAATTTTTCTCATTTTTAATGTATACTTGTCACTACTCTTAAACCAGGATACATAGGCTTTCGTGTCTGGATTAAATGGTTTGTCTTTTGTCTCGGCCCTTCTCATTCTTATTGTTATCTGAATGCACCTCATAATTTATTCATTTATTATTTATTCATTTTTTACTTTTTACTATGTATTTATTATGATATGGTGTTTAATATGTTTTGTTTTAACATTGTTTGTTCATTCTATGTTAGCTGTATGTCCCCCGAGGAAGGCGTTTGCCGAAACGCGTAGGGACTATCATCAATAAAGCAGTCTCTTACCAACCTACGTCTCTTGCTCCGTTTGTTCCCAAGATATTTAAATACCTCCATGACATAAATGCACAGGAGAAGAGCCTCTTTCAATTGAAAGGAAGCTCTGCAATGAGGGAGCATAGGATGTAGGTGAAAGGAGATAGACCCAGAAGTAATTTGCGGAGATATTGGTAGTGGTAAATGTGTGGAATAGTCTCCCAGTGGAGATAGTAGAGAAAGACTATCTGAATTCAAGAAAGCATGAGACAAACAGAAGATCTCTAAAGGAAAAAAAAAGAGACTGTAGAGCTTTGTAGTTGGTATGGAAGGGCAGATTGGAAAGACCGTATGGTCTTTACCTGCCATCATGTTTCTATGTTTCTAAGTAGAGGAACTATATGTGAAAAATTAAAATGGACCCAAAGATTTTCTAGCTAACACTGAGCTGGGATTGAAACCAGGTAACTGAGATAAACCCCAACTAGTCTAGGTGAACTAAAGATGGGAGCAGAGTTCTCATGCCCTATCTGATCGTGTATGAGCAGAGGGCCAATGCCTCCTGGCACAAGCGGTAGGAACGTGTGCCTCTCTGCTTGTTCAGGTAGAACATTGTGACCTGGTTGTCCGTTTGGACAAGCAACGACTGGTGCTGCAGGCAGTTCCGGAAGGTCTTCAGTGCAAGGAAGATGGCCTCCTAAGCCCAGTGGAGAAACATGTGTCATGAACACCCTCTGGGGGTTCGGGGGCTGGAAGGGCATGTTCCATTACAGATGCTGTGCATTCTGCCATCTGTTGAGTGACTGTCAGCTGACGGGACACCGATACTCTGTCCTGGAGTTGGCCGGTGGCCTAGGTCCACTGTGAGTGGAGATACCACTGAGCCATCAACATGTGGAGGCAAGCGGCGAGCGTTGGGGACCACATGTACCGTGGAGGCCATGTAGCCGAGGAGTCGAAGCATGGACTGTGCTGACATAGTGTGGTGGCGTTACACTTCCACTGCTAGGGTTGTGAGGCGATCTGCCCTTTCCTGGGGCAGGAAGGCCCTGGCCTGGAGTGTCCTGCATTGGGGTGATGTGAGATTTTGGGTGATTTACCACGAATCCCATGAATTGTAGGACCTAGATGGTTTGGCCTGTAGCCTGCAGCGCCTCCGAGGCCGTGTCCCCTCAAACTAGGCAGTCACATCAAGGTAAGGGAAGACAAAAGCTCCCTGGAGACGAAGATGTGCGGCCGAAGAGAAGTACCCTGTACTGTTAGTGGTTGCCCCCTGAGGTACTGTCTGTGACTGGGATCGATAAGGATGTGGGTATAAGCATCCATTAGGTCCAAGGAGCACAGCCAATCTCCCTGCTAGAGGTAGAGCAGCAATACTCCAAGGGAGAACATCTTGAATTTCTCCCGCACCAGGAATTTGTTGAGGTTTTTCAGGTCCAGGATGGGCCTTAGTCCTCCTATTCCTTTTGGGACCAGAAGTACCTGGAGTAAAACCCCTTTCCTCTCAGGTGCAGAGGAATGGGTTCCACAGCCCTGTCCCTAAGAAGACCTACCAGTTCTTGCTTCAGCAGGGGAAGACTGAGGCAGCTCCCCAAGAAAGAAGGGTGGGGGCAATTGGTCTAGGTGGAGGAGGTAGCCCTCCCTTACTACCTGAAGTGCCCATGAGTCGGTGGTGATGGAAGCCCACCTGTGGGCAAAATGGACCACGCGACCCCCAGTGGGAGAGAGGCTATGCAGGGGGGCATCAAAACCCCAACCCAGGCTGGGCTGGGGCTGCGGCTGGTGTCTGAGATTTAGTGACCTTGGGCTTGTGAAGGCCCTGGCCTTCCCCCTTAGGCTGGTGACTCTGTGAAAGGGTCTGGGTGGCCAGATAAGGAGGATAGGCTCGGTAGGGCTA
Source organism: Ichthyophis bannanicus (assembly GCA_033557465.1). NCBI lineage: Eukaryota > Metazoa > Chordata > Amphibia > Gymnophiona > Ichthyophiidae > Ichthyophis > Ichthyophis bannanicus. The sequence goes on along the minus strand of CM066033.1, from coordinate 656,199,198 downwards.
CCCTTTCTTATGAAAACAGGGCTTCTTCCCCTGCAGTTTCTTCCTCGGAAGAGTTGAGGTTTTTCTCAAGAGTCGAGTCCGAGTCACATACTCTGTCTCGATCTTGGCCGCCTTGTCCTCCATAGCCTTACCAAAGAGCTGCTCCGAGACTTGGGACATCGAGAAGCTTCTCCTGCACCCATTGCTCGAGGTCAGAAGTTTGGAGCCAGGCCTGTCACTGAGTGCCGATGCCTGCGGCAGCCACCCTCGCACTGGTCTCTAAGCCGTCGTAGGCAGCTCGGGACAAGTACTTAGAGCATTCGTCAATAGACCTGGTGAGTGTCTGGAAGCATTGGAGATGGTCTCCATCAAGGACAGCCGCGGAGGCCCCGAGCTTATTCGCGAGGTCCCGGAGGAACATGCCAATATAGAGTTGGATTGTCTGACTATGTCATGCCAGCATTGAGCTCTGGTAACATTTCCGCCCTTGGATGTTGAGGACTCAAGACTCCCTGTCTGGGGACACTGATGAGTGCATCTTCTGACTCTTCTATTTGGCGTATGGCTGACTTGACCACCATGGAGGTGTGAGGCTGTTCCACCTTTCGGAACCTAGGGCCGCATTGGACCTGGTACATTGTGTCCAGGCAGCGGCTAACGATGGGCACAGATGCTGAGGTCTCCCACATTCAGAGGAGGAGCTGACTGAGGATGGAAGGAACTGGGACCGTCAAGGTCTCCTTAGGTGGTGCCTTGTACTGGAGGATATCTAACTCCTCTGTATGGGGGTCCTCCTTCGACTCTGTTGTGAGGGAGAGGGCCCAAGCCATGTCCAGAAAATTTGAGGAATGAGATATCCTCATGTGGGACTGATGTTTGGTCGGGGATGGAGATCTCAGTGGACTCAAGATTCTGGGGATGTCTCGACATCGGACTCCCAGTCTGAGCAGTCTGAGGAGGACTCTAGGCTTGGCATCTCCATGAGCATTGCCGGCTCCAGTCTTTGCAGTTTTGAGGCTGCGGCATGGCTGGAGCCAGAGGCATTCGCCTGCGAAGACTTCACCCCCGAGGAGCAGGATAGAGACCCTTGCCGAGGATTTGCCCGAGGCATCTGACTCTAAGGGATCGCATTGGCAGCCTGGGGAGTCCTTGGTGCTGAGGTCCCTGTGGTCTTGGCGCGAGCACTGGCAGAGCTAGGCATCAGCGCATGCTGAAATGCGATGAACGCAGAAACTCTTCATTCGAGGGCCAACATATGGGCTTCCCACTTCGGGGCAGCCATGGACACAGACGCCGGGGTCACTGGGTCTGGAATCGAGGAGGAGAGGGGGTCCTCAGCAGGATGGCCTTCGGGGGACTGGGGGCTATCACCGGAGGCCTCGGGTTCGGTCTGAAGTACCTTTCGAGGCTGCTCCCGCTCAGTCCTCGGAAGCCCGCCGAGGGACCGCACCCGGGATTTCCCGGGCTTGTCCGCCTCCCAGGATGAGGCTCTCAAAGTCTTCTTCTTCTTATGTGTCTGCTCTGGGGACTCTTGCTTGGAGTAACTGTGAGGCCGCCCCACGGCGGGGTCCTTCTGCGGCTCCGAGGAGCTGTGTGGAGCCTTGGCACATGGGGCTAACGGGGATACCGGGGTAGAGTCTGCCTTATGGAAGAGGTTGTCTTGCTTTAGCAGACGGCTCTGGATGCAGACATTTTCTTACATAAGGAGCAGTCCTCCGGGTCATGGTCAATGCCCAAGACACCAGAGGCAACAGTCATGTGTGTCAGTAAGAGACATGTTTTGAGCAGATATCACATTTTTTGAAACCGGTGGCTTTTGGGGGAAAAAGGACCCTGCGAGGTCAAAGACCCTCAGTGCAGCCAGTGGTTGGAACAGGGTATGAAAGCGCTGGAGGAACCTAAGAACCAAAAATGAAAAATTAAACTAAGTTCCGAGACCCGATACCAAAGCAGTAGGTCTCACAGGCGGAAAAGGAGCCAGCACAAGCCGGAAAAACCATACAGGTGTACAGAGAAATCAACTTTCTTTGCCAGCAGGACTAGACGAATGTCCGAAGGGCTCTGCGGAAAAAGGGAGATTGCGCAAGATGACATCTTTGGGCAGGAAGAGGACCACGCATGCGTGGTGGCATCTCCCAAAGTCTTTCTTTGAAAGCTGGGGAGATGCTTCCACGAGGCTCCGTCAGTGTTGACGTCACCCATATGTGAGGACTAACTTCTTGCTTGTTCCTGGAGAACATCATTTATCCTCCAATATTTAAAACCTCCATCTATTCCTCCCCCTCGTCATGCCATGCCATGCCAAGGCATAGTAAGACCACGTACAGTAAGAGAAACAATACTATTGTCCTCAACCCCATAGACTTCTTATCTAGTGAAATTACACACGTACACTACCAAAAAACTGCCTCCAGTTTTGCAACTGATTCTTATAGATTTTGGGGTGCTGAATCCAGGAAAAATAGCCAAAATGTTCCATCACGTCACGTTTTCTTGAAAAATTAGATTTCTTACCCATATAAGGAATGTTCACATAATTTCTTTTTAGCCGACTGCAGTTTATTTTCTTGGCCCAAAATAGAGGTTGTAATGGTTAACTAACTAGAAACACTCCCTCATGATATTTTAGAGTGTTTTGTATTCATTTTATACATTAACAGGACAATTGGGAGGCGGGGGGCTAAATCCAGTACTCGCGCTGGCGCATGGTCTTTCCTGTTCGCCTCGCCTCGTTCGCTCGCTCAAACACGGTGGTTGCGACATGAACGTTCCTGTCAAATTTCAGTTTCTTGCAAGTTCATTATTACCTTTTGTTTGCTCAGTCGTAATCCAGCTTTATTCCGAAGTGGTTCACTACAGTTGTAGTTTGCAGTGCTGTGTATTTGTGATGGCTCACAGAGCCAGAGGTTGCGTCAACTCTCCGGACAGTTTTTGTTTTATTTGTGGGGAATATACCGTGAAAAAGCGGCAGAGGAACATTTCTGCATTTATTAAAAAAGTATATTTCGCCTATTTCGGTTTGAAGTTAGGCGATCAAGACAAACCGTGGGGCTCCTCACAAAGTGTGCAAGACATGTGAGGAAGATCTACGCTTATGGATGAAATGTAAAAAACAAGCATTTCGTTTCGGAATACCTATGATGTGGCGTGAACAAAGAGACCACAGCAGTGACTGCTATTTTTGCTCTTGCATTGTGAAGGGATACAACTTAAAAAATAAAACGTAATAAGTTAACCCAACCTTCCCTCAGCAATTAGGCCTATGCCTCATAGCAACGAAGTACCTGTGCCTGAACCACCAAAATCTTTGGATCATATTTGTGTGGACGGTTCTGATCATGATGAGACTCATCAGATGGCTTTTCCCGATGAGTCCAGTACTTCCGAGTTTGAAACTGAACCAGATCCGAAACCTGAACTTTTCTCTCAAGCTGAATTGAATGATATAGTTCGGGATTTAGGACTCCCAAAAGATGCTGCCCAAATGCTAGGTTCTCGGCTTAAACAGAAAAATCTATTGTCACCAGGAACAACTTTTTATTGGTACCGCAACCACGAGACACAATTTTTGAAGTATTTCAGCAAAGAGGAAGATTTGGTATTTTGAAACGATATATACGGAGTGATGGAAAAGTTTAAACTCAAGTATGATCCTGCTGAATGGCGGCTGTTCATTGATTCGTCAAAAGACAGCATAAAAGGTGTTCTTCTTCATAATGGCAACACATTCGCTTCAGTTCCTATTGCTCACTCTGTTATTCTCCAAGAAAAGTACGAGAATTTGGCCCTGATTCTTCAGAAGATTCGTTATGATGAGCATAAGTGGATGATTTGTGGAGACTTTAAAATTCTATCCATGCTATTAGGGCAGCAATCCGTTTCACCAAATATCCCTGCTTCCTTGGCTTGTGGGATAGCCGGGCCCGCGACCTACACTGGGGAAAAAAGACTGGCCAATTCGGGAGTATTTGAGACCCGGTGAGAAAAATGTTCTTCATGAGAGCTTGGTACCTCGTGATAAAATTCTATTACCACCTCTCCACATTAAGTTGGGTCTCATTAAGCAATTCATCAAGTCCCTTCCAAAAGATGGTGAGTGCTTTCAGTACCTTTGCTCAAAGTTCCCCCGACTTTCTGAAGCAAAGCTAAAGGAAGGAGTGTTTCTTGGCCCTGATATAAGGGAACTCATTTCAGATGAAGCATTCGCTGAAACGATGTCTGAGAAGGAAAAAGAAGCCTGGGATTCCTTCAAGGATGTTGTTCTCAAATTCTTGGGGAACAAGCGGGATGAGAACTATAAGGATATTGTTGCCAGGATGCTCAATGCCTTCAAAGAACAAAGCTGTAACATGAGCCTGAAAGTCCATTTCTTGCACTCCCATGTGAACTACTTTCCCGAAAACTTGGGGGCGTACAGTGAAGAACAAGGTGAAAGGTTTCACCAGGACATCAAGGACGCAGAGAGAAGGTACCAAGGAAGATGGAACACCACTATGATGGCTGATTTCTGCTGGTTGCTGCTGCGGGAAACCCCAGATGAAAAATACGCCAAGCAGCGCACCAAGAGAAGCATTCGGGGGAAGAAGAAACTGGCCCACCAGGAGATTGATTGACCCAAGAATGACTTTAAAATCTAAACTGTGTTGACAAATATCGTGTTTTTACTAAACTTTGAAATAAAAATTTGCTAGTTATTACCACAGTGTCGGATCTCATTTATTAGAATTTTATTTTCACACCATCGGGTGTTTTGTCTTCATGTATTGCAATGGTGCGGTTTGCGTTTTCTATTCTTACATACATACCTGTACAACATTTTTTGCACATTTCTTTGCTTTGCTTTGTGTCTAACCTCGCTCTTATATGCTCAATGTTTGTGCACATGTATGTGGCTGTTTTAAGTGCAGACAATTTTGCTACCATCACAGTGTGTTTTGTTGACATTACTCTATTCTTATGTGCTGCCTTGTTACAATTTTCTTTATTCTTATTTGAATAACTACTAAACTATTAGTATAAAGAATTCATCCAAGAAACTTTTATCTCGATCGCACTCAATCTGAAACGTTCACCTCAAACTGCTAACCCAATGTAGCAAAAAATCTGTACGTGATGGAGCAAATTGGTTACCAGATTTGGATTCAGCGCACCAAAAAACGTAAAAATCAATCGAAACATTAGAGGCAGTTTAAAAAAATTTTTTTTTAGTGTACCTGTGTTATATCAACTCTAGAACAGGTACCATGTACAATAGAAAAGAAAGTATAATCCCTGTCCTGTTCATGTTACATTTGCCAAATGGTGACATTTTACTTATCTACTACTACTACTATTTAGCATTTATATAGCGCTACGCACGCAGCGCTGTACAGAAATATAAGCAAAAAGACAGTCCCTGCTTGTCAGAGCTTACAATCTAGTCAAGACAACACAGAACAATAGACAGATTGGGAAAACAATTATGGTGACACGGAGTAATAGTTAATTCGGGATAAAGCAAAGTATGGGGTAAAACAAAAGTATGGCAATTAAAATTCGAGCAAAAAAAGTATGGCATTTACAGTTTTAGACATGACAAAGGACGGGAGTCAGGTTAGGACAAAGGGTAGAAGTCAGGATCTGAAAGCGACAGTGAAGAGGTGGGTTTTCAATCTGGACTTGAAGAGGGCCATGGAGGGTGCCTGGCGTACAGACACAGGTAGGTTGTTCCAGCCATAAGGTTCAGCAAGGTGAAAGGAGCGAAGTCGGGAGTTAGCGGTGCGAGTGGAGGGTCTAGATAGAAGTAATTTGTTAGAAGAGCGAAGTTCCCGAGAGGGGATGTAGAGAGAGATGGGAAATGAAAGGTAATGAGGGGCTATAGAGTGAATGCACTTATAGGTCAGGAGGAGAAGTTTGAATTGGATGCGGAATTGGATAGGAAGCCAGTGAAGCGACAGTTAATATCCTTTCCTTGAGTCCTGTTAGACCAGTCTAAACAAATGGGTTGTGTTCTTCTACCAACAGATTGGTGAAAAGCCCAGGTTTCAATGACATCACTCTCATGCTTTTATCTGCTTCAGCTACCAGAGGTCTCTTCAGTATTTGTCACAAAGCATATGGGAGAACATGGCAAGACTCACACAACATCAATGTGGGCAACAATGAGTAAATAAATACAGAACTATGTAAAGGAAAGTATAAATTGAAGGCTATCCATAAAAGATGGACCTGCGGCGTCAAGTATATAAAGCATAGTGGACTCAAGGGGTATTGCCACAGAAGAACAGAGCAAACAGTTCCAGGAGCAGGCCCTGGACTGGTCTAGTAGGTCTCAAGGAAAGGGCATTAACTGGTACATAAAGTGTCATCTTCCATATTGTCCTGCTAGACTAGTCCAGGCAAGTGGGAAGTACCAAAGCTAGGCCTTTCTCTGGGCGGCAAGAAAGACACAGCAGCTAGCAAACCTTAGATCCAAGGGCCATGCCTGCCCGAACATGGACGACCAAGTGGAAATACTTGACAAAGGTTTAAATCAAATCAGAGTATAACTTAGCATAAAAGGGAAAACAGGGTCAGTATTCTTTGAGCAATAAATTATTTCCGGAGACTGTTACAAAGAGGCCTTCTAGATAGGGGGTAAGAGATCTGTGAAATTGTTTTAAATAAGTGTTAAAGCCAAATGACAGATCAAAGGGGCATTTTGAAAAAGATTCCCTCTATCCAAGCAACTTTTGATGTCTTCTTTCCCTCCCTCCCTCACAGACTCCCACCCACCTCTGGGATAATCATAGCTTTATAGGTGCTTAAACCTCTTAAAAGGGAAGGAGTTGCCATATTCACTCTCGGGTGCAGCTGTTTATCCTCATCAGGTATACATTAAGGACCTGAGATTAACTAAGCTTGAGGTGAACAAAGTCCATTAAAAGTATTAGGTATAGTTTAATTAGTATAAGTATCCCCAGCAAGCCTTAGTAAGTAAACAACTTAAATACCTAAACACAACCTTAAAACTGAGATGCAGAAAACGGAGGAAGTGACGTCATCGGTTTGGATGGCAGCCTAAGTTAGGAGCTCCGGCGTTGAACCCCGAAAGCTGTGAAAAAATCAGACTCCACTGCTCACTGACACACACCGGACCGCAGAAAAAGGTGGCGGAACGGGTGGTAAAAGCGCTGGGTGAGATGATGACTCGCAAGAAGGCGGCAGACTTGAAAGAATTCGCCTACAGTGGCGGGCAGGCCGGAGGACGTGAGCTTAAGATGGCGGCGGGGGAGAGACAGCCCCGGGAGTCCATAGAGCGCCTGGTGCCACGTGCGCTGGAGACGGAGAAGGGTGCGACGATGGTGAATGATGTCTCCAGGGCCGAGCTGAAAGCTTGGTTTGGAGAGTTAAAGACGGAGCTGGCTGCAGTGAAAGCGGAGGTGGGTGAAGTTTGCAATGAGTTGCGGGAGGAAGTGAGTGAGCTGAGCAGGCGAACGGAGGTGCATGAACAGCATTTGGAGGACGTGAAGAAAAAACAGGGGGAGCTGGAGAACTCTGTGAAAGACTGGGAGAGATGGAAAGCGCAAATACAGTACAAAATGGAGGATCTTGAAAATCGTACTAGAAGGAATAATTTGAGCATTAGAGGAGTCCCCGAGGAACCAGAGTTTGCAGACAGCCGGCAAGTGGCTGAAGCAATTTGCAAGGCAATTTTGCTGGAGGGGGAAGATGATATGGAGGTTGACAAGGTGGTCCTGGACAGAGCGCATCGAGCGCTGGGGCCCAGCAGGCCGAATAGGCCGTGTGACATTGTAGTTTGCATACACGATTATGCTATCAAGGAAAAGATTGCCATGAAGATGAGGAAAGCAAGGGAGTACGTCTGGCAGGGGTATAAGGTGGCGATCTATGCAGATCTAGCGGCGGGGACCCTGCAGAGAAGGCGTGAGCTGCAGCCTGTCACCACATTATTGCGGCAGGAGAATGTGCGCTACCGCTGGCTCTACCCATTTGGACTGTGCTTTACTGTGGGTACCCGAAATTGGAGGGTGCAGAACAGTGTGGAGGCACATAAGGCCCTGCGGGAGGCGGGACTGCAAAGACCGCAGAGTCGGCTGGAGGAGACCCTGGATGAACAGCTGGAGCGGAGGCCGCAGGCAGCGGCGAAGGAGAGACTACCCAGCCCTGCGCAGAGTCAGCGGGAGGCAGAGGCCCAGTCGGGGCTGACGTGATTGGGAGTAGAGGGACTGCTGGACTTCATCGCGTTATAATGGACTTGCTCTATACCAGTATTTGGGGACTGAGGATCACGGCTGAGTTGGGAGGGGAGGGGGGAGGATGGGTGGCTGGGAGGAGGGGTTGTTGAACACTCAGTGATGATGTTATTGTGTCATGGGGGCTAGGGGGTAGGAGGTGGGGGGATTGGTGGGTGAGGGGAGGGAGGGTGGATTGATAGGAGATGGGTGGGTGAGTTGGGAGTGTTGGGATGTAAGGGGAAGAGTTCTGAGGGGGAGGGGGAACATAGGTTGGGGGATCTGAAGTTGGGATGGGTTGGAATAGATGGGTGTTTTTATCTAGCTGAACGTAAAAATGCTAGAAGCGATAGGATGTGAAGTGGGGGGGAGGGAGGGCTGGAGGGTTTGGGGAGCGGTAGAGGGGCAGGTGAAAGAGGGGGGGTAAACATTGGCTCTGCTGGGCGCTGGGGGAGGAGTTGGTGGGGGGGGTTGGGAGGAGGTTCGGGGAGAGGGATCGGATGGGTTGCTGAGGGGGGCAGGTGCGGGTCGGAACTGGGTTGCTCTGCACTGATGGGCACTACTCTGCGGGAGGCCTCAAGAAGGCAGAGGAGTGGGATAGGGGGGGGAGGGGGAGCGGTGGAGGGGAGGGTAGGGGAGGCGGGAGGGGGTAGGGGGACGGGGGGGAGGAAGGGGAGGGGCGGGGGGGTGGGGACGGGAGGGAGGGGGGGGGAGGGGGCAGGGGGTAGTGGGGGAGCAGAAATTGAAGGTGGTTACAATTAATGCTAAAGGGTTGCGCACCTGGCGGAAACGTCGATTGGTGGAGAAGGAAGGTGTGAGGACTAGGGCTGCGTTTGTGTGTGTTCAGGAAACGCATTTGAGGGTGGGTCAAGAGAGGTTGTTAGAGACCAGAAAATACCCCAAGGTGGTGTTGGCGGGGCAGAGGGCCGAATCGCGGAAGGGAGGGGTGGGCATAATGGTAGGGGTGGAGATGCGGGATAAAGTGGTGGGGGAGTATCGAGATAAGAAGGGGAGGTATGTGGGAGTAAAGGTGAAGTTGGGAGAGGAATTGGTGTGGATTTTCAGTTTGTATGGACCGAACGAGGGGCAGGGAGAGTTCTATGACTATATGAGGGCTGATTTAGCGAAGTTGGGGGATTTGCCGATCATTGTAGGGGGGGATTTTAATTTGACTCTTAACCCCCGTCTAGATAATGGAAAGGGGACGGGAGTGGGGAAACGACGAGAGCGGCAGAAATTGTTGGAGATGAAAGCAGGTCTAGGGTTGGTGGATGCTTGGCGGTGCCGGAATCCGGGGAGGAAACAATACACATACTATTCTGCTGCTCCTCATGGGAGCTATAGTCGGATAGATATGATATGGGTGGATGGTAGTTGGATGAGTAAGGTGGAAGAGGTGGAGCAGGGATCCATTACTTGGACGGATCATGCCCCCGTGAGTATAGAGATTAATTTGGGGTACAAGGACACGGGCTTGAAGTTTTGGAGATTAAACGACTCGTTGTTAGAAGATCCAGCTGTGGTCGGACGAACCGCAGGAGTCATTAAGGAATATCAGGAGTTCAACCTGAATGGGGAGGTTGAGCTTGGAATGGTATGGGATGGATTGAAGGCAGTGGTCCGGGGGCATCTGTTGGGAGAAGCATCACGCCGATGTAGGATGCAAGGGGAAGAGGAGGGGCGCCTGTTACTGGAAATAAGGCAATTGGAGGGGAGTCATCAATGTGACCAGAATGAGGGAGTCCTCACGGAGCTGCAGAAATTGCGCGGGCGGCTGGGTCAGCTATGCACTAGTAAACTGGCACATGAACTTACTGTTCTAAAGCAAGCCATGTTTGAGGGGGGAAACAAGGCTGGGTGTCTCCTGGCAAGGCGGCTGCGGGCGAGGGTGGCCCAGTCGACTATTGGCAGCATACGGAATGGGCGGGGGCAGTTAGTGTCGGGGAATAATGAGATTCGCAAGACGTTTCGGGAGTATTATAAGCAGTTATATAGTAGGGAGGTTTCGGGTGGGGTGGAAAAAAGTAGGCAGTATTTGGAAGGGTGTGCTTTGCCAAAGTTAGACCCGGTGGTGGAGGGGGGGGGGGGTTAGATCGGCTGATCACTGAAGAAGAGGTGGAGGAGGCTATAAAAACCTTGAGACTGGGGAAAGCGCCGGGGTTAGATGGCTTGACGGGTAAATTTTATAAAGTGTTCCAGGCTGTGTTGCGGCCGCTGTTGGTGGACGTGTTCAATGGGGTACTCCAAACGGGGGCAGTTCCCGGTTCCATGACAGAGGCGGGGATTACTATTCTTCTTAAGCCGGGTAAGGACCCCATGGTATGCGGCTCCTATCGGCCGATTTCCTTATTGAATGTAGATGCAAAACTATTAGCGAAAATACTGGCCATGCGTTTGCAGAGGGTGTTGCCTAAACTAGTGAATGTGGATCAGACAGGCTTTGTGGCAGGGCGACAGGGTGGAGATAATATCCGACGACTTTGCAATTTGACCTGGGAGGTACAAAGAACGGGGCAGAAGGCGGTGTTTATTTCTATCGATGCTGAGAAGGCGATTGATAGGGTGGAGGGGGATTTTTTGCTGATGGTCCTGGAGAAGGTTGGGTTGGGAGAGAATTTTATCAAATGGATCCGTGCCTTTTACACCCGGCCGAAGGCCCGAGTTCGAGTGAATGGGAGCTATTCGGAAGTGTTTGGTTTGGAGAGGGGAACTAGACAGGGATGCCCGCTGTCACCCTTGCTCTTTGCTCTCGCCATAGAGCCTCTAGCCGACCGGGTCCGGCGGGCGGTCAATGTAAAAGGGGTGATCATGAATGAATGGGAATCAAAAATTGCTCTATTCGCGGATGATATCATCTATACCCTTCGAGAGCCCTTAATTTCTTTGCCGGTTTTAATGAAGGAAAGTGAACAGTATAGCGGGGTTTCGGGATACAAAATAAATGGTAGTAAGACAGAGATATTAGGGTTTAATTTGGGAGAGCGGCTAGAGCTGAGCCTTCGTAGTAGTTTTCCATTTCGGTGGGTGCGGGGTGAATATAGGTATTTGGGGATACAGATGGGAAAAGATTGGAGGCGGTTATGGGATTAGAATTTTGGCCCACTTATGCAAGCGGTGAAGAGCGACCTGAGGCGGTGGAAGAGCTTATATTTGACCTGGATAGGGCGCATCGCAGTTATAAAAATGAATGTACTGCCGAGGTTTCTCTTTTTGTTTGGCTCTATTCCTAGTAAGATTCCTTTGAGTTATTTGCGTAGAGCCCAACGTATGATATTGGATTTTATCTGGGCAGGGGGAAGACCTCGGGTATCGCAATACACTCTTTATCGTGATCAGCGGGAGGGAGGTATGGGTGTTCCGTGGCTGGAAAAGTATTATGCCGCGGCGCAATTAAAGGCCTTGGCGAGTTGGCAGGGGGGGGGGGGGGGGGAGACACCCATTTGGGTGGAGTTGGAACAGATGAGAAGGGAGGGGTCAAGCTTGCGGATGTGGATATGGGATCCGGGAGGGCGACGAGGAGGGAGTAGTGGGGGGAATCCATTTCGAGAGTACACGCAGGGGTTGTGGGGGGGGGGTAAAGGGGAGTTTGTTGCAGGGGAAGCGGTATACACGGGATACTTATATTAGGGGGATGCAGGATTTCAGCCCAGGGAAAGAGGGGGGGATCTTTAAGGAGTGGTGGGATAAAGGATTCAAAACCTTGGGGCAACTCATGACTAATGGTGGGGAGCTTAGGTCTTTTGCAGAGTTGCAGGAACTATATGACGTGGAAGATAGACACTATTTTGCGTATGTGCAATTAGTGTCGTATGTACGGAGGATGGGGGTCCTGACTGATTTGAGGAAGGTAGCTAGTCTCTTTGAGGTGGCGCTGCGGAAGGGGGGAGGGAGGAGGGGGCTGATTACACTACTGTACGCTGAGTTACGGCAGCAGGTTGGGGAAAACAGGTAGGGGAAGAGTAAAGGGGAGCAGGCCTGGGAGCAACAATTGGGGGGGGAGTGGGGAGAGGAGCGTTGGACGCATATCTACAAGTGGTCCCGACGCCTAGCCCCCCCGGGACCCTCATATCTTGAAAACAGTCTAAAATTGCGACACCAAATGTATTGGACCCCCTGGAAGCTAAAGGTGTTTCGCCCACTGGAAACTGGGGAGTGCTGGAGGGATTGCGGGCAGCGGGGAGATTTGTTACATATAGTGTGGGAATGTGCTGAGATTCAACAGATGTGGCGGGCTCTGCAGGTCTGGCTCCAGGCCCTGGTAAAGGTGGATATAACCTTTACAGCGCCCATGATCCTTCCTGAATGATATGCCCGACGTGGGGGAAAGGGGGATACTTACGCTGGTGGGCTGCTGTATAGGGGCCGCGCGGGGGGGCGATTATGGCCCAGTGGAGATGCGCGGAGGCACCCTCACTGTCTCTGGTACTACAGCGAATAGACCACCTGTGGACTATGAGTGCTATAACAGCCCACCAGCGTCATACCATGAAGGCCTTTAAGGATGTCTGGGGGCGCTATGAGGAATGGAGGGAGGGGGGGGGGGATAGATGGGGAGGCAGGGTGGGGGAGTAGGGGGGGTTGTGTGGGAGTTTTGGGGGGGGGAGGTGGGGGTATAGGGAGGGGGGGGAGCCTTACGAAAATGGCCTGCGGGTGTGTTGAAGGGTGTGGGTTATACTCAGTGTTGGCTTTTGCTTGTGCTTAATTATGTTTGTTGGTGTTTTATGCCTTTCAATAAAAATTCAAGTTATATAAAAAAAAAAAACTAAGATGCAGACAGCAGTCCTGAAGCGAGATAGGGGCTTTTCAGTCTTTTGCATTGAGTGTCACATGTATGATTTTCTCCCAGTTGATAAGGGGTCTTACGTGTGCACTATGTGCAAGGAGCTCTTTGCTCTCAGGAAACAAGTCCGATCTCTGGAGCCTAGAGTAGCAGACTTGGAGGACATAAGGAAGACAGAGAGGTACACAGACAAGACCTACAGGGATACAGTACTGAAGTCCCACCTCCAGTCTCGCAGCAACCCTGTGGCCATGGAAGAGAGAGGTCACGTGACAGGAGAGCATCACCCCCATGGTGTGACAGGAAGTGAACCTGTAGCTAGGACCTGTCCTCCAGGTAATGTAAAACCCTCTCGCACCAAGGAGGTTTCTCCAGGGCCATGTGCCCATGAGGGAAGGGTTAGGACAGCTGTTATAGTTAGTGATTCGATCATTAGGCATGTAGATAGCTGGGTGGCTGGTGGATATGAAGATTGCCTGGTAACATGCCTGTCCGGTGCGACGGTAGCGGACCTCAAGCGCCACTTAGACAAAGTCTTAGATTGTGCTGGGGAGGAGTCTGCTGTCTTGGTACATGTCGGTAACAATGACATAGGAAAAAGTGTGGTAAGGAGGGTTCTGGGGGCTAAATTTAGGCTTTTAGGTAGGAAGCTGAAATCCGGAACGTCCAGGGTAGCATTCTCTGAAATGCTTCCCGTTCCATACACAGGACCCAAAAGGCAGGCAGAGCTCCAGAGTCTCAATGTGCAGATGAGACGATGGTGCAAGGAAGAGGGTTTTGGATTTGTTGGGAACTGGGAAACATTCTGGGGAAAGGAGGGGCTCTTCTGAAGGTATGGGCTCCACCTTAACCAAGACGGAACCAGGTTGCTGGCATTAACCTTTAAAAAGGAGATAAAGCAGCTTTTAAACTAGATAATAGGGGAGAGCCGACAGTCGCCCAAGAGTGCATGGTTCGGAACAATGTATCCTTGAAGGATACTAGCAAAAGACAAGTTAGGGCATATCAGCAGAGAGGTTCCAATAAAGACAAAAAGTAGCCCAAATGCCCTTGAATACAGAGCAGACAGAGCTTGAAGATTCCAAATTACTCCTGCCTACTGATAACCAGATTTATATGAATAAAATACAGCCTCAAAATCTTGTATGCAAATGCTAGAAGTCTAAAAAATAAGATGGGTGAGTTAGTATAGCATTAAATGAGAGGTTAGATATGACTGGTATCTTAGAGACATGGTGGAAGGAGGACAACCAGTGGGACACTGATACCTGGGTACATACTATATCGTAATGATAGAGCAGATCAAATGGGTGACAATGACACTGACAGAGCCCTCGCAGAAGCATCCCCCCAGCTTTCAAAGAAAGCCTTTGGAAGATGCCACCACGCATGCGTGGTCCCCTTCCCGCCCAAGGGTGCCATCTTGCTCAGTTAGACGACATAGCTAAAAGACAGCAAAAATAAAAGATGGAAAAGGAGCAACTCCAAGGGGAGGAGGGAGGGTTGTGAGAGCTGATTCTTGTGGTCCCCGGAGAACACCCATTACAGATGAGTAACTGCTCTTTCCCTGGGAACAAGTAGGAAGTCAGTCCTCACATATGGGAGTCCCCAGCTACAGGCTACCAAAAGCCTCATAGCAAAAAGCAGGGGTTCCCTCATGGGGAGCTGCAAGCAGCAGCAAATGAGTCAGTGTTCACAGACCACAGTAGGACCCCTGTGTCTGATGAAACCAGTACTCCGGTAGCCTGAACACAGAAGGGTCAGAGGGTAGGAGTTGCCTCAAGCTCGAAAAGGTTACGGAGCACAGCCTGGGTGAAGGCACTGTCGCATCAGGACTCTCTTTCCAGCCAGTAATGGGCTGCAAAGGTATGGACTGAAGACCAGGTGGCGGCCCGGCAGATGACCACCATCGGGACAGAGCGTAAGTTTGCCACCATGGCCCTGACACGGTGCGTCATGACGCAGCCTTCCAGGGGGAGCTCCGCCTGCTCATAGGCAAGGTCAATGCAGTCCGCCACCCAGGTGGAGAGCATACGCTTGGTCACCACTCCCCCAGCCTACTGGGGTCATAGAAGATGAAAAGCAGAGAAGCTTTGCGGTGGCCCTGAGTGCACTGGATATAGAAGAGCAAAGCCCTCCTACAGTCCAAGGTGTGGAGGACCTTCTCCAGCCAACTGGAGTGAGGTCTTTGAAAGAAGGTGAGGAGCACCACTTCCTGGTTGAGATGGAAGGGCGATACGACCTTTGGCAGGAATTTGGAGTGCATGCAAAGCACCACTCTGTTCTTGTAGAATCTGGTATAAGGCGCCTCCGCTACAAGGGCCTGAAACTCGATAACTCTGCGAGCGGAGGTGAGTGCAACCAGGAAAGCCACCTTCCAAGAGAGGTAGCGAAGGTGGCAGGTAGGCAGAGGCTCAAAAAGTGAGCGAGTGAGCTGCCCCAACACTACTTTGAGGTTCCATTTGGTTGCCGGAGGGCAAACCGGGGGCTTTGATAAGAGCAGGTGTCGAAGAAAACGGGTCACCAAAGGCTGGACTGAGAGGGGCTTACCATCCACCAGATGGTGGTGCGCTGCTAGGACAGAATTAGACATGAGCCCGGCCTGAGAAAGGTGGAGAAGGTACTGTAACACCAGTTCCACTGGGCAGGAGAACGGTTCAGCCCTGTGATCGGCGTACCAAGCCGAGTACCTGCGCCATTTGAGTGCATAAACCTTCCTAGTCGAGAGGCCAGCAAAATCTCCTCCACCTGAACCAAAAGGTTGAAAGGGGCCAGAGTCACCCTCTCAGCAGCCACACTGTCAATGACAGGGACCCCAGGTTGGGGTGCAGAAGAGAGCCCCCCCTCCTGAGACAGGAGACCCAGAGTGGTCCCCAAGGGGAATGGGTCTCCACCGTCAACCGGAGGAGCAGCGGCAACCACAGTTGCCTGGGTCACCAAGGAGCTATCAGGATAAGTGAGGCCCTGTCGCGGAGGGTCCTGAACAAGGTCTTGGCGATCAGTGGCGTGGGAAGGAAGGCACTTCCAACCATGAGACGAGGAATGCATCCGCTGCCACCCTGGAGAGGTGGGCCTGCCGGGAACAGAAGCAGGGCAACTGGAAGTTGTCTGGGCTGGCGAACATGTCCATCACAGGTTCCCCCCCCCAGGTCTGGAAAAGCCGACTGGCTACCCTGGGGTCCAGCTGCTACTCGTGTGGCTGGAGGACTCTGCTCAGCCTGTCGGCCAGAAGATTGTCCTGGCCTGGTAGGTACACTGCCCGCAGGAGGATACTCTTATTGGACTGCGTACGAGCAGAGGCCCAGTGCCTCCTGACATAGGGTACAAGACCCCGTGCTCCTCTGTTTGTTCACATAGATTAATTGCCACCTGGTTGACTGTCTGGACCAGCAATGGCTAGTGACACAGGGTGGTGGCAGAAGAATCGCAGGGCTAAGTATATGGGTCGCAGCTCCAGGAGGTTGATCTGCTGGGAGCTCTCGTCTGGTGACCAGTTGCCCTGGGTGCGTAGCTCCCTACAGTGGGCTCCCCAGCCGAGCAGGGAGACATCCCTGGTGAAGACCTTCGAAGGGCTCGAAGCCTGAAAAGGCATGCCTGCCTTGAGTTGCTGGAGAGATTGTCACCAAACCAGGGAATCCACCAGTTGGCAGATTACAGAGATTCTGTCTTGGAGGCGACCCATGGCCTGAGACCACTACGCCGCCCTCATGCGGAGGCGAGCGTCCAGGGTGATTGGACTGTGGAGGCCATGTGCCCGAGGAGGCGCAGAAGCAGCTGAGCAGGCACCAAGGGACAGTACTGTATATCCTGTGCTAGAGACCTGAGACGTTTGGCATGGTCCCTGGGCAAGAAGGCCTTCAATTGGAGAGTGTAGAGCTTTGCCCCGATGAACTCCAGGCATTGTGCCGGGCGGAGGGGAGACTTGGGGTAGTTTATGACAAACACCAAGTGTTGCAGGATCTGGATGGTGTGGGCGGTGGCCTGCTGCACCTCTGAGGCCGTGCCTCCCTTTATGAGCCAGTCATCCAGGTAGGGGAAGACAAAGACCCCCTGGAGGCGGAGAAAGGTGGCAACGACTGCCTGATATTTTGTGAAGACTCTTGGGGCCGAGGCCAAGATGAAGGGGAGCACCCTGTACTGAAAATGCCTGCCCCCCACTACGAATTGCAGGTACTGCCTGTGGTTGGAGTGAATGAGGATGTGGGTATAAGCATCCTTGAGGTCTAAAGAGCATAGCCAGTCTCCCTGCTGGAGGTATGGCAGCAATGTTTCAAGGGAGAGTATCCTGAATTTCTCCCTCACCAGGAATTTGTTGAGGTTGCGCAGGTCAAGGATGGGCCTTAGGCCCCCCTGTCCTTTTTGGCATGAGGAAGTACTTGGAGTAGAAACCCTTGCCCTTGAGATATTGGGCACCAGTTCCCCTGCTTTGTCCTCGAGAAGACCTGCCAACTCCTTCAGTAGAAGGTCCCGGTGAAGGGGAGACCTTAGGGGCTCTCCTGGAAAATAAGGGGGAGGTGTCTGAGTCAGGTGGAGGAGGTAACCCTCCTTGACTACCCGAAGTGCCTAGGAGTCGGTGGGAATGGCCAACCACCTCTGGGCACAGAGGGTCAGATGTCCCCCTGTGGGCTGATCTCCTTGGGGTAGATAGGCTATATTCAAGGAGACAAAATATCCCCCCTGGCTGGGCCAGAGCCGGTGCCTGGGGTTTTGGAGCCTTCTGCTTATGAGGGCCATGCCCATGTCCCTTGGCCTGCTGACCCTGTTGGGGAGCTGGGGAGGCCTGAAAAGGTGGGTAGTTTCTGTAAGCAGACCCCTTCCTTGGGTAGAAGGACTTTTTACCAGAGCCCTTCCATCGGGGAGGGGCAGCGGTCTTTTTGGAGAGCCTGTCCTCATCATGAACTCTGTCTCTAGCTCGGCAGTCTTGTCGGTCATGGGTTTGCCAAAGAGGTTCTCTCCTTGGCATGGGACATCGACCAATTTGTCTTGAACCCACTGCTCGAGGTCAGACTGTAGCCAAGCTTGGCGCTGTGCACGAATGCCCACCGCCGCTACTCGAGCTGCTAACTCGAACCCGTCATAGGCCGCTCGAGACATGATTTTGGAGCACTTATGGACTGCCTTGGCCAGGATCTTGAACCGCTGCAAGAGTTCCTCGGGAAAGCTGAGAACCCGGCGAGTTCCTTTGCCAGGTCTCTCAGGTACATGTCCATATACAGCTGATAGGCCTGTATGTGGCCGATGAGCATTGAATCCTGGTAGCACTTTCTGCTGAGGGCATCCAGAGTGCGGGCCTCCTTGCCGGGGAGCATGGAGGAGTGCATCTTCTGGCTTTTCAGCTGGCGCATGGCCGACTCCACCACCATGGAGTTATGCAGCAGCTGTGACTTTTGGAAGCCTGGGCTCCGGCTGACTCAATACAGCGAGTCGAGCCGTTTGCTCACCACCGAAGCCAGTGTCTCCCATATTCAGGGCATCAGCCATTCCAGGATTGGAGTGATGGGTATCGTGAGCGAGTCCCATGGAGGAGCCTCATACTCATCTGCCTGAGGGTTCTCCTCAGACTCTGTAGAGAACACCAGGGCCTTCAACATATCCTTGATGAAATCAAGGAAGCCCATATCCTCCGGCGGGGACCGCCATTGAGGCTCTGAGACGGGAGAGTCAGATGGGATGTCGTGGTGGCGACTGATATGGAGAGACTCCCCGTCCTCTGTCTCCCACTCGGAGTAGTCTGTCGAGGACTCATAGGAGGGCTGCTCTGCGGGCCTCAGGGCTCCCGATGCTCCACAGCTGATATCTGGCATACTCGCTGGGGATGACCATGGTCCCGTCGAATGTGACTCTGCCTCCGGAGACATCTTGGACGTCGAGGGCCCGGTGGTCAGGGAGGATGAACCGGTCGTGCTGGACAACAGCGCCCGTGCTGGTCCATGAAGGCAGATAAACTCCGCTCCAGGGCCGCCATTCTGGACTCCAGACCAGATGGCTCCGCAGCCTTCATCACGGGCACAGATGGACTCTGGCCCAACACCGGCTCCCATGAAGGGGAATCCTCGATGGGGATGGTGTCTGGGGACCGAGGTTGGTCCATGGTTGAATCCTTTTCGGGGGACCTTTGCAGGCTGCTCCTTCTCCGAAGCCTCGGACGAGTGCCTCGGACTGCGGGACTGGGCCCGGGGGGCACCCGTCCAGTCGGAACCATCCAAAGATGCCACCTTCGAGGGTTTCTTCTTCTTCCTGGATTCCTTTGAGGGAGATCCCCTTTCTGAGGACCCATGACGGGGCTCATGTTTGGGAGGTTCTGCCCTAGACGTCGAAGCCTCAGACGAGGCCCTGGCCTTCAGAGGCACTGGGGACTCGGGGAAAAACCTATCATGCTGCTGTTGACGGCTCTTGAGGGCCTTACTGGACATCCTTTTGCAGAGACTGCAGGCAGCCGGGTCATGGTCTGGCCCAAAGCAGCAGAGACAACAGTCATGTGTGTCAGTCAAAGACATAAATTTTAGAGCACCAATCGCACTTCTTAAAGCCACTGGTAGCCATGGGGGAAAAAAGTACCCCTGCGAGGTCGAAGACTCTCCGAGCTGCCAGCTGGCTGGAAAAAAAATTATTTTTATTTATTTAGCCGTATTTATATCCCGCTTTTCACCGGGTCAAAGCGGTGTAACATAAAAGGGGAGGGTGGACAATAATCAACTTCTGGGGTTGGGGCCATCACCAGGTGGCTAACATTAATGATTACACAGGTACACTACCAAAAAACTGCCTCCAGTTTTGCAACTGATTCCTATAGATTTTGGGGTGCTGAATCCAGGAAAAATAGCCAAAATGTTCCATCACGTCACGTTTTCTTGCAAAATTAGATTTCTTACCCATATAAGGAATGTTCACATAATTTCTTTTTAGCCGACTGCAGTTTATTTTCTTGGCCCAAAATAGAGGTTGTAATGGTTAACTAACTAGAAACACTCCCTCATGATATTTTAGAGTGTTTTGTATTCATTTTATACATTAACAGGACAACTGGGAGGCGGGGGGCTAAATCCAGTACTTGCGCTGGCGCATGTTCTTCCTGTTCGCCTCGCCTCGTTCGCTCGCTCAAACACGGTGGTTGCGACATGAACGTTCCTGTCAAATTTCAGTTTCTTGCAAGTTCATTATTACCTTTTGTTTGCTCAGTCGTAATCCAGCTTTATTCCGAAGTGGTTCACTACAGTTGTAGTTTGCAGTGCTGTGTATTTGTGATGGCTCACAGAGCCAGAGGTTGCGTCAACTCTCCGGACAGTTTTTGTTTTATTTGTGGGGAATATACCGTGAAAAAGCGGCAGAGGAACATTTCTGCATTTATTAAAAAAGTATATTTCGCCTATTTCGGTTTGAAGTTAGGCGATCAAGACAAACCGTGGGGCTCCTCACAAAGTGTGCAAGACATGTGAGGAAGATCTACGCTTATGGATGAAAGGTAAAAAACAAGCATTTCGTTTCGGAATACCTATGATGTGGCGTGAACAAAGAGACCACAGCAGTGACTGCTATTTTTGCTCTTGCATTGTGAAGGGATACAACTTAAAAAATAAGACCGTAATAAGTTACCCCAACCTTCCCTCAGCAATTAGGCCTATGCCTCATAGCAACGAAGTACCTGTGCCTGAACCACCAAAATCTTTGGATCATATTTGTGTGGACGGTTCTGATCATGATGAGACTCATCAGACGGCTTTTCCCGATGAGTCCAGTACTTCCGAGTTTAAAACTGAACCAGATCCGAAACCTGAACTTTTCTCTCAAGCTGAATTGAATGATTTAGTCCGGGATTTAGGACTCCCAAAAGATGCTGCCCAACTGCTAGGTTCTCGGCTTAAACAGAAAAATCTATTGTCACCAGGAACAACTTTTTATTGGTACCGCAACCGCGAGACACAATTTTTGAAGTATTTCAGCAAAGAGAAAGATTTGGTATTTTGCAACGATGTATACGGAGTGATGGAAAAGTTTAAACTCAAGTATGATCCTGCTGAATGGCGGCTGTTCATTGATTCGTCAAAAGACAGCATAAAAGGTGTTCTTCTTCATAATGGCAACACATTCGCTTCAGTTCCTATTGCTCACTCTGTTATTTTCCAAGAAAAATACGAGAATTTGGCCCTGATTCTTCAGAAGATTCGTTATGATGAGCATAAGTGGATGATTTGTGGAGACTTTAAAATTCCATCCATGCTATTAGGGCAGCAATCCGGTTTCACCAAATATCCCTGCTTCCTTTGCTTGTGGGATAGCCGGGCCCGCGACCTACACTGGGGGAAAAAAGACTGGCCAATTCGGGAGTATTTGAGACCCGGTGAGAAAAATGTTCTTCATGAGAGCTTGGTACCTCGTGATAAAATTCTAATAACCACCTCTCCACATTAAGTTGGGTCTCATTAAGCAATTCATCAAGTCCCTTCCAAAAGATGGTGAGTGCTTTCGGTACCTTTGCTCAAAGTTCCCCCGACTTTCTGAAGCAAAGCTAAAGGAAGGAGTGTTTGTTGGCCCTGATATAAGGAAACTCATTTCAGATGGAGCATTCGCTGAAACGATGTCTGAGAAGGAAAAAGAAGCCTGGGATTCCTTCAAGGATGTTGTTCTCAAATTCTTGGGGAACAGGCGGGATGAAAACTATAAGGATATTGTTGCCAGGATGCTCAATGCCTTCAAAGAACAAGGCTGTAACGTGAGCCTGAAAGTCCATTTCTTGCACTCCCATGTGAACTACTTTCCCGAAAACTTGGGGGCGTACAGTGAAGAACAAGGTGAAAGGTTTCACCAGGACATCAAGGACGCAGAAAGAAGGTACCAAGGAAGATGGAACACCACTATGATGGCTGATTTCTGCTGGTTGCTGCTGCAGGAAACCCCAGATGAAAAATACGCCAAGCAGCGCACCAAGAGAAGCATTCGGGGGAAGAAGAAACGGGCCCACCAGGAGATTGAATGACCCAAGAATGACTTTAAAATCTAAACTGTGTTGACAAATATCGTGTTTTTACTAAACTTTGAAATAAAAATTTGCTAGTTATTACCACAGTGTCTGATCTCATTTATTAGAATTTTATTTTCACACCATCGGGTGTTTGTCTTCATGTATTGCAATGGTGCGGTTTGCGTTTTCTATTCTTACATACATACCTGTACAACATTTTTTGCACATTTCTTTGCTTTGCTTTGTGTCTAACCTCGCTCTTATATGCTCAATGTTTGTGCACATGTATGTGGCTGTTTTAAGTGCAGACAATTTTGCTACCATCACAGTGTGTTTTGTTGACATTACTCTATCTTATGTGCTGCCTTGTTACAATTTTCTTTATTCTTATTTGAATAACTACTAAACAATTAGTATAAAGAATTCATCCAAGAAACTTTTATCTCGATCGCACTCAATCTGAAACGTTCACCTCAAACTGCTAACCCAATGTAGCAAAAAATCTGTACGTGATGGAGCAAATTGGTTACCAGATTTGGATTCAGCGCACCAAAAAACGTAAAAATCAATCGAAACATTAGAGGCAGTTTAAAAATTTTTTTTTTTAGTGTACCTGTGTTATAACAGATATTTGGGACACAGACATAGGCAGTGTGATACAGTCTCTTAGTACATATGTTTACGGGGATGAAATGGGGGGGTTCGGGGGTAGTCAGTGGTGGGTGCTTGTTTCTGATACGAGGTATTCTTGGAATAGGTTGGTTTTTAGTTGTTTCCTGAATGATAAGGGGTCTCCGTTGCTTCTGATGTGACTTAGTAGAGAGTTCCAGAGGGTTGGTGCATATAGTTCGAAGGCTCTGTTGCAGGTCCTTTGATTGCATTTGGTTCGTTTGTGGGGGATGGTGAGGGAGTTGCTGGTGGTTTGTCTGGTTGTTCTGTTGTGGGATGGCCGGGGCAGTAGTGTGCGGAGCTGGGAAGTCTGAGTTTGGTAGAGAGCTTTGTGGGTAAGTAGGGCGGCTCTGTATTTGATTCTTGCTTCAAGAGGGAGTATGTGTAGCTCCCTCAGGACTGGGGTGATTCTGTCTCGTTTTCTTGTTTCTGAAAAATCCTTGCTGTGGTATTTAAGGCAGTTCGAAGTGGGTTGGTGTGGGTGGCTGGAGGTCCATGGTAGATTATATTGCAGTAGTTCCAGGTGGGGGAGTGTCATGGCTTGCATCACTGTTCGGAAGTCCTGTGGTTCAAGGAGAGGTCTGAGTCGCTGTACTGTTTTAGCCTTGTGGAATATTGTTCCAGTGGTTTTTTGATTTGTTGCTGGAGTGTGAGTGCTTGGTCTAGGATGATTCCTAGATATCTTATCTGCGGTTGTATTTGTATTTGCGTGGTTCCAATGTTCAAGTGTGAAGGTGGTGTGAAATCTGGGTCCTCTGTTACTATGAGGGCTTCAGTTTTCTTTATGTTGATGGATAGGTTGTTCTTTTGTAGCCAGCTGGATACTTCTGTGAAGCATTCTGATAAGTGTTTATTTGTTGGGTTTGTGATTGGGGCATAGAGCATTATGTCATCCGCATAGATGTGATAGTTAATGTTGTGGGCGCGTATGATTGAGCAGAGTGGTTGCAGGTATATGTTGAAGAGCACGGCAGATAGCGTGGATCCTTGGGGTACTCCCTGGTGTTGTTGGAAGGGGGGTGAGGTTGATATGTTTGTGCGGATCAGTTGTTGTCTGTTGGTTAGGTGGGAGTGGAACCACTGGAGTACGGTATCTTTGATGCCAATTTCTTGCAGTCTGTGTATGAGGATGTTGTGGGAGATGGTGTCAAAGGCTGCTGATATGTCTAGGAAAATCATGGCGTATCCAGAGTATTCCGCTTGAGTTCCTATGATGAGGGTGTTCATTAGTGATGTCATGAGGGTCTCGACTCCGTGGAGCGGATGGAAGCCATGTTGTTGTGGGTCGAGTATGTTGTTGGTATCTAAATGTTCTTGGAGCTGTTGCTGGACTACTTTCTCAATGATTTTGGCAGTAAACGGGAGGCTTGCTATAGGTCTGTAGGAGGCGGGGTCGAGGGGATCCAGGTTGTGTTGTGTTGAAGACGTCAAGAAAAGAAAGAATGAATACAAAAATAGACCCAAACTCGACACCGGGGCAACAAGGTTGGATGGCGGGAAGAGTACCAGTGCGATACCGGAGGTGAGTATGAAACTTGGAGAGAAAAATCAACTTTTTTCAGCGACAAACCAGATAAACGTCTGAAGGGCTCCGCAGAAAAAACATACCTGAGCAAGATGGCACCCTTGGGTGGGAAGGGGACCAAGTATGTGTGGTGGCATCTCCCAAAGGCTTTCTTTGAAAGCTGGGGGGATGCTTCCGTGAGGGCTCCATCGGTGCCGATGTTACCCATATGTGAGGACTGACGTCCTGCTTGTTCCCGGAGAAAAAGGCCCTTCTCCAGACCGTCCTGCAGAAGAGGCGAGGTTGGTAGACTTCCTCCGGGCTCTGAGCAGAGTGAAAAAACCATCAGAGAGTAGCCTGTATGCACTAACCATCTCCTTGTAGGAGCCAAGTTGTAAGTGAGAAGGGAGTGGGCGGTCCATGAGGACAAGCAGCCCTTGACACAATAGGTCCTGAAACAGTGGCAAATGGTGATGCTTGCAGGAGCCATATCAGATCTCTGAATCACACACTTCTCGGCCAATCTGGCACCACCAGAATAATCCTTCTCGGGTGGTGCTCCATACGCTGAATCAAATTCCTCACCAGGGGTCATAGAGGAAACACATACAGCAGGTGCAGACTTGGTCAAGGTCGAGCCAGGGTGCGAAGCCCTTGAACCCTGTCCCCATACAGCAACTGAAGAAGCGGCACACTTTGGCACTGGAGTGGGTCGCCATCAGATCCATCTCGGGGCAACCCAGCAGTGCAGAATACCTCCTGACTCAACTCCTGCTCTCCTAGAACTAGAAAGTGCCGGCTGAGAAAATCAGTTTCCACAGTATCCACCCTGCAATGTGCAGAGCCGACAAACTAGGTGGTTCTTTGCTGCCCAGGAAAGCATAGTTACTCACCCATAACTGGTGATCTCCGGGAACAGCAGGAATTTAGTCTTCACATATGGGTATCGTCGGTATCAACGGAGCCTGCGCAAGAATGCTCCCCAGCGTCCAATAGGAACGCTTTTGGGAGCATCCCTCAGCACATGCGTGCTGCCTTCCCACCTTTCCAACTGTCTCTCCTCAGTTAAGTTTGTAGCTGAGTGAAAGGATAGAGGGAGAGAGAAAAGAGACAGAGAGATAGAGAGACAACTCCTAGGGGAGGTGGGTGGGTTGTGAAGACTAAATTCCTGCTGTTCCCAGAGATCACCTGTTACAGATGAGTAACTACGCTATCTCCAGGAACAAGCAGGAATGTAGTCTTCACATATGGGGACTCCCTAGCTGAAGATGCCAGGGAGATAGCCCCAGGAAGTTGCCACCCAAGTAAGGTGGGCCATGCTTCCTCCCATGGATCTCTGGCATCCCACCAGGGTTGGTGGGTAGGAGTTGAATTAGGTCTGGAAGAGATTTTGAAGAACAGCTTGGCCAAAGAAGGCATCCCGACGGGAGGCTTTATCTAGGCAGTAGTGGGCTGTAAATGTGTGTACTGAAGCCCAGGTGGCTGCTCGACAAATGTCATCAATAGACTCAGAGTGAAGGTTAGCCATAGAGGCTGCCATGGCTCTCACATTATGAGCTGTGACATGGCCTTGAAGAGGAAGACTCTTACTCTCATATGCAAAGGATATGTATTGTGCAATCCATTTGGACAGAGTTCTCTTGGAGACTGGAAGTCCCAAAATGACTAGAATCAAAAGCAATAAAAAGTTGAGAAGACTTTCTATGTTGCTGTATTCTTTGTAGGTAAAAAGCCAAGGCTCTTTTACAATCCAAAGTATGAAGGTTCCTTTCTGCATTAGAGGCATGAGGCCTCGGAAAGAATACAGGAAGATAAATTGATTGATTTAAATGAAAAGGCGAAACCACCTTTGGCATAAAGTGTGGATGAGTTCTAAGAACAACCTTATCATGGTGAAACCTAGTACAAGGAGGATCAGCCACTAAAGCTTGCAATTCACTAATGCGACGTGCAGAGGTGATCGCAATTAGGAAGATGACCTTCCAGGACAAAAAATCTTTAGGGTTGTAGTGGCTAAAGGTTCAAAAGGCAGTTTCATGAGCTGCCCGAGAACTAGGTTTAAATCCCATGCCACCGGTGGTGGCCTGATGGGAGGCCTTGTTAATAGAAGACCTCTCATAAATCTTGTTATGAGTGGATGAGAGGAAATTGGTTGTCCATTTAGAGGCTTATAGGAAGCTGCAATTGCACTAAGATGGACTCTTACTGAATTGGTCTTTAGACCAGAATTTGATAAATGACGTAGATACTCTAGTATCTATTCCAAAGGTATCATAAGGGGGTTTAACCCCTTCTGTGAATACCATATAGTAAAACGTTTCCACTTGAAGGCGTAAGAGCGTCTTGTGGAAGGTTTTCTAGAAGCCTGAAGGATATCCTTTACCTGTTGGGAAAGGTTAAGATCCTGAAGGTCTAAGCTTTCAGCAACCAGGCCCTGAGATGCAGGGACTGGGGATTCGGATGCCATAGCATCCCGTTCTCTTGGGAGAGGAAATCTGGAGCATAGCCTAACTCCAGAGGTGCAGCTTGAGAGAGATGTAGAAGCAGGGGATACCACGTTTGGCATGGCCACTATGGTGCTATGAGGATCATAGGCCTCTGTCTCTCTGAAGCTTGGATAGTGTTTTGGGGATGAGGGGAATGGGTGGGAAGGCATAGAGGAAGTCGTGACCCCAGTGAAGAAGGAAGGTGTCCCTTGCCTGGCAATTTTGAGCCGGAATCCTGGAACAGTACCGGGGAAGTTTGGCATTCAGTGGACTTGCAAATAGGTCTATGTCTGGGGTTCCCCAGATCTGAAATATCTTGGCCACCTGATCTAGGTGGGAGAGACCATTCGTGAGGCAGCAGTACTCGGCTGAGTTTATCTGCCCAAAGGTTTCGAATGCCTGGAAGATATACCACGAGAAGGTGAATTTGATGCTCTCTGGCGAGGGCCCATAGTCGTAAAGCTTTGTTGCATAACGAGAGAGCCTGTTCCGCCCTGCTTGTTCACATAGAACATAGCTACTTGATTGTCTGTTTGGACTAGGACTGTCTTGTAGCTGAGCTGGGCATGGAATACTCGAAGAGCTAGATAGATTGCTCTGAGTTCCAGGAGGTTTATGTGAAGACAAGCCTCCTGTGGAGTCCCCAGGTACCCTTGGTAGAAAGATGATGGAGGTGTGCTCCCCATCCCACCTGTGATGCATCTGCTAGGGTGGCCTGGAATACGGGATGCTGAAAAGGAGACCCCACTAGAAGATTTTCCAGTGACTGCCACCATTGTAGGGACAAGATCAGTCGTTGTGAGTTTGATATCTTGTCTGACCGACGTCCTGTGGCCTGTGTCCACCGTGTGGATAGGGTCCACTGGGCTGCTCGCATATGAAGGCGAGCGTAGGGAACCACATGAACCATGGATGCCATATATCCCAATAGTTGTAGTAGTTCTCGAGCAGTTAGGGAGGGGACTTCACCACTGCTTGAGAAGCTAGCTGCATTATACGAAGACAGCGGGGTTGTGGGAGAAAAGCCCTTGACTGTCTGGTATCTAGATGAGCTCCTATGAACTCTAGGGACTGAGACAGAGCAAGTTGGGATTTTGGGAGGTTTATGACCAATCCCAAGTATTGAAGGATTCGCATTGTGCGAGACAGTGCATATCTGGCTTCTGGAACCGTGGGGGCTCGAATAAGCCAGTTGTCCAAGTAAGGGAAGACAAATATCCCCAGGGTTCGCAGAAATGCAGCTACTACTGCCATGCATTTCGTGAATACTCTTGTTGCCGAAGCCAGACCAAAGGGAAGAACCCTGTATTGGAAATGTTTTCCCTTGAAAAGGAATCGTAAGAATTTCCTGTGATCTGGATGGATCAGAATGTGAGTATATGCATCCTTTAGATCTAGAGAACAAAGCCAATCCTGACTTTGAAGGTATGGCAGAAGAGTTCTCAGAGAAATCATTTTGAACTTTTCTAGGAACAGATATTTGTTCAATTCTCTGAGGTCTAGAATGGGTCTGTCCCCTCCTGTTTTCTTTGGAATAAGAAAATAGGGGGAGTAGAACCCTGCTGAAGAATGGGCACCTCCTCTATTGCTCCTTGAGCAAGTAGTGTTGAGACCTCTTGATCCAGCAGATTGCCTGTAGAGGTTTGGGAATTGAATTGTCTTACAATTGTAGGAGGGGGCATGCTGTGAAAATGAAGCTTGTACCCCTCTCCCACAACAGACAGAGTCCAGTTTTCTGTTGTTATTTGGTGCCATCTGTTGGCAAAATGACCCAACCTGCCTGGAATGTTTAGGGGTTCTGGCCCCTTCAGAGGCAGGAAGGCTAAGTTCTCTATGAAGGAGTCAAAGCCCTTGAGGGGGCTGGGCCTGTGGAGCTGGTTGAGCTCTAAGGCCTTTTGGCTTCTTTTGTCTGGATTGTTGTTGTTGATCCTTCTGGGCAACTTGACCCTGAGCTTGCCCTTGCTGGGTATAGGATGGATAAAACTACACTACACCACACTATGGAACTCCCTCCCAACAAGCCTGAGGGCATTAGATGACCTCACAGACTTCCGCAAAGAGCTCAAAACATTGTTATTTATAGAAACCTATGAGCATTCAGGCAACAACCCCTACCCAAACAGAAATACTACTACCTGCGCCAACTAAACACACACGTCTATGATACCACGTTATTAAATACCTTCATGTTAAATGTTACCTCAATTGTACTGTCTAAATGCTATTAAGTAACTGTACTGTCTAAATGTTTACACATACCCTAATGTTAAATGTAACCTTCCAACTGTTATGTGACGTGACCACCTTGATTGAAGGAAAAGGTGGCATACAAATCTGTCTAAATAAATAAAATAAATAAAACTCTCTTTTTGCTGAAAAAGGGTTTTTATAGGGATTAATTTTGGCTGGAGTGGCTGTAGATTTTGACAATCTGTCTAAAGTGAGACTGTCAGTGTCTATCTCATTAGCCTTCTCCTGCCAATTCTTGCCAAAGAGGTTTTCTTCTGTGCAAGGGATGTTTCCCAATTTATCCTGTACCCAAAACTCCAAGTCTGATGCCTGAAGACAGGCAATCCGATGTGCACCAATGGCAATAGCAGAGGTTCTGCTGATGCATTCAAAGCAGTCAAAGGCTGCACGTTTTACAAACTTGGAGACATCTTGAGCATGCTTGACCACAGTGAGAAAGTCCTGTCGTTTGTCCTCAGGGAGAAGGGGGCTCATAAGCTTCAAATCTCTTGTGACCTCTTTGAGGAACATTCCCATATATAAAATATATGAGCTGATCCTAGCTGAAAGCATGGAAGCCTGAAAAGTTTGACGCCCAAAAGCGTCAAGAGTCCTGCATTCACGACCTGGAGGATTGGATGCATGTCTCTTTGCACTTTTCATCCTACGCATGGCTGACTCCACTACCACTGAATGATGGTGTGGCAGCCGAGTCTTTTGAAAACCAGGACATGGTGGAACTCGATACATGGTATCGAGTCTCCTAGAATGAGGAGATGTGGTCAAAGGTGTCTCCCACATTCTGAGCATCATAAAGAATTTCATGAATGGGCAGAGTGGCTGCTTCCTTGGGAGCCTTAGGGTATTGGAGAATTTCCAATTCCTTTGCTCTAGGTTCTTTTTCAGGAGCTACAGTGATTGAAAGGCCTCGGGTCACATCACAAATAAAATCCTGAAAAGACATGTCTTGCGGAGGAGACATTCTGCGTTGGGAAGAAGAGGAGTCTTCCGGGAGAAATACTCTGGTACCGGCAGAATTATCAGATTCATCGGAATTGGAGGATTCGAAGTATCTCTGATACCGATGTTCATGCAAAGCACGGTCTTGGTATCGATCGAAGTTGGTACCGAATTGGTCCGGTACCAATCTGTCGATGCCAGAAAAAGTCTGCATGGGAAGGATTCCCACCAGGGCCGGTACCGTCGGTGCTGGTACCGGCATCGGTACCGGTGCCCGTTGAACCACTGGTGTCAACGGTACCACAGCTGTAAGGAGAGCTGCAAGACTGCGTTCGATAGCGAGGAATCTCTGGTCTATCGACGCTGCCGATGCCTGGGTATCGGTACCGGTAAAGTGGCTGGAACCCCTGAGCATGGCACCAGTAGTTCTGCCGAGGTCAAAGCCTCAAGAACATCCTGGAACCCCATTAATGCTTTGGAAGCTGAAGCCTCCCGCCAGGGCTGTTTTGCCGGTGTAGTTTCCTCAAGGGCAATGCCAATGACCTCTCGATGCTTTGAAGGAGAGCTACCATTTGAGGACCGGCTCTTATGTTTAGTTACCTGAGATCCATGGGAGGAAGACGAGGCTCTTGATGACGTTGATGCAATGGACCTGGTATCCGAAGAAAAGAGGCTACCGAGCTTTGCAGCTCGGTTCTATCTTCCTCTTTTAGTCATCCCCATACAGGAGGAACACTCAGATGGAGAATGGTCAGGGCCTAAACATTTTAGACACCAGTCATGGGTGTCGGTGACGGAGATGGTACCGCCACATTTAGTACATTTTGTAAAACCACTAGCTGGTTTTTCCATCTTTTGGGAAAAATTGGGCCTAATGCCCAAAATAGCGCCTAGCACCAAAAGAAAAAAAGTTTCTGAAGAGAAACAGTTAAAAAAAATATATATATATTTTTAAAAAGAATAAAGAACGAACCAGCGGTACCAGTAGGTGTCGTGCGGAGGCAGGCGCGACCACAAGAAAACAAGTTTAAAGAAGAAATTTTCTGCAGTGACAGGGTATGTGTCCTGTCGGCTCCGCGGAAAACGAAGAACTGAAAAGGGACAGTTGGAAAGTCGGGAAGGCAGCGTGCATGTGCTGAGGGATGCTCCCAAAAGTGTTCCTATTGGACGCTGGGGAGCGTTCCCGCGCAGGCTCCATCGGTACCGACGATACCCATATGTGAAGACTACATTCCTGCTTGTTCCTGGAGATAATAGGAGAGCCATCTCCAGGGCTACGCCAGCACTCCTTGTGCTGCCTTGCCAATTGATATAAGCCCACAGTAAAATCCAAAAAGACCAGCTCCACTCTTCACCCTAGAGATAATACTGTTATTGTTACCAAAACTGTGTTCTTAATTCTTGATTCAAAAGTAGTTATGTTACTATGTTGTTGTTGTAGCAACTGGGTCTCAGACTAAACTCAGGCGACATATGAAACTCAAACTTGAGTAGCGCCTCAACTTGCATCAATGACCCAAAATCTGTTGCACTTTTTAGAAAGCATTGAAGCTTAAATCTAAAGAGGAATATAGAAAAATTGCTTATCTAAATTTGATGGAATTTTATCCCAACGCCAGATGTCAGCGCCGTGGCATTTCACGTGCATGCGTTTCTTCAGGGGATATCTTTAATCCATATTCCATTCATGTAGTTTCCTCATGTAATATTCATCTATAAAATTTAAAACAAAATGACCTCTGTAATCAATTTCCATACAATCTCCATATTTATAGATTTGTAATGTGAGACAGATATTCACTCACCACACTGTGCGATGGCGGCTAAACTCAACCTCTAGAACGCCGCGCATGCGGACCTTGTCCTCTAAATGAGCATTTAAATCTTAACTGACCATGTGACTCCAACCTTAAAGTGCAAGTTCAACAACAGGCACCCCACTCTATCTGCGTATTAAGGCCATTAGGGGATACCGTGTATAACTTGAAAATTTACGGCACGCGGATACCCCAGACAAGTAATAGTCACAGCCTATAAAAGGGCTTTGTATTGTAATCGGGACCTTCTGTTGTCCTCTCAACCTCGACACCCGTCACAGTCTGATCATGTCAATTTTATCACTAAGTATTCACCATATAGTCATCATATCAAAAAAATTATAAAAAAAGCATAATGTCTTGCAGAGCATACCAGGACTGGAGAACCATTATATTCGATGCGTATGGCAAAGGCAACAGAGCATTAAAGACATTTTAAGTCCCACAGTTCTCCGTCCTTTGTCGTCTCCTTCTCAGTCGCAAAATGGTGGTCATTCTAAATGCGGAGAATGTGACATATGTATAATTACTTTGGAGTTGGACAAGTTTGAGCATCGTGGTCAACAGTTTTCTTTAAGGCGCAATACATCCTGTTACTCCACTTATGTAGTTTATTGCATAATTTGCCCCTGCAGCCAGCTATATATTGGCAAAACCATCCGCCCATTCTGAGTTCGTATGAGGGAACATCGTAGTAGATTAAAATGTGGTAATGTACAAGCCCCCATAGTACAACATTGTATGACACAGAAACATAGTTTTGACATGTTAAAATGTTTCTGTATTGATCAAATTCAGCAAGGCGCAGGAGGAAAATCTAAAGACCTTACACTATTGCAATTAGAACAACGATGGATTTTCAAGTTAAACACGGTATCCCCTAATGGCCTTAATGCGCAGATAGAGTGGGGTGCCTGTTGTTGAACTTGCACTTTAAGGTTGGAGTCACATGCTCAGTTAAGGTTTAAATGCTCATTTAGAAGACAAGGTCCGCATGCGCGGCATTCTAGAGGTTGAGTTTAGCCGCCATCGCACAGTGGGGTGAGTGAATATCTGTCTCACATTACAAATCTATAAATATGGAGATTGTATGGAAATTGATTACAGAGGTCATTTTGTTTTAAATTTTATAGATGAATATTACATGAGGAAACTACATGAATGGAATATGGATTAAAGATATCCCCTGAAGAAACGCATGCACGTGAAACGCCACGGCGCTGACATCTGGCGTTGGGATAAAATTCCATCAAATTTAGATAAGCAATTTTTCTATATTCCTCTTTAGATTTAAGCTTCAATGCTTTCTAAAAAGTGCAACAGATTTTGGGTCATTGATGCAAGTTGAGGCGCTACTCAAGTTTATGAGTTTCATATGTCGCCCGAGTTTAGTCTGAGACCCAGTTGCTACAACAACAACATAGTAACATAACTACTTTTGAATCAAGAATTAAGAACACAGTTTTGGTAACAATAACAGTATTATCTCTAGGGTGAAGAGTGGAGCTGGTCTTTTTGGATTTTACTGTGAAGTTATATTAAGCTCTGGAAAGTGACGAACATATAAATTGATATAAGCCAACATTGTGGTGTTGTGTGATAACATTTGAACCTCCCAGTCCTCAACCAGGGGCTAGAAACATATTAGAGCCAATCTAATGGCCTTTGCCTCAAGGCAGCTGATGGACCACACCGCCTCCCTGTGATTCCAATGGCCCTGGGCCGTTCAGTCTTTGCAATGGGCTCCCCAGCCTGAGAGACTGGCATCCATTGTCAGAATGATCCATGAACAATCATCCAGCAGCAGGCTCTTCATCGGAAGACTAGGCTGCTGCCATCACTGCAGGCAGACCATCACCATCATTGGGAACGGGAGCTTGAGCTCGAACCACTGAGAACTTGGGGACCCATCAAGGCAGTAAGGACCGTTGGAGGAACCACATATTAGCACATGCCCAAGACACTATCTCGTCTGTCACCGCCATCAATCCAAGAAGCTGGAGAGGAACCTGGACTCTGGGAGCCTGCTGCGAACAGAAGAGCGCTAGGCAAACCAATAACCTATGACTTTCTCCTCTGGCAGGAAGAGACTGAACACTTGAGTACTGAAACTTACTCCCAGGAACTCCAGGGACTGGGAATGTAGCAACTGGCTCTTTCCCCAACTGATCACCCAGCCAAGTCTCATCAGAAAGGACACCACAAGGGGAGCTACCTGAGACACATCTGAAAGAAAATGAACTCTGATGTGCTAACAGTCCAGATATGGGCGCACACAAATCCTCCTACTACTGATCATTTGTATAGTGCTTACAAGGCAGTTGCAGCACTGTACAGACACATTTAAAAGACAGTCCCTACTCATCAGAGCTTACAATCTAGTGAAGACAGACAACGCAACAGCTGAGGACAAGGATATATCTACGGGATTGTTAAGGAAACACATAGGAGACTAAGCGGTTCAGGATCCAAAAGTGGCCTTGAAGATGTGAGTTTCCAGCCTGGATTTGAAAAGGGCCAGAGATGAAGCTTGATGTATCCTCCCGGTGCATTAGCGAAACAGGCACCACCACCATGACCTTGAAAAATATCGTTAGGGCAGTGGAGGGTCCAAAATGGGAGGGCGGTGAACTAAAGGGGAGAGCCAAGCACTGCAAAAACACAGATACTTTGCTCATCCCCCGGCATTGGATATGAAAATACGCCTTGGCCAAATCCAGAGATGCCAGGAACTCCCCTCAGCACACCGCTTGAATCATGGATCGCAAAGTTTCCATCCAGAAACGCATGACACGCAAGTGCTCGTCGACACACTTAAGGTCCAGAATGGGCCAGAACGTTCCTTCCATGTCAGCACTATGAAACAGATGGAAAGCACAGTTACTTACCTGTAACAGGTGATCTCTGGGAACAGCAGGAATAAGTCTTCACATATGGGTACGTCGGTACCGACGGAATCTGCGTGGGAACGCTCCCCAGCGTCCAATCAGAACGCTTTTGGAAGCATCCCAACATGCCTGCATGCTGCCTTCCCACCTTTCCCAACTGCCTCTCCTCAGTTAAGTTTTAAAGCTGAGACAAAGAGAGAGAAAGAGAAAGGGAAAGATAGAGATAGAGAAATGCAACTCCTAGGAGAGGTGGGTGGGTTGTGAAGACTTATTCCTGCTGTTCCCAGAGATCACCTGTGCTATCTCCAGGAACAAGCAGGAATGAGTCTTCACTTATGGGGACTCCCAAGCTAAGATGCCTGGAGGAGTCCCAGCATGTTGCGAAACTGAGAGCCATGCTATTGTACCAAACCCCAGGCATCCTAGGGATGGAGGGTAGGAGTTGAACTAAAAAGATGTGCTGTGGAACAGCTGGACCAAACAGGACGCCTAGATAGGTGATATTTAGTGGTAATATTGAAAAGCAATAAACCAATATGGACCTCACCTGGTGGTATTGTAAAAAGGTATATGGAGGTTCATGTGGATTTGTTAATATGAACCAACAGAATATCCCCAGGGAGTACCTCAATGTAAGGAGAGGTAAATAACTGTGCAAAAAACAGGCTGAGGTTAGAACCCTTAGGGTGAGAAGAAGCAATCCTAGTGGAACCGGGGTAGTTCACTGAGGCAGGACTTTGCGGGAAAACGCAGAAGTCCCTATTAGATAAGACTGAAGCTCTTTTGACTTTAAAGGGACATAGTTCTTATAGGAGAAGGGAGCTTCGAAGATCCCTATATCCGATAACAAAGAAGGATAGGAGCATGAGGCATTGTAGCCTCACATTTTCTGAAGATTCAGAAAGTCCTTCCTAATTGAAATCACGTAGGAAAAAGAGTATATGGAGGGCTTCAGGTGTACCTAAACTGAAGGTCATGGTACAAAAACCCCTCAACTACCGCAGGAAGTGGTTGATTATGGAGAACCCTAAGTATGCTGGAACAGCATGGAAAGGGATAGAGACTATCTGTCAGGTCCGTAGGTATATATATATAATCTAGGCAGACGGACAGACAGACAGACAGAAACAGTATATAGATATATATCTACCCACTATCATATATTGCAATACATATATATAGATAGGTAAATACGGATATATCCATTATATATCTATATATATATATGGGCACAGACATGCCGATGTCCATATACATATATATGTGTATGTGTGTGTGTGTGTGTGTGTGTGTGTGTGTGTATGTGTGTATGTGTGTATGTGTGTATGTGTGTATGTATGTGTGTATGTGTGTATGTATGTGTGTGTGTGTGTGTGTGTGTGTGTGTGTGTGTGTGTGTGTGTGTATATACGTACCCCTGTCCGCACATAGGGTATGTGGAGAGAGAAAGATTCATCTAATCACAAGAAGGGAGGTACCTGCTTGAGAAGGTATTTAGAGAAAGCGTAGTTACTCACCTGTAACAGGTGTTCTCCAGGAGCAGCAGGAATCAGTCCTCACATATGGGTGACGTCGGCACCGACGGAGCCCTCGCGGAGCAATTTTCCCCAGCTTTCAAAGAAAGCCTTTGGGAATTGCAGCGCGCATGCGCGGTCGCCTTCCCGCCCAAGGGTGCCATCTTAGCCAGTCTGATGACATAGCTAAAAAAGACAGCATAAAAATTTGCAAAAAACTTAAGCAGATGATTGCAACTCCAAGGGGAGGAGGGAGGGTTGTGAGGACTGATTCCTGCTGCTCCTGGAGAACACCTGTTACAGGTGAGTAACTACGCTTTCTCCAGGACCAAGCAGGAAGTCAGTCCTCACATATGGGACTCCCAAGCTTAAGGCTACCGGAGACCCTAAGCATAAAAATGAGCTCCCTCTAACTCAGCAGCACAGAAGGAAGGAATCTTCGCTGAATTATTACCCACCGGTAGCCCACATCCGGGATGGAGGGTAGGAGTTGCTCAAACCTCAAAGAGATTACGGAGGACTGCCTGTCCGAAAGCACTGTCCCTCTCGAGACAGTAATGGACCGCAAAAGTCTGGCTCGAAGACCAAGTAGCGGCCCGGCAGATGTCTGCCAGCGGAACAGAGCGGAGGTAAGCCACTGACGTAGCCTTTGCCCGAACACAATGAGCCGTGACTCGACCATCCAAGGAGAGCCCGGCTGCCCCATAAGCCCAAGTGATACAGTCCGCAACCCAGATGGACAGAGTACGCTTGGAGACCGGGAGCCCCAATTTATTGGGATCAAAAGACACAAAAAGCTGAGCAGCCTTACGGTGCTCCCGCGTACGGTCAAGGTAGAAGTTCAATGCCCTTCTACAGTCCAGGGTATGGAGGACCATTTCAGCTCGGCTGGAGTGTGGTCTGGGAAAGAAGGTCGGAAGTACCACCTCCTGATTGATGTGAAAAGGGGAGACCACTTTTGGAAGAAATTTTGGGTGAGTCCGTAGGACTACCCTATTTTTGTAGAACCGAGTGTAAGTGGGATCAGACACGAGGGCCTGCAATTCACTTACGCGTCTAGCAGAAGTGAGGGCTATCAAGAACAATGTTTTCCAAGAAAGAAAACAGAGAGAACAGGTAGCCATAGGTTCAAAAGGCGGACAGGTGATCCGCTGTAAAACCACATTCAGATCCCAGTCAGGTGCTGGCGGGCGCAGAGGTGGTTTAAGTAGAAGGAGACCTCGGAGAAACCTCGCTACGAGAGGGTCGCTGGAAAGAGGTCTGCCGTCCACCAGTACATGATGTGCTGAAAGAGCACTGAGGTGAACTTTGACGGAGTTGGACTTAAGTCCCAGATTAGAGAGGTAGAGCAAGTACTGCAAGATCACCGAGCAGGAGAAGGGATCCTGAGACTGCTGGGTACACCAAACGGAAAAGCGACGCCATTTAAGGGCGTAGCATTTGCGGGTAGAAGGTCGCCGAGAAGCTAGGACGACCTCTTCCACCTCTGCCGGCAGGAGAAGGGGAGCAAGGACTACCCTCTCAGCAGCCAGGCCATTAGATTGAGAGATCTGAGGTTGGGGTGTAGCAGAGACCCCTGATCCTGAGTGAGGAGATCCGGTTGAAACCCCAGAGGGAATGGATCCTCTACCGCTAATTGCAGCAGGAGTGGAAACCACGGCTGTCTGGGCCAGCGAGGGGCCACCAGGATCATGGAAGCTTTGTCTCGGAGAACCTTGAAAAGAGTTCGAGAGACTAGCGGGATGGGAGGAAAAGCATACAGGAGGCTCTCCGACCATGAGAGTAGAAAAGCGTCTGCCGCAACTCGAAGGGGATGTGGCTGACGAGAGCAGAAGCGAGGAAGTTGCCGGTTGTGAGGGCTGGCAAAGAGATCCATCGTGGGGAGGCCCCACTTTAGAAAGAGCTTCTGAACTACTAAGGGATCCAGGCGCCACTCGTGCGGCTGGAGGATCCTGCTGAGTTTGTCCGCCAGGCAATTTTCTTGGCCTGGGAGATAAACTGCCTTGAGAAGAACGCCGTGACTGACGGCCCAAGAGCAGAGCTTCTGTGCTTCCCGACAGAGAAGGAAGGAGCCCGTGCCCCCCTGTTTGTTCACGTAGAACATGGCAACTTGATTGTCCGTCTGGACAAGGACGGACTGGTGAGAGGTCAGGTGGGAGAAAGCCTTGAGAGCCAGGCGGATCGCTCTGAGCTCCAGGAAGTTGATCTGCTGAGCAGACTCCCACGTGGTCCAGAGGCCCTGAGTACGTGCCCCTTGACAATGTGCTCCCCAACCCAGGAGGGACGCATCTGTCGTCAGCACCTGGGCCGGCTGAGGTGAATGAAAAGGCATGGAGAGTAGCAGGTTCGGCCGTTGACGCCACCACTGGAGAGACGAGGCCAGCGGCTCGGAGACGCGCACTAGGTCTGCTAGGCCGCCTGTGGCTTGTTGCCACTGCTTGCAAAGACACCATTGAGCAGGCCGCATATTCAGGCGGGCATTGGGGGTCACATGGACGGTGGAAGCCATATGGCCGAGCAGTCTCAGGAAGCGCCTGGCGGAGACCAGGACTGTCTGCGAAAACGGTCGGCTAGGTCCATGAGCCGTTGAGCCCTGTCGAGAGGCAGGAAAGCTCGCGCCTGAGGAGTGTGCAGTCTTGCGCCGATGAACTCGAGATCCTGTGAGGGGAGCAAAGTGGACTTTGCGAAGTTTATGACAAAGCCCAAGTACTGCAGAAGAGTCACCGTGCGGTGTGTGGCGTTGGTGACCTCCGGAGCGGACGCTGCTCTGATGAGCCAGTCGTCGAGGTACGGGAAGACATAGAGGCCGTGAAGCCGGAGATGGGCCGCCACCACCGCGAGACATTTTGTGAAGACTCGCGGTGCGGAGGACAGGCCAAAGGGCAGTACCCTGTACTGGTAATGATTTCCTGCCACCACAAACCTTAGGTATTGGCGGTGGCTTGGGTGGATGACGATGTGCGTGTAGGCATCCTTTAGATCCAAGGAGCATAGCCAATCTCCCTGCTGGAGGTAGGGCAGAAGGATTCCAAGGGTAAGCATTTTGAACTTTTCCCGCACGAGGAAACCTGTTGAGGTTGCGCAAGTCCAGGATGGGTCTGAGGCCTCCTGTCCTTTTTGGTACTAGGAAATACCTGGAATAAAAGCCTTGACCTCTCAGGTGGTGGGGCACCGGTTCCACCGCCTGTTCCTGTAGAAGACCTGCTAACTCCTGAAGGAGTAAGTCCCTGTGCAGAGGGAGTCGTGGAGGTTCTCCCGGGAAATAGGAGGGAGGGACCTGGTGGAAGTGGAGAAGATAGCCTTCTCTTACGACTTGAAGCACCCAGGCATCTGAAGTGATGTTGGACCACCTGTGGGCGAAGTGAACCAGCCGGCCTCCGGTGCTGGGAGGAGCCAGCGGAGGGGGAGAGGCTATGCTTAAGGAGTCAAAAGCCCCCACCCTGCTGAGCAGGGGCTGGTGGTGCAGGCTTGGGGGCTTGCTGCCTACGGGACCCGTTACCCCGTCCCTTGGCCTGCTGGCCCTGTTGGGGAGCTGCGGGGGCCTGATATTGGGGGTAGTGTTTATAGGCAGCCGCCTTTCTCGGGTAAAAGGACTTCTTTCCCGAGCCCTTCTTTTTCTGGGAAGGGGCGGAGGTCTTCCTAGAAAGCCTAGTCCTGGTGAGAGTCTCTGTCTCTAGTTGTGCAGCCTTCTCGTCCATAGGTTTGCCAAAGAGGTTTTCACCTCGGCAGGGGACATCGACCAACTTGTCCTGCACCCAGGGCTCAAGGTCAGACGACTGAAGCCAAGCCTGTCGGCGGGCACCGATGCCGGCTGCGGCCACTCGAGCCGATGCTTCAAAGCCATCATAGGCTGCTCGGGATATGAATTTTGAGCATTCCCGAATGCCAGTGGACAAGGCTAGGAACCTCCGCAAAGGTTCCTCGGACAATCCAGCGGAGAATCCGGCTAGCTCTTTAGCCAGGTCTCGGAGATACATGCCCATGTATAGCTGGTAGGTCTGGACACGACACGCAAGCATAGAGCCCTGGAAACACTTCTTACCAAGGCCATCCAGGTTACGGGCCTCCCTGCCAGGAGGCACCGAGGAGTGCATCTTCTGGCTCTTAAGACGATGCATGGCCGATTCCACTACCATGGAATGGTGTGGTAGCTGTGCTTTTTGGAAGCCAGGGCTCTTGCGGACTCGATAGATAGAATCGACCCGCTTGCTCAGGACCGGCGAGGAGGCCGGACTCTCCCACATGCGGAAGAGTAGTCGTTCCAGCATGGGAGGAACCGGTACAGTAAAGTGTTCCCTGGCGGGAGAGTCATACTGGAGGGCGTCGAGCTCTTCGGCTCGAGGCTCCTCCTCGGGATCCGCAGGGAAGGCCAAAGCCTTGGCCATATCCCTGACGAAGTCCGAGAACCGGGCATCCTCCGGAGGGGACTGTTTCCGAGGTTCGGACTCAGGCGAGTCCGAGGGGACACCCCGAGTCCGAAAAGAATCAGGTGACTCTTCCTCTTCAGACTCCCAGACCGACTCCGAGGAGGAATCGGTGGGGTCGGCCTGGGCAGGCTGCGGCGCCGGCCGCCCCGACGCCGAGGGAGTCGGCGTCGACGACCTCGGTCCCGAACGGGAGGCCGAGGGTGACCTCGACCGAGGATCGACTCGAGTTCGCATGGACTCGAGGATCGGCTCGGTCTCCGGGGTCGACTTAGACGTCGACGTCCCGGCGGTCGGGGCAGCGGCGCCAGCGAGGCTAGCGAGCAGTGCCCGCTGCTGGTCCATGAAGGCAGACAGTCTGCTCTCCAAGGCCGTCAACCTGAGTCCGACCTCAGGTGACCCAGCAGCCCCCGACTCGGGCCCCGACGGCGTCGGGCCCGACGTCGGCGGTCTCGGAGGCGAGTCCAGGAGGACCACAGGACTTACCCGAGCAGGCAGCTCCGACTCCATGCGAGGTCGCTTCGAGAGGTGCTCCTTCTCCAAGGACCCGGGACGGCTATCGGGGCTATGCGACCTGGCCCTCGCGGAGCCAGGAGCGTCCACCGACGCCGCCCTCGCGGGTTTCACCTTCCGTCGATGGTCCCCGGAGGGAGAACCCCTGTCGGAGGAACTCCGGCGACGGTCAGAGCTGGAACCTCTGGACGCCGAGGCTTCCGACGAGGTCCGGGTACGGCTGGGGTCAGCGAAGATCCTATCCCGCTGATGCCGCCGACTTCTCAACGCTTTGGAGGACATTTTGCCACAGGCCCCACAGATCATTTCTTCATGATCCGGGCCCAGGCAGCGGAGGCAATTATCGTGTGTGTCAGTTAGTGACATATTTCGGTCACACTGACCACACCGCTTGAAACCACTGGCAGCCATCGGGGGAAAAAGGGCCCCTGCGAGGTCAAAAGACCGGGCTGCCAGTGAAAAAACCGAAAACGAAACTGACTAAATCAGAAAACCGAAAAAGAAGAAGAGGACTCGTGACCGGCGTCGCGAGTCCGGGTGGGAAGAAGACCGGCGTCGAACCGAAGGAAAAAAGAGAATATTACGAATAAAATCAACTTTTTCGCGGGGACACGACGGGTATGTCTGTAGGGCTCCGCGGAAAAAAGAAGACTGGCTAAGATGGCACCCTTGGGCGGGAAGGCGACCGCGCATGCGCGCTGCAATTCCCAAAGGCTTTCTTTGAAAGCTGGGGAAAATTGCTCCGCGAGGGCTCCGTCGGCGCCGACGTCACCCATATGTGAGGACTGACTTCCTGCTTGGTCCTGGAGAATCCTTACTCCCTGGTTATGAGTAGGAAAGCCAAGGGAGTTCTCTCACTGGCAAAGAGAAGTCTAGAGTCCTCTAGAAACTCTAGCCCCTGAATAACCAGGAATGGAGACCTACCTGAAAAATGCAGAGGATGTTTTTAATCTGCAGACAGTAAGTCTGAATCCTTCCATAACTCCAGCAGGTAGCTGGAGAAAAAGATGCAATGAAATAAAAATACCCTATTTATCCTTTATGAGGGTAAAATGGGTATGGTGCATTATTGTGCTCAATATGGATTACGCCCTGAAGAATTGAGGATGGAAGAAAATACAAGACAAGGACTGTCTATACTGAAAGAAAAACCAACCCTTGTGAAGGGGTCTCCTGGAGATGTGAAGCAATCCAGGGAATTGGATAATTCTTTATGTCTTCACTTAATTAAAGGCCTGTGTCCTTTATTTAAGAAGACTTTAATGGAAATGGTAAGGGCAGGGAGAACCCAGTAGGCATGACTAGGTAAAGCCCTTCCTAACATCTGGAATTATGTTCTCTCTAACAAGGCCCCACAGTGTAGAGCTGCTCCGTAGAGATGCAGAGAGCATGTTGCAGGTTAATTAGAAGAAAAAACTGGTGTTTAAGAGCCAGAAGGTATCCGGAACTACACCGCCAAGCCCAAGGATTGGGAAGGCTAAGGATAGAAGGTAAGGTTATGTGTCTGCAACAATAGCCAGAAAAGGTTCTTAACCCGTCTGGGACTTAGTGGTAAGGCCAGAAATAATTGAAATTGGGGAACAAGCCCTGGTTGCTTGGTCAGCAAGTCAGTAAGAGCCCCTGCAGTTCTAACTATTGATAGGGCAGCAGAAGAAATCTTAGGTCCCAAGATTAGGAAAGACATCCAGACATAAGTAGGAGTGGTAAGACTCCGTTATTGTCTGAGAAGCTGCCAGGAAAACTAAGAATGCAAGGGGGAGACAACTCTGAAAGAAAACTTAGGGGCTTAAGAAAAAGCCCTCAGTAAACACAGTTACTTACCTGTAACAGGTGATCTCTGGGAACAGCAGGAATAAGTCTTCACATATGGGTATGTCGGTACCGACGGAGCCTGCGCAGGAACGCTCCCCAGCGTCCAATCAGAAAGCTTTTGGGAGCATCCCTCAGCGCCTGCGTGCTGCCTTCCCGCCTTTCCAACTGTCTCTCCTCAGTTGAGTTTTATAGCTGAGACAAAGAGAGAGAGAGAAAGAGGAAAGGAAGATAGATAGAGAGATACAACTCCTAGGGGAGGTGGGTGGGTTGTGAAGACTTATTCCTGCTGTTCCCAGAGATCACCTGTTACAGGTAAGTAACTGTGCTATCTCCAGGAACAAGCAGGAATGAGTTTTCACATATGGGGACTCCCCAGCTTTAGATGCCAGGGAGAGATCCCATAAATTGCGTGTCCCTGGGAGAGGACTGCACTTCCCACACATGGATCTCTGGCATCCCATGAGGGATGGTGGGTAGGAGTTGAAAAGAGAGGAGCTGTAGAAAAACAGCTAACCTAAGGACTACAAGTAAGGAGTCCTTGGTATGTATGATAATTATCATGAAAAATATTGAATGAACAATCACAATATGGACCTCACCTACTGGATTTCAGGAAGTAGCGAGGCTGATGGAGTCTACTGGAGATTCAGTAGAGGAATCTTCAAGGTGACCTCACGGAGTGAAGGTGAAGGTCCAAATCTGGAATTGACAGGTGACCCAGGTGTCAACTGGGGTAGTATAAAAACGGCAGGTCTTTAGTGGAAAGCTTTATGGAAAAAGCTGGAAACTCTTTTGGCTACAGAGTCATTAACATTTAGGAGCAAAAGAGGAAGACTGACCGATTTGGACAAACTAGCCCAGTCCTGGAGGGAAGAAGGGGTATGGGAAAAAGCCCGTATTCCCAAGGAGGACAGATGTCTGAAGGGCTGAAACGTCAGAAGTACTGAAGATCCACCCTGTCTTTCCTAGCTGGTGAGAGATAGGAAAGATATTGAAGCATGGAGCTTCAGGGATACCTAGACCTAGGGTTAAAGTAGGAGCTGTCAGTACCACAGTAGTGGTTGTGTGCATAATACCCCAGACATACTGAGGGACAGTATGAACATTTGCAAGTCCACTATCTGGAACCTCTAGGAAGGTAAAAACCTTTATAAGCATAGACAGTTAGAGAGAAAAGTATGGAAATACATATCTACCTATAAGGAAGCATCTCGACAGATACACATATATATAGAGGGATATATATATGTCTATAGTGAGATCTGGAGGGGCATAACATATGCACACGCAGCTTACAGACATATGTATCTATAGAGAATTATATAGAGATATATACATACATGAATATATATGTCTAAAGATAAATGTCTGCAACTAAGCAGATAGAGATAAGCCCATAAGAACAGTCACATGGGAGATGTGAAGGAGAAAGATTCATCTAATAACAAGAAGGTGGAACCTACTTGAGAAGATATATAGAGAATCTATTCCCCCTGGCTAAGATGGTGCAGGAATGCTATCCAGTGAAATAACCAGGATGGTTGCGTGAAAAAACAGAGGATAATATCAGTCTGTAAACAGCAAGTCCTGAGTCCTGTAGAACTCTCGCATGGTAAATGGACAGAAAACGCATAGGATGAGATACCAGGTTGTCCCACTGGAGGGACACAAGGGGTATCATGCGTTATTAGTAAAATATGTGCTGTCCATGAAGGAGTAGGATACCATGAGGACAAGCTGCAAGGAAAAAAGAGCATATTCCTTGTAGGAATTGGAGAACTCTT
This sequence comes from Ichthyophis bannanicus, assembly GCA_033557465.1. NCBI lineage: Eukaryota > Metazoa > Chordata > Amphibia > Gymnophiona > Ichthyophiidae > Ichthyophis > Ichthyophis bannanicus. The sequence continues at coordinate 656,154,667 of CM066033.1, read as the reverse complement.
TTGACATTCACGTAGAAAAGGCTGATGTCCTGTATGATAACAGGAGATAATAGGGTGTGGAGAACCCTCACAGTCATGGAAAATGACTGAGGAAGCCTTTCCTAACCATATAGGATAGTCAGAGACAAAACCCCATGCTCTCTAGCAAGGGCCCATAGTAGAAAGCTTCTCTGTAAGATTGCAGAGAGCATTATGCAGGAGAATTGGGAAATAAAAACTGGCTGTAGGTCAACTATGCTGCCAAATCCAAAGAAATTGGAGATGGCAAGAAAAGAAGATAGTGTGATAAGCCTGAAGTGATTAGGATTATCCAAGATAGATGAAAGCACTATCTTGGAATCACTACTAAGGCCAGACAGAAAGTAGTGGAAGACAGACTGGAAACTTGTGGAAAAGTACCAGTAGTCCAAACACTGGAACTCCTGCATGGGCAGCTGCTGAATAAGACAGCAGAGAGAATCTTTCTGTGTAAAACAGAGAGAACAGACAGAAGAAGAAGAGAAATTCCTGTCCCTGTCTGATGAGCTGCCCAGAGAAAAGAAAGGGAGTTTATTCGAGAGAAAAAACTCTACACTGGAATGAAAGGTTAGAGAAGCCCTGCAGTGGTATGGTACCACTCATTCAGGGGAAACCCTGGATAAGAGGGTAGAGAAACAGGAGCTGAAGGGTGACTTACCATGTGGTAAGTCTGTGGAAGGAAAAAATTCATGTTGGAACAGAAAACTATCATGGGATAGTTGTTAACTTCTCTTCTTGGTAGGAAGAAGAGGAGAAACCTGTGACCCATAGACATGAATATCCTGACAGCTCAGCATACCTAGAAGCAAATGGATGTCTTGAGAAAGGGAATCCATGTGTAGAGTTTTGAAGGAAAAAACAGTGAAAAAACTTCTACTGAGAAGAAGTCAACTGTAGTTTGTAAACTTCAGGAACCTATGGTTGCTGGGTTTGTTCAGCCTGGCTAGAGTTTGGATTCTTCAGACCAGGGCGAGGTTTCCCCTGTTTGGGAACATCTGTATGATGAGCAGGAGAAAGGTGAAACCTTTTTCTCCTATGGAAAGAAGGTTTGGTAGGGCATTTCCTACCTACTGGGGAAGGAGAAGGCTTAGAATAGCCTTCAGAAACAGGGAAGTCAGTGGAGCACTGAGCAACCTGATGTAAAGACTCCTTATTGAAGAGATTTTCCCCAGTGCAAGGAGTATTACCCAGTCTTTGTTGTGCCCATCTGCTTAAGTCTGAAGCTTGGAGCCAGGCTCTACGTCGTGCCCCTATGGCTATAGCAGACGTTCTGCTAACAGACTTAAAGGAGTCTAGGGAAGCACGAGTAAGAAACCAAGAGATACTTTGAATATGACTAAGTAGTAAGGAATAGTCTGCAGTCTTGGGCTCTGAAAGAAAAGGAGCCAAAAGATACAATTTCTTTGTGACCTCCTGAAGGGATAGACTCATATAAAAAATATATGAGAGAATCCTTGTTGACAGCATGGATGTCTGGAAGGTTTGACGTCCAAAGGCATCTAGTGTCCTAGACTCACGACCTGGTGGGTAAGAAGAGTGCTTCTTCTTACTTTTCACCTTCCTCATTGCTGATTCCACTACAATGGAATGATGGGGAAGTTGAGTCTTTTGAAACCCTGGAGAGGGGGGCACCTGATACAGAAGATCAGTTGCTCTAGAAGGTGAGGGAACCCTTAAAGGTGCTTCCCACATTCTTAGAAGAAGATCCTGCATGGAATGATGTAAAGGAAGCATTATATTTTCCTTTTCTCCAGTAGAAAGAGAGCCCTGTGTAGGATCATAGCCAGGGATAGGAATAGCAAGAGACCGTTGCCATATTCAGGAGAAAATTCTGAAAAGAAGGATCTCCAAAGGGAAACCGTCCCTGGGCAGGCTAGCCCTGAAGAACTAGCCTGGGCACCGGAGGATCTACTTGAGAATATAGGAATATAAGATCCTGCACGGTGCAAGGAAGGATCCTTAAGGGATGGATGCTGGTACTGGAGGTCATGACCTGAGACAGTCAGTACTGCATCGTCCATGCCAGGTATCGACTCCAAACTTGGTATAGAAAGGAGTGATCCTGGTGAAAAAAGCATGGAAGGAGCTGGCCCCGATGTTACTGCGGTTACCGGCACCAATACCGATACCGGTAGCTGTGTCGGAATCAAAGGCGATACCGACATCGAAGCAGTCATCGGTGGCTGCTCAAGCGGTACCGAGGTAACCGAAAGCCTTTGGTAATCGCCCTCGGTACCGAGCATCCGGAACCGGTAAGCACCGAGACGTGTCGGTACCCAGTCTTCCAGACTAGAGATCGATTCCAGACTCGGCATCGAAGGAAGCGAGTCTATCGATGCATGTCTAGAGGGTACCGACGTCGGTGGTAGTATCGGCGTTGATGCCGATACTGGAAAGTCAATCTGGGGCGTATCGATCGGTCCCGAAGGTACCGAGAAAGCCAGATGACGATCCCTGTTGAGGAGTGAATCGCTCAACACCAGTGCCGATGCCGGGGTATCGGTACTGCTCAAAGCAGATGCCACCACCGAGCATGGCTCAGGTATGTTCTGTGAGGGGTGAGCCCCAGGAACAACCTGAAACCCTTGATAGGCTTTGGAGGCCGAAGACTCCCGCTGGGGTTTTGAAGCCAATGGATCCTTGAGGGCAAGGCCGGAGCCGTCATCATGCTGTGCATGAGACATACCACTCAAGGGTTGGCTAGTCTTAACAGACTGTTTGTGGGTTACCTGATCTGGTGGAGAAGAAGAAATAGTCGGTGCCCTGACACTGGAAGGGAACTCGGTATCGAGGGAAACTCGAAATGGAAAATCTCTTCTCACAATATTGTAGCCTAATGGCTCCAGAGGAAAATGGTCAGGACCCAAACAGGTTAGACACCAGTTCTTGGAGTCTAAAAACAAAACTGTACCACCACAGTTTAGACACTTCTTAGGAAAAGAAGGAGGCGGCTCCATGATGGAGAGGCCTAGAAGGCCCAAAAAAAAAAAAAAAAAGTAAGACAAACTGAGGGAAAAAAATTCCCTGAATTTAAGGAAAAGAAAAGAAAAAAACACCGGCGGTACCAGTGAAGTCGGGGAGACAGCCGCGACCACAAGAAAACAAGAATTAAAGAATTAAGAATTAAAAAATTTTCTGCGGTGACAGGACGATGTCCTGCCGGCTCCGCGGAAAAACGAAAACTGAGGAGAGACAGTTGGAAAGGCGGGAAGGCAGCACGCAGGCGCTGAGGGATGCTCCCAAAAGCTTTCTGATTGGACGCTGGGGAGCGTTCCAGCGCAGGCTCCGTCGGTACCGACGTACCCATATGTGAAGACTCATTCCTGCTTGTTCCTGGAGATAGTGGTATCACTCTTACAGACCAAATGTCTTTGTAAGAGGGACAGAGTTGAAAAGAAAGACTTACAGTGGAGTAAATCTTTGAAAAGGTAATATGAGAGATGCCGATACAGGAGAAAAAGTCAAAGGTAAAGGCATAGCAACCTTATTGACAACTGTTACTCCTCTGTGTCCTTCAGAGGACGAGGAGTAACCTTACTACCTGTAAAGCATAATCATCTTAAGAAGCTCTTTGAGCTAATAGTCAGGATGTCGCTTTAAGAGAGACATGTGTAAATTTTAGGATGGAACCAATGTAGATGCTTGTAATGGGAAGAAGCAAACTACAGGATCTAAACTTCAACAGGAAAAAAGGATTCAGTAAAGAGTTTATCAGCAACCCTGCGGCTGCTGGGTTTGCTGAACCCGTTGAGGTTGTGGTTTCCTGAGCCTGGTTGGTTGTCTCCCTTGTCTGGGAGCATCTGTATGATGGGTAGAAGATGGATAAACCCTTCTCCCATTAAGGGAACAAAGCTTATTAGTAGATTTTCTACAAACTGGGACAGAGGAAGGCATAGAGAAGCCTCTGAAAGCAATAGTGTCAGTGGTTAACTGAGCAGCCTGGAGTAAAGTCTCTTTATTAAAGAGATTGTCTCCAGTGCAAGGAGTATTTCCCAGTCTATCTTGTATGCATTTGTCCAAGTCTGAAGCTTGGAGCCAGGCTCTACGTCGTGCCCCTATGGCTATAGCAGAAGTTCTGCTAACAGACTCAAAAGAGTCCAGGGAAGCACGAGTAAGGAACCTAGAAATATTTTGAGCATGATTGACTAGTATAGAAAAATCTGCTCTTTTAGGCTCTTGGAGAAAAGGGGTCAAAAGTAGTAAATCTTTTGTGATCTCCTCAAGAGATAATCCCATATAGAAAATATATGAAAGGATTCTTGCTGAAAACATGGATGCCTGGAAAGTTTGACGTCCAAAGGCATCTGAAGTCTTAGCCTCACGACCTGGCGGATAAGAAGAGTGCTTTTTAGTACTCTTAACACGCCTCACTGCTGATTCTACAACAAGAGAATGATGAGGGAGCTGAGGCTTTTGAAAACCTGGAGAAGGGGGAACCCTGTATAGAAGATCAGTTGCCCTAGAGAAGGTGGGGATACCGTTAAAGGAGTTTCCCATGTTCTAAATAGGAGATCCTGCAAGGTCTGATGCAAAGGAAACATAATGACTTCCTTTGGATTGCAGGGGATCTGTAGAGGCTGTGGCTCCCCTGATGCAGGGTCCTGACCAGGTATAGAAATGGCAAGTGACTTTGCCATATCAAGCAGAAAAGCTTGAAAAGAAATCTCCCCAGAGGGGAGTCCTCGAGGAAGAGGAGGAAGAACTAGATCTGTTGAAGAACTAGCTCTAGCACCCACCGGTTCATTCAGATTCTGTAGAATAGAAGATCTGGAGGGGTGGAACATCGGATTATCTTTAAAAGATAGTTGTCGGTACCGCTGGAAACCGGTACCGCAACTCGTCGGTAGCAAATCGTCCATGCTAGGGATTGATTCCAAACTCAGTATGGAAGGAAGCGAGCCGGCTGAAAGGAGCATGGGAGGTACCGACACCTATGTTGATGTCGATACCGGTACCGGGACCGGTACCTTCGTTGACACTGATATAGGAAGATCAGTCTCTGATAGCACTATCGGTACCGAGGTAACCGAATGTGGCAGACCTTGATCATCGGTAGAATGTCTTCGGTACCGTTTGAAGTCGGTACCGAGACGAGTCGGTACCCAGTCATCCAGACTAGAGATCGATTCTAGACTCGGCATCGAAAGAAGCGAGTCTATCGATGCATATCTGGAGGGCACCGACATGGGTACCAGCATTGGTACCGGGATCGATACCGATGCGGGAAGATTGGTCGGTAGTGGCTCTAGCGGCACCGAAGATACTGAGAGCGCTCGACTGCGATCATCGGTGTGGAATATTTCATCCAGCACCATTGCCGATGCCGGGGTACCGGCACCGCTCAAAGCGGATACCACCACCGGGCATGGCTCAGGTATGTTCACCGAGGTAAAAACCCCAGGAACAACCTGAAACCCCGTTAATGCTTTGGAGGCAGAAGCCTCCCGCCGGGGTTTTAAAGCCAATATATCCTCGGGGGCAAGCCCTGAGGCATCTCTATGATGTACATGAGATCTACCACCCGAGGACTGGCTAGTCTTTACAGACTTTTGTTTGGTTACCTGATCCTGCGAAAAAGAAGATGTAGCTGGTACCCTCAGGTCTGAGGGGAACCGCGTATCGAGTTGAGCTTGATGCTGAAGACTTCTTGTAGAAATAGTAGTGCAGGAGGGACACTCCAGCGAATGGTGTTCAGGTCCCAAACATGGAAGGCACCAATTATGGGTGTCTAAAACTAATTTGGTAGCGCCACAGTTAAAACACGTTCTAGTGGCTGGCATTTCCATGAGGGAAAGTGGAGAGGCCTAGCAGGCCGAAACCTGTCAGGCACTAAACAGGAAAAAATTCACTACAAAAGGAAATATTTGTAGAAGAAAAGAAGAAGAAAACACCGGCGGTACCGGTGCGTTGAGGGAAGGTAGACGCGACCACAAGAAAAAACAAAAATAAAGGAAGAATTTTCTGCGGTGACAGGAGAATGTCCTGCCGGCTCCGCGGAAAAACGAAAACTGAGGAGAGGCAGTTGGGAAAGGCAGGAAGGCAGCACGCAGGCATGTTGGGATGCTTCCAAAAGCGATCTGATTGGACGCTGGGGAGCGTTCCCATGCAGACTCCATCGGTACCGACGTACCCATATGTGAAGACTCATTCCTGCTTGTTCCTGGAGATTGCCTGCTCTTGCCCTGATCATATGGGGAAACAGGCACCACTGCCTTCGGGAGTAACAACTCGTCCAAGGTGATCCGCACAGCGGCCCTGCTGTTCGCAGACCCACAAGGGGAGAAGACAACAGACTTGGCAACAGAAATGAAGCTGGAGAAAGATTGATAGAATTCTGCAAGACCAATGATCTATTCATCTCAAACACCTTCTTCCAGCAACACAAGCGGCGACTGTACACATGGACTTCACCCAATGGATTGTATAAAAATCAAATTGACTACATCTGTGGAAGTCAACGATGGAAAAGCTCTGTAACATCAACCAAGACAAAACCTGGAGCTGACTGTGGTACAGATCATCAACTACTAGTATGCAAACTCAAGCTAAAGTTGAAAAAGAGCAAACCACTCATGAATGCAGCAAAATATGACCTTGAGAATATACCACTGGAATTTAAAGACTGCCTGCAAAATCGATTTGCTGCTTTAGATACAAATGACAGAGCTCCGGAAGAGTTATGGAATGACATCAAGAAGGTTGTGCTAGAAGAAAGCGAGAAGTCTCTACAAAAGGTGAAAAAGCAAAAACGGCCAAAATGGATGACGGAAGAAACTCTGAAAATTGCCCAGAAACGCAGAGAAGCTAAAGCCAGAGGAGAAAGAAAGACAATTGCAGAACTCAACAGAGATTTCCAACGTGCAGCAAGACAGGACAAGGAAAAGTACTACAATGACACTTGCAAGGAAATAGAAGCAGAAACTATTAGAGGAAGAACAAGATCGGCTTTCCTAAAGCTGCGAGAGTTAAAGAAAAAGTTCCAGCCTCGAATTGGAATGTTACAAGATGCTCAAGGTTCTATGTTGAATGATGCTGAGAAGATCAAGAAAAGGTGGAAGGAGTATACAGAGTTTTTATATGATAAAGATCAAGTGGACCAACAGCCGTTTCAACCTATACCTTATGATCAGGAACCATTGGTGATGAAAGAAGAAGTTGAAGCAGCATTGAAAGCCTTATCAAAGAACAAAGCACCAGGCATTGATAGCGTTCCCATAGAAGTATTGCAGCAATCTGATGCAGCTGTTACCGTACTTACACGGCTCTGCCAAGAAATATGGAAGACAACATCAAGACCGAACACAATTTAGGATAGCTATCCAGAGGGTCGCCATGAGTCGACTCCGACTCGACGGCACTTAACAACAACAGTATTTGTATTCTGCATACCTCCTCTTTTTCTCATTTGTAATGTACTTATTTATTGTTATGTGAACCGCTTTGATTGAAGGAGAAGGCAATATATAAAAACCTGTTAAATAAATAAAATTTCAAGACATAGCTGTACCCGGGCCCATTCCTGAAAGAAGAGGTGAAGCCTGCCCCCAACCAGAGGAACCAGGGAATGGCCCCCCAAAACTTTATTGCATGGCCCAGGAAGATCCTTCTCTAGTGGGACAGAATCACTGGGGCAAAGTGCTGCATGAAGGGACCGAGAACGAGTTTGAAGTCCATAAGCGGGGGGGGGAAAGACTTTTCAGGCCGGTAGCAACGGAATCCGAGATCCCCAGGATTCTGACTAGTGCGCCCACGAGGAGCGGACAAAGGCTGACAGAAAAATGACTCTTGCCTGCCGTACAGGCCCCTTAGATCTGTCCTCCGGAAGGCAGAAAAATTTAGTCTCACCCAAGTCCTTCACCAGCTTCTCAAAATCAGACCCAATAGAAGTGTCTCTCTTAGACCATATGGGCAACTGGGCTTTGGAAGATGAGTCTGCTGCCCCATGACAGAGACAACACCATTGCCATGTCACCATCAACAGGGCACAATCCTTGGCTGTTAGATGTATCAGGCCATACATAGTAGAAAGGAAGGCTGCAGCAGACTCCAAAAGGAGGAGTAGCAGCATCCGGAGATAGAGAATGAATCCACTGCAGCAGAGCTTGAGATGTCAGGCTTGCACATACCACCAACTAAAGAATAGTAGCCACCATGGTGAACTGGTTTTTCAACAATGAATCCAGAAAATCCTTTGGGTTTGATCCACCTTCCACAAGAATGATGGTCCATCTGGTATCCGCCATGACCTGCGCATCCACCTTGGAAAGAACACACAGCACACTCCTTCTCCAGAAGAGTATGCATCTTTTTATACACCCTCCATCCCTTAGGCGGGGAGTCTGGGAATCGGATTCCGACTGGAACAAGCCCTTGAGCACCTCCGGAAATGGGAAGACAGCAGTGGATTTCCGCAACCCTTGCAGGAGTGGATGCATCTTCAGTTCCTGCTCCGTGCCTGGAGTATCTACCACGTTCAAGGCGGATGAGACCTTGGCAATCAATGCTACCAACTCCTTCTGGAATAGGCGGATCACATCAGCCTCTTTACAATCCTTTGAAGGCGAGAGTACTTCTTCATCCACATCAAAGCCTAGCACCGAGACATCTGAATCTAAATCTTGGATAACTCAACTGTTCCCCCATCTCCAGGGGACCTTTGCCAGGGATGCTTAGCCAAAGGCAATCGAACAGGGCTTCCACTCTCAGCCTGCCCCCCATGAGACCACGCCCAGAGGAACCCAGGGTCTGAATTTCCACGTCAGAAGGACCAGGTGTGCTGTAAAAAGAAAAAGAATTCCAGGTAGGACAATCCGAAGCATGGAAGCTCTCCTCTCGGAAATGACCCCCCAACACCCAGGGGCATAGCTGCTATAGATCCCCCCCCTAGAGGACAAGGAATGGCTCATGGCACGGTCGCCGGATCCTCTGACTAGCTGAATATCCTTACCCACAGCGCCATCTGCCACCTCCTGCCCTAAGACAGGCAAGGCCAGACTAACTGCATCCCTCAGCTCAGATGGGGGAAGCAAGCCCTCCAGGGATGACTCAGAAGCTGCCATGCAAGAGTCCAGAATCTGGAGATGAGACCCTCGCTTGCCACAGGCCAAACAATGTTTCCTGTAAGAAGATAGAGAATTAAGGCAAGTACCACAACAGTGCACGCTAAGGCCTTGGTGGCCCAAAAAGGCATGCATTAACTGTATTATTACTGCAACAAGTTACAGGTACTAGGGTAGGAACGCGTGTTGGAGTGCTTGGATGGAACACGTGCTAGGACCGTTCAACCACCAGGTGCACAATAGGTAAAAATGTTACTAACGTGTGAAGCAAATGGCAGGAAACCCCCACACCATGCTAACGGTCACCAGCAGTCTACCCCAAATAGTGTCCCAAGCAGACTGAATCGGGAGCCCCCAACAAAGACAATGACAAGGTCAAGCCTTGGTACTCATCCCGACAGACCCAGGCAGAGCATCCTTGCCAGGCTCAGCTCTACTCCCTGAAACTGTTTCTCTGGCTTTGCAGCACTGCATTTAAGGTGACTGGCAGGCAGTTTTCTCCGAGAGCATCTGCAATCTTCAGGAGAGAGCAGGGGGGAACAGAGGAGGAGGGAGGGGGCATTAAGGTTGTGTGAGGCTGCGGTACTCTTCCATATCCTTCTAAATCCTTCCAATTTCGGACTGCTCAGAAGACTCTTATCCTGATAAGAATGTGAAGATGAACCAATTTTCCCTCCTCCTATGGCTACCGAAAAGACTGTAGTCTAGTGGAGCCTCCCACTTTGTGCTCAAGTGAGAGAGTCACCCTCAAGGTGGTCGTTCACGAGTGTTAAATCAATCTTTTCCTCTCAAATCTTCAGAGAGGATAAAATCCATCCACCACTTGCTGGAGACAAAGAAATACTGAAGCGACCTCTAGTGACTGAGGCAGATAGAGGCATAGGAACGATGTCATTGAAACCTGGGCTTTTCATTGGTTCTTTGTCTCCATCATTCTGCTGGTAGGGGAACACAATCCACTTGTCTGGACTGTTCTAGCAGGTCAATATGGAATTATTAATTTATTCATTCAATGTTCAAGTCTTTTCCTCTCCCCTAGGAGCTGTCCCAATCATGACTGAAGGCCATATTAAACTACACCCTAATGATCAATCTGTCTTTTATGAACACCAGCAACCTCTCCGATACTAGACTGTAAAAGTCCCTCTAATACTCATTGGGTGCATAAATGTTTGCAAGCGTGCATAGTTCACTATCAACAATCATGTCAGCAGAACATAGTCCTCCCCCCTCCGCCCATTTTTAAATTTGATGGATTTGACATACCAATCACCTGGCTAGTAGAATCCCCTTCCCATTTACTTTCGTTCCCGTTTAGCAGATGCCAGCACTAAAGGGAAACCTTTATGCATTATTAAATGTTCATCTTTGCACAAGTGATGGGCCTCCTGAATAAAACTAACAGTAATTTTCAAATGAATCTTCTCTCTAAATAAGAAATGGCACTTTCTGTGAGAATTCAGACCATATACATTAAAAGGTCACAAATCTAATTGCTCTTATCTCTACAGATCATCATCCTCTTTCGCTCCATCTACTACAGCCCTCAAAACCCCTTTCCACACATGTAGCCAATCTCACAAACATTTCTATCTCTTATGTCCACAAACTCCACAAGATGTTAAATCATATTTATTCAAATTAAGCTTGGCTTGCTAGTGTTCTTGGTTGCTCAGCCTGAAATGCCTTCCTGATGAAGTTAGTGGGCGCATAAACAGTCAGAATTCAAAAAGGCATGGGACAAACACAGAGGATGGAATCAAAGCAAACTTAAATAACATTTGCACTTCAAAAGTAGAGAGGGGTAACACACTTTAAGGTTAAGACAAAGATCCTGACAACTTGCAAAATCAATAGGTTTATCATTGATGGAGAAGAAATTGAAATTGTTGATCCAAGTAAGTTAAAGTTGTCCACTATCAATAAAGAAAGGACTAGCAGTCAAGAAATCCAATGACGTATTGCTCTTGGTAGAATGGTTATGAAGGGCCTAGACATGATTCTCAAGAGCACAGATGTCTCTCTCCATACAAAGATTCAACTTGTCCAGGCCATGGTATTTTAATAACATCATATGGATGCGAAAGCTGGACAGTGAAAAAGATAGACAAGAAGAAAATTGATGCTTTTGAATTATGGTGCTGGCGACGAATACTGTGTATTCCATAGAATGCCCGAAGAACAGACCTGTCAGTACTAGAGATCATCAAACCTAAGCTTTCCTTAGAAGCTCAGTTGACAAGACTTTGACTTTCATACTCTAGACACATCATGCAAAGAGAGAAATCATTGGAGAAAGATATAATGCTTGGCAAAGATAGAAGGTCACCATAAAAGAGGAAGGCTGGCAATAAGATGAAGCGATACAATAAAGCACAGTTATTTACCTGTAACAGGTGATCTCTGGGAACAGCAGGAATAAGTCTTCACATATGGGTATCGTCGGTACCGACGGAGCCTGCGCGGGAACGCTCCCCAGCATCCAGTAAGAAAGCTTTTGGGAGCATCCCACAGCGCCTGCGTGCTGCCTTCCCGCCTTTCCCAACCGCCTCTCTCCAGTTCGAGTTTTAAAGCTGAGACAAAGAGAGAGAGAGGAAAGGAAAGATAGATAGAGAGATACAACTCCTAGGGGAGGTGGGTGGGTTGTGAAGAATTATTCCTGCTGTTCCCAGAGATCACCTGTTACAGGTAAGTAACTGTGCTATCTCCAGGAACAAGCAGGAATGAGTCTTCACATACGGGGACTCCCTAGCTGCAGATGCCAGGGAGAAACCCCAGGTTGTGTGTCCTTGAAAAGGACTCTACCTCCCCCCATGGATCTCTGGCATCCGACCAGGGTAGGTGGGTAGGAGTTGATTAGGAATGGAACAGGTGTTTGAGAACAGCCTGACCAAACGAGGCATCCCGGCGGGAGTCCTTTTCCAAACAGTAATGGGCTGTGAAGGTATGAACCGAGGCCCAGGTGGCCGCTCGACAGATTTGGCCGATGGACACAGAGTTTAGATGAGCCATTGAGGCTGCCATGGCTCTCACATTGTGAGCTGTGACATGGCCCTCCAGAGAAATGTTCCTAATCTGGTAGGCGAAAGAAATACACTGAGCAATCCAGTTGGACAGTGTTCTCTTAGAGACTGGAAGTCCTAAATGAGAAGGATCAAAAGCAACAAAGAGTTGAGAAGACTGTCTATGTTGCTGTGTTCTTTGTAAGTAAAAAGCGAGAGCTCTCTTACAATCCAAGGTATGAAGATTCCTCTCTGCACTTGATGCATGAGGTCCTGGAAAAAAGACAGGTAAATATACCTCTTGGTTCAGATGAAAAGGCGAGACCACTTTGGGCATAAAGTGTGGATTGGTCCTGAGGACTACCTTATCATGATGGAACCTTGTATAAGGTGGATTAGCCACCAAAGCTTGCAACTCACTGATGCGGCGTGCTGAGGTGACTGCAATGAGAAAAATAACTTTCCAAGAAAGAAATTTCAAGGAGGTGGTGGCTAAAGGTTCAAAGGGTGGCTTCATAAGCTGGCCAAGAACCAGGTTTAAAGTCCCATGCCACTGGAGGTGGTCTAATGGGAGGTTTAGTTAGAAGAAGGCCTCTCATGAATCTTGCTATAAGAGGATGAGAGGAAATAGGCTGTCCATTGAGAGGCTTGAGGGACACTGCAATAGCACTCAAATGGACTCTTACTGAATTTGTTTTCAGACCTGCATGGGATAGATGCAGGAGATACTCTAGTAAAGAATTCAAAGGTATTGCAAGAGGGTTAAGACCATTCCCTGAACACCAAAAGGTAAATCTTTTCCATTTGAAAGCATAGGAACGTCTAGTACAGGGGTCTGCAACCTTTAAGACATAAAGAGCCACTTGGACCCGTTTCCGAAGGGAAAAAAAAACCTGGGAGCCGCAAAACCATTGCGACATTTAAAACAAATCTAACACTGCATATATTGTTTCTTACCTTAATGCTATATACGACCCCCTACTTTTCCTGTTAAAATATAGGTGTTTGGCCTATACTCGCCGTATAAGACTACCCCTCTTCCTTCGCACACCAAAAAAAATACGCCAGAAAATATAACAAGAAGTAACAATATTTGATTTCAAAATTATGATGATTTTGTAGTCAAATCACTAATATGAAATAAAATTATTTTTTCTACCTTTGTTGTCTGACCAATTTATTCTTTGATCATGCTGGTCCCGATCTGAGGCTTCAGCTTTCCTGTCTTCTCTTAGCTCTCTTTCTGTGGTCTATGGTCCATCTGCCAGTTCTTATCTCTTCTTTCGTTTTCTTCACTTCTTTCCATCAGCCTATTTCCAGTCCCAGTAACCCTCCCCAATATCAGCCCCTTTCCAGTCCTCACTCCCAGTACCTTCCAATGTCAACTTGCATTCCCATGATTGCCACTGGTGTCCATTTCCTTCCAGTCCCCCTCCTTCCCCACTGACCAGTCCCTTCTAGTACAAATACCCATGGCAGCCCCTCTCAGATCCAGTTCCATTCTCCCATCCCCTCATATCAGCCCATTTGTAGCCTTAGCCCCCAGTTATCTTCCAGGGCCAGCAGCTCTATCCTCCCCTCCCCACAATCAGCCCATGCCCAGTCAAAGCCCCCCAATCAGCTCGCTTCCAGTGCTAATCCCCCCTCAACCCCATTACCAGTGCTAGCCTCCCCTAATCAGCCCAATACCAGTCCTACCCCCCATCAGCTCATTACCAGTCCTAGCCTCCCCTAATCAGCTCATTTCCAGTGCTCGTCCCCTCAACCCCATTACCAGTGCTCCATCCCTCCATGTCAGCCCCCTCCCTCCCTCCCTCCCTCCATCCATATCAGCTCCCTCCCTCCATGTCAGCCCGCCTCCCCAATCCCTCCATGTCAGCCCCCTCCATCCCTCCATGTCAGCCCCCCTCCCTCCATCCATTCATATCTGCTCCCTCCCACCATGTCCCCCCCCTCCCTCCATGTCAGCCCCGTACATCCCTCCATGTAAGCCCCCCTCCCTCCCTCCCTCCCTCCTTTCATATCAGCTCCCTCCCTCCATGTCAGCCCCCCTCCCTCCATGTCAGCCCCCTCCATCCCTCCATCCATTCATATCTGCTCCCTCCCTCCATGTCAGCCCCCTCCATCCCTCCATGTCAGCCCCCCTCCCTCCATTCATTCATATCTGCTCCCTCCCTCCATGTCAGCCCCCTCCATCCCTCCATGTCAGCCCCCCTCGATCCATCCCTCCATGTCAGCCCCCCTCCCTCCATGTCAGCCCCCTCCATCCCTCCATGTCAGCCCCCCTCCCTCCATCCATTCATATGTGCTCCCTCCCTCAATGTCAGCCCCCGCCCTCCATGTCAGCCCCCTCCATCCCTCCATGTCAGCCACCCTCCCTCCATCCATTCATATCTGCTCCCTCCCTCCATCCATGTCAGCCCCCTCCATCCCTCCATGTCAGCCCCCCTCGATCATCCCTCCATGTCAGCCCCCCTCCCTCCATGTCAGCCCCCCTCCCTCCATTCATTCATATCTGCTCCCTCCCTCCATGTCAGCCCCCTCCATCCCTACATGTCAGCCCCCCTCGATCCATCCCTCCATGTCAGCCCCCCTCCCTCCATGTCAGCCCCCTCCATCCCTCCATGTCAGCCCCCCTCCCTCCATCCATTCATATCTGCTCCCTCCCTCCATGTCAGCCCCCATCCCTCCATGTCAGCCCCCCTCCCTCCATCCATTCATATCAGCTCCCTCCCTTCATGTCAGCCCCCCTCCCTCCATGTCAGCCCCCTCCATCCCTCCATGTCAGAGCCCCCCTCCCTCCATCCATTCATATCTGCTCCCTCCCTACTTCTGCTGCCCCGGCTCCCTGCCTCTTACGGACCCGCGGCTGTGCTGTTAAAATCATCGCGGAGCCCTTCCGGTCTTGACGGGCTCCGAGCAGCATTGTCCCGCCTCCAAAACTTCCTTTAGAGGCGGGACAATGCTGCACGGAGCCCGTCAAGACAGGAAGGGCTCCGAGATGATTTTAAAAGCACAGCCGCGGTTCCCTAAGAGACAGGGAACCGCGGCTGCAGAAGAAGGGAGGGAGCTGACATGGAGGGAGCCCATAACGCGACGTTTAAAGCGGGCAGTGTGCTCCGGAGCCGCGGCAAAGGTGAGAAAGAGCCGCATGCGGCTCCGGAGCCGCGGGTTGCCGACCCCTGGTCTAGTAGAAGGCTTTCTAGAGGCATGAATAACATCTCTGACTTGCTGAGAGAGATGAAAATCTTGAAGGTCTAGGCCCTCAGCAACCAAGCCCTGAGATGGAGAAACTGGGGGTTTGGGTGCCACAACGTTCCTTCTTCCTGGGATAGAAGGTCTGGTGCAGAGCCCAAGTCCAGGGAAGGAGCTTGAGAGAGATGCAGAAGTAGAGGGTACCACACTTGGCGTGGCCAATGTGGTGCTATGAGGATCATGGTCCCTCGATCTCTCTGAAGCTTGAAAAGTTTTGGGAATTAGGGGAATGGGTGGAAAGGCATAAAGGAAGTCTTGACACCAGTGAAGGAGGAAGGCATCCTTGGCCTGAACTCCCTGACACAGAATTCTGGAACAGAACCGGGGAAGTTTGGCATTCCACGGACTTGCAAAGAGGTCTATGTCCGAGGTTCCCCAAATTCGAAAAATCCTGGCTACCTGGTCCATGTGGAGGGACCACTCGTGTGGAAGCAGAACTCGACTGTCTGTCCGCCCAAGAGTTTTGAACGCCTGGAAGATATACTGCCAGAAGATGGATGTAATGCTCTCTGGCGAAGGCCCACAGTTGCAAAGCTTCGTTGCAAAGCGACAGAGCGCCAGTCCCACCCTGCTTGTTTACATAGAACATGGCTACTTGGTTGTCCGTATGGATGAGGACTGTCCTGTAGCTGAGCAGGGAATGGAACACTCTGAGAGCTAAGAATATTGCTCTGAGTTCCAAGAGATTGATATGCAGAGAAGTCTCCTGTGGAGACCAGATGCCCTGGGTGGAGAGATCCTGCAGATGAGCTCCCCAACCCATTGGAGAAGCATCTGTTGTCAGAGTTGTTTGGGGTAGCGACTGCTGAAAAGGGGACCCCAGCAACAGATTTGGAGAGGACTTCCACCACTGGAGACACCAAAATAGGCGACTGGAGTTTGCTATTTTGTCTGACAGGCAACCTGATGCCTGAGTCCATTGGGTGGACAAAGTCCATTGACCTGCCCTCATGTGAAGGCGAGCATATGGAACCACGTGCACGCTGGATGCCATGTGGCCTAATAGTTGTAACATCTCTCGAGCAGTTAAATGGGACTTTAACTGTATCTGGGAGGCTAACTGCACCAAGCGTAGGCAACGGGCCTGAGGAAGATAGGCCCTTGCAGTTGTGGTATCCAGCAAGGCCCCTATAAACTCCAGAGACTGAGTAGGGGTGAGATGGGATTTTGGGATGTTTATTACCAGTCCCAAATACTGAAGGACACGCATTGTGCAGGTTAGACAAGTCTGGGTCTCTGACTGGGATGGAGCTCGAATGAGCCAGTCGTCCAGATATGGGAAAACAAATATTCCTAGAGTGCGTAGAAATGCAGCTACTACTGCAATGCATTTCGTGAACACCCTTGGTGCAGAGGCCAGACCGAAAGGAAGCACCCTGTATTGGCAGTGCTTTCCTTGAAAAAGGAACTGAAGGAACCTTCTGTGTGTTGGATGGATGAGGACATGGGTGTACGCATCCTTGAGATCTAGAGAACAAAGCCAGTCCTGACTCTGAAGGTATGGAAGCAGAGCACCGAGAGAAATCATCTTGAATTTCTCTTTGAATAGAAACTTGTTCAATTCTCCGAGATCTAATATGGGTCTGTAGCCCCCTGTTTTCTTTGGAATAAGAAAATAAGGGGAGTAGAACCCTGAGCCCTGTTGAAGAAGAGGTACTTCTTCTATTGCCCCTTGGGCAAGAAGGGTAGCAATCTCCTGACCCAGAAGGTTGAGGAGAGATGTTGGAGAATTGAACTGTTTCACCATGGTGTGGGGAGGAAGGTTTAAGAAATGAAGCTTGTACCCTTCCCTTATAATGGAGAGGGTCCATTGCTCTGCTGTGATTTGCTCCCATCTGGGAGCAAAGTAAGCCAACCTTCCTGGAATGGTGAGGGGCTCTGGTTCTTCCAGATCTAGAAAGGCTAAGTTCTCTAGTTGCAAGTCAAAGGCCCTGAGGAGGCTGAGGCTGCTGGGCCGTGGGAGGCCTGGCAGCCTTTGACTTGGCCTGTTTAGGTGGTTGCTGACGCTTTGCAGCAAAATGACCTGCAGAAGATGCCTGCTGACCATAAGCAGGATAATATCTTCCCTTTTTAGAAAAAGGTGTCTTTTTGAACAATCTTTTCTTAACAGGAGCAGAGGTAGACTTTGAAAGTCGATCCAAAGCAGAGCTCTCAGCATCCATCTGAGTGGCCTTTGCTTGCCAATCCTTGCCAAAAAGGTTTTCACCTGTACAAGGAAGATTTCCCAATTCATCTTGGACCCAGAGTTCCAAATCAGAGGCTTGTAACCAAGCAATTCTGCGTGCACCTATGGCAATAGCCGAGGCTCTGCTTACACACTCAAAAGAGTCAAAGGCTGCACGGTTGGAAATTTGGAAACATCTTGGACATGTTTGAGCCAAGTGAGAAATTCCTGCCTTTTATCTTCTGAAATAAAAGGGGCTAAAGTCTTCAGATGATCTGTGACTTCTTTTAGAAACATCCCCATATAGAGACTATAGGAGTTGATTCTGGCAGCAAGCATATTAGCTTGGAAAACCCTTCGGCCAAAAGCATCTAGGGTCCTGCATTCACGTTCTGGAGGATTAGATGAGTGTCTCTTTGCACTCTTTATTTTCCTCATGGCAGACTCTACCACAATAGAGTGGTGAAGAAGCTGAGACTTATGAAAGCCAGGACAAGGAGGGACACGGTACATGGTGTCTAACCTACGAGAATAAGGAGAGGTGGTAAGAGGAGTCTCCCACATGCTCAACATGAGATCATAGAGAATCTCATGAATAGGTAAGGTAGCTGCCTCTTTAGGAGCCTTAGGATATTGCAAAATATCTAATTGCTTGGCTCTAGGCTCAGGGGTCACTGTAATGGAGAGGCCCCTAGCCACTTCCCTAATGAAGTCTTGAAAAGACAAGTCTTCTGGAGGAGACATTCTTCGTTTTGGAGAAGCAGACTCCTGAGGAAGAAGTACCGATGCCTCGACAGAAGCCTCCAACTCATCAGAGTCTTCGGAGGAATCGAAGCATCGCCTGTCTGGATGCTCCTGTAAAGCCCGATATGCATACCGAGTGGGATCGACATCGGGAGTAAGCGGTACCGGTTCGGTACCGATGGGCATCGTAGGACAGGGTACCGTTGCAGTCGACACCGAAGCCGATGTAATCGGTACCGGCACTGGGAACAATGCCAATGCCGGTGCCGGAGCCGGTACCGGCAACGGAGATTGTTGCAGTACCGGAGGCGTCGCAGCCTGCATAAACGCCGTTAGGGTGCGCTGCATGGACAGAATCTTCTGATCCATCGACGCCACCAGAGTCTGGATGTCGGTACAGTGGTGGCCACCGGTACCCCAGAACACGGCAACAGGTGATCGGTCGAGGCCGAGCCATCGATGTCAACCTGTGACCCCATAGACAATGCTTTGGAAGCCAAAACTTCCCGCTGGGGTAATTTTGCGCCAGTGCGGAATCCTCGAGGACAAGCCCGGAGGCACCTCGATGCTTAGAGGGAGATTTGCCCTTCGAGGACCGGCTAGATTTATGTTTGGTTACCTGAGATCCATGGGAGGAAGAAGCAGCCCTGGAAGACGTCAATGCCACCGAGGCTGCATCAGAGGGAAACAGGGTACTGAGCTTGGCTGCTCGGTTCTGCCGACCTCTTTTAGACATCATGGTACAGGACACACAATCCGTGATGGAATGGTCAGGACCCAAACATTTTAGACACCAATCATGGGTGTCGGTGACAGAAATAGTACCGCCACATTTTGTGCACTTTTTGAACCCGGAAGCGGGCTTCTCCATGAGGAGAAAAATATTCAGGCCTAAGGCCCAAACTGAAAATGCACAGTTGAAGTAAAGAATAGTTTGTTTGTTGTTTTTTAAAGAAAGAAAAGACCGGCGGTACCGGTCTGACGTCGAAGAAGGCAGACGCGACACAGAAAAATAAAGAAAAAAATAAAGAACTTCTTCTGCGGTGACAGGAACACGACCTGCTGGCTCCGCGGAAAAGAACTGGAGAGAGGCGGTTGGGAAAGGCGGGAAGGCGCTGTGGGATGCTCCCAAAAGCTTTCTTACTGGACGCTGGGGAGCGTTCCCGCGCAGGCTCAGTCGGTACCGACGATACCCATATGTGAAGACTCATTCCTGCTTGTTCCTGGAGATCAGCAGTTATGGATATGAGCCGCTTGGGTGAAGCCCAAACAAAGTTTAGGTCAACTATCCAGAGGGTCTCCAGGAGTCAACACTGATTCTACTACTACTACACATTTGTATAGCGCTATAAGGTATATGCAGCACTGCACAGACACATGTAAAAGATGGTTCCTACTCTTCGGAGCTTACAGTCTAGTTGAGACAGACAACACAGTAGCTGTAGACATGGGATACAGCTAGGGTGAATGGTAAGGAAAGGATACAGCTAGGGGAATGGTAATGACTCGAGGGCACGTAACACAACCACCACAGAGTGGCAGGTACAACTCTAAAACAAAGACAGAGAAGGAGGGTAACCCTGCACAAAATGACAGAAACAACTCTAGGCACCTTACTGGGTGGACTAGATGGACCATTCTAGTCTTTATCTGTCATCATTTAATTTGATACTATGTTAGCGCTGCGTATGCCTTGTAGCGGTATATAAATGATTAGTAGTAGTAGTAGTTCCTTTATGTGATCCACTTATTAGTTGAACCAATGTCCTCACACAGTCACATTTATCACCGGGTTCCCCACAAACATATGGTGCACTATGGCAGAGAGACAGCCCCCCTTCTGTCATGCTCTGGTTCTGAAGAGAACAGCTCTACTCGCCAACCAGTCGACCGGCTATCCAAAGTCAACCAAGGCTCTGCGGCACTGCAGAATCGGGTCGTGCCTGAAGTCAATGTTCCCTCATTGCCAGACTGGCAGTATAGTCTTTCCACATTTTTCAGTTCTTTGCCATATTGGTATAGACTCCCTTATTGACATTTTGCCAGTCACAGAGCTTGTGATCAAATCCTGAAAACCTTTTATTTAGGTATGCCTCTTTTGTTCTGTCTGGAACGATTTTCCAGGTCTTCAAGTTTCACCAACATTTGTAAGTCACTTTTTTCCTAGCTGTGCTACCTGCATTTAGAGGTTAATATATCCTTGTCACACACCTCACCTTTATTTTCACCCTCCTCCATGTGATGCTCAATGCCATTTATATCAGACTACATTCCCTTCATTCAGGACTGTATATCTTTGTGAATGCTCTCCAGCTCACTTTTTAATTCTTCAAACCGCTCCTGTACTTTTGCACACCTAGGCAGCTAGTCCTCTGAATGCTTATTCCCTCTTTGTACCTCACTCTCAGCCACAACTACATCATCGATCTCACACATTGCCATCTATGCAGGGGCGGCCCAAGGGGGGTGCGGGGCCATGTGCGGAGACTCGGTGCGGGGCCTCATTTGCATAAGTGGCATTATTTGCATACATATTTGCATAATGTTACCAAACACTAACTTTTAGTAAACATGTCTCTTAATGAGTGTATGGATAAAGAAAGACTAAAAGATTTCTACATTACTATAATCCAGTGCCAACCGCCAGGCACAATAGGAACTACTACAAACGCTGCCCATTTAGAACCCATAGCAAACCCGCTGTATCCTGACAGCATTACCAGGACTCACAAAGCACCAGACCCTACCTATCAAAAGGAAACACTGCAAATATTAAACCAGTACATTTCAGAGAATACTGGGGAAAGAGAACAAGTGGCAATGTCAAATAGGAATTACATAAACAGAATACCTCAGCTCAGTTACACATGCAGAACATAGACCATCACCAAACAAGGAATCGCAATTTAGAAACAGGAAGGCAATAATTAAACTGGGAACCCCAAAAGCCAAACTTGGAATGTACAACAACACTGTAGAAATAAAACTATAAATCAATTTCCTCTTGTACCAAACAAAGCGCAGACGTTAATGATGCACATTTCCCAGAGCTTTCATATTCCAGTTAATAAATTCAAAATAAAGAGATATCTTTCTACCTTTTGTGCATTTTTTTTCAGTTGCAATTGCTCCAGCCACTTTCTTCTGGTTTCTTCATGTTTTCTGCTAACTCTCCATCGTCTGCTGTCCATTTGTCCTTTCTTCTCTCTTCTAGTTTTCTTTCCATCCTCTCTCTCTACATCTGCTTTAACATACTAATCTTTCTCCTTTTGCTCTTTCCTCATTCTTATTTCATCCACACAAATTTTACCCCTCCATCCTCAATCCCCACTTACTCTCCCAATACCCGGCCAATTGTAGATTTTTCATCCCTCCCACACAAAATATTTTTCCCCTCTCCATTTTACTCTCCCAACCCCATCCCATTCTAATCCTCCCCCAACATCAGCTCCCTTCTAGTTCCAGTCTCACCCAGCATCCATTCCCTTCTAGTCCCTGCATCAGCCCATTTCCAGTCCTAGCCCCCCATCAACCCATTTCTAGCCCTAGCTCCCCCATCCATTTTCAGTCTGAGTCCCTTCATCAGCTCATTTCCAATCCTAGCCCCCCATCAGCCCATTTCTAGTCATTTCCTAGCCCCACCATCAGCCCATGTCAAATCCTAGCTCCCCTCCACTCAGCCCAATTCCAGTCCAAGCCCCCCCATGAGCCTACTTCCAGTTCTAGCCCCTCCATGAGTCCATTTCAATTCAAGCCCCCACCACAGCCCATTTCCAATCTTAGCTCCCCCCAAAAGCCCATTTCCAGTCCTATCCTAGCTGCTCCATCAGCCCATTTTCAGTCCTAGCTCCCTTCCCTCACAGCCCATTTCCATTCCAAGCTCCCTCCCCATCAGCTATTTGCAGTTCAAGCCTCCCCGTCCACTCAGTCCATTTCCAGTCATAGCAATCCCCCAGCCCCGGACCAGTCCGAGCCCCCCATCAACCCATTTTCAGTTTAAGCCCCCCCTATAACCCATTACCAGTCCTAACCCCCCCCATCAGCCCACTTCCAGTCTTAACCCCATCAGCCCATTTCCAGTCAGCCCCCCATCAGCCCATTGCCAGTCCTATCCCCCCCCCATCAGCCCACAGCCCATTACCAGTCCTAACCACATCAGCCCACCTCAAGTCCTAACCCCTCCCCATCAGCCCATTTCCTGTCCTAGCGCCCCCATAGCCCATTAGCAGTCCTAACCCCCCCATAGCCCATTAGCAATCCTAACCCCCCATCACCCTATTTCCAGACAGCCCCCATCAGCCCCCAGCCCATTACCAGTCTTAACCACCCACCCCAGCCCATTTCCAGTCCTAATCCCCCATCACCCCATTTCCAGTCAGCCTCCATCAACCCCCAGCCCATTACCAGTCCTAACCCCCCCCCCCAGCCCATTTCCAGTCCTAACCCCCCCATCCCCCCATTTCCCGACAGCCTCCATCAGCCCCCAGCCCATTTCCAGTCTTAACCCCCCCAGCCCATTTCCAGACAGCCTCCATCAGCCCCCAGCCCATTTCCAGTCTTAACCCCCCCAGCCCATTTCCAGTACTACCCCCCCAGACAATTTCAATTCATACCCCCCCTCACCCCATTTCCAGACAGCCTCCATCAGCCCCCAGCCCATTACCAGTCTTAACCCCCCCCAGCCCATTTCCAGTCCTACCCCCCCAGACCATTTCCAGTCAGCCTCCATCAGCCCCAGCCCATTAGCAGTCTTAAGCCCATTAGCAGTCTTAACCCCCCTAGCCCATTTCCAGTCCTAACCCCCCTCCCAGACCATTAGCAGTCCTAACCCCCCCCATCACCCCATTTCCAGACAGCCTCCATCAGCCCCCAGCCCATTTCCAGTCTTAAACCTCCCCCAGCCCATTTCCAGTCCTAACACCCCCCCAGCCCATTTCCAGTCCTAACACCCCCCCAGCCCATTTCCAGACAGCCTCCATCAGCCCCCAGCCCATTACCAGTCCTAACCCCCCCCAGCCCATTAGCAGTCCTAACCCCCCCAACACCCCATTTCCAGACAGCCTCCAGCAGCCCCCATCCCATTTCCTGTCTTAACCCCCCCAGCCCATTTCCAGTCCTAACCCCCCCATCACCCCATTTCCAGACAGCCTCCATCAGCCCCCAGCCCATTTCCAGTCATAACACCCCCACCATCCCATTTACAGTCCTTCCCCCCCAGACCATTTCCAGTCATAACCCCCCTCCCCCAATTTCCAGACAGCCTCCATCAGCCCCCAGCCCATTACCAGTCTTAACCCCCCCCCAGCCCATTTCCAGTCCTACCCCCCCAGACCATTTCCAGTCAGCCTCCATCAGCCCCAGCCCATTAGCAGTCTTAAGCCCATTTCCAGTCCTAACTCCCCTAGCCCATTTCCAGTCCTAACCCCCCCTAGCCCATTTCCAGTCCTAACCCCCCCTAGCCCATTTCCAGTCATAACCCCCCACCCAGCCCATTTCCAGTCCTAACCCCCCTCCCAGCCCATTTCCTTTCCTAACACCCCCCCAGCCCATGTCCAGTACTAACCCCCCCCTCTCCACATTTCCAGTCAGCCTCCATCAGCCCCCAGCCCATTTCCAGTCTTAAACCCCCCCAGCCCATTTCCAGTCCTACCCCCCAGACCATTTCCAGTCAGCCTCCATCAGCCCCAGCCCATTAGCAGTCTTAAGCCCATTAGCAGTCTTAACCCCCCTAGCCCATTTCCAGTCCTAACACCCCCCCCAGCCCATTTCCAGTCTTAACCCCCCCCCCCCTCCCTTCTGGCAAATTTAAAAAAAAAACCTGTCTCTGGCTGCTGCCGCTGCCGCGTCCGTCGCAGCAACGGCAGAACGGAGTGTCCCGCGGGGCCCCCTCTCCTCGTTGAGCCCTCTGCAAGGGCTTTCAGATTCGCGAAGGGAGAGTGCTCCTTCGCGTCTCTGTAAAGCCCGCAGGGGCTAATGGGAAATTTCCCATCTGCCCCTTTAGACGCGAGGGGCTGATGGGAAATTTCCCATTAGCCCCTGCGGGCTTTACAGAGACGCGAGGGAGCACTCTCCCTTCGCGAATCTGAAAGCCCTTGCAGAGGGCTCAACGAGGAGAAGGGGCCCCGCGGGACACTCCATTCTGCCGCTGCTGCGACGGACGCGGCAGCGGCAGCAGCCAGAGACAGGGTTTTTTTTTAATGTAATTTAAAAAAAAAAAAGCAGAATGTTCTTTGCGCGGGGCCCCCTGAAACGCGGGGCCCTGTGCAAAAAACATTCTTGCTCAATGGACGGGCCGGTCCTGCATCTATGCACTTGGATGCAGCTCTATTTGCTACTACTAAAAACAAATGTTTGGAGATGCAGAGTCTTGCATATTGCTGTCTTATTTATGTGAGGTAGCAAATACTGTTCTTTGGGAGCTATTTGGGTCACAAAAGGCTGATTTCGCAGGGTTTGGCCAACTTCCATTGAGGGCACCTGCAGAGCTCATCTGTCAGGCAGCTCTATTGCTAAATGAGGTCACTATCTCTCCATGGGGAGCAATTTTATGACAGAACGTTTATGTCTGTGTTGGAAAAAGGCACCTATTTTTTTTTAAGGCAACACAGGTACCTGTTGTTGTTAAGTGCCGTCGAGTCGGTGGCAACTCATGGCAACCCTCTGAATAGTTGTCCTAAACTGTATTCGGTTTTCAGTGAGGCGGCTCATTGTTGACAGAGTGGCACCCATAGCTGCTGTTATTATAGCGATCCATCTCATTGCTGGCCTTCCTCTTTTGTGTCGACCTTCTACCTTGCCAAGCATGATGTCTTTCTCTAGTGATCTCTCTCTTCGCATGATGTGTCCAAAGTATGAAAGTCGAAGTCTTGTCATCTGAGCTTCTAAAGAAAGCTTAGGTTTGATCCCCTCTAGTACTGACTGGTTTGTTCTTTGAGCAGTCCATGGCATACACAGTATTTGTCGCCAGCACCATAATTCAAAGGCAACAATTTTCTTCCTGTCTATCTTTTTCACTGTCCAACTTTTGCATTCATATGACGTTATTGAAAATACCATGGCTTCAACAAGTCTAATCTTTGTATGGAAAAAGATATCTCTGCTCTTGAGAATCTTGTCTAGGTCCTTCATAGCCATTCTGCCAAGAGCAATGTATGATTTATTGACTGCTTGATCTAAGTAGGTTAAAGTTGTCCACAATTTCAATTTCTTCTCCATCAACGATGAACTTACTGATGTTGTCAGTTGTCAGGATCTTTGTCTTCTTTACATTAAGGTGCAGTCCCATTTGAAGACACTGTTCCTTGATCTTAAGCAGCAAATGTTTCAGATCGTCTTTACTTTCAGCCAATAAAGTTGTATCATCAGCATAGCAAAGGTTGTTGATTAGTCTTCCACCAATCTTCACACCTTGGTTGTCTGCATACAGTCCTGCTTCTCTGATGATTTGTTATGCATATAAATTAAACAGGTAGGGGGAAAGTATGCAGCCTTGTCGTACATCTTTGCTGATTTTAAACCACTCTGTTCCTCCTTGTTCCGTTCAAACTGTTGCTTCTTGATCTATGTAAAGGTTGTGCAAGTGAACGATCAGGTGTTCTGGTATATCCATGCTTCTTAATATGGCCCAGAGTTTCTCATAGTTTACACAGTCAAAAGTCTTGCTGTAGTCAATAAAACAATTATAGATATCCTTTTGGGACCCAGGATATCACTGCTTGATCCGATACAAGCATTGAGGAACCTGCGTCTTTTGAGGAAACTGCTAGGTACTTATGACCTAGATTGGCCACTGTTGGAAATAGAATACTGGGCTTGATGGACCTTGGTCTGACCCAGTATGGCATATCTTATGTTCTTTAGTTTTTTCAAGGATCCATCTCACATCCGCGATGTCTCTCGTTCCTTGCCCTTTCCTGAACTGTGCTTGTACTTCAGGCAGTTCTCATTCCAGGTATGGTTGTAGTCTCTGCTGAATAATCTTGAGTAGAATTTTGCTGGCATGTGGTATCAGAGCGATTGTGCAATAATTTTCACAGAGAGTTGGATCACCTTTCTTTAGTACTGGTATAAACAGATCTTTTCCAGTTAGTTGGCCATGATGTTGTCTTCCAAATTTCCTGGCAGAGCCTTGTAAGTATGGTAACAGCTGCATCCGAGTGCTGTAATACAATGGGAATGCCATCAATGCCAGATGCTTTGTTCTTTGATAAGGCTTTCAATGCTGCTTCAACGACTTCTTTCATCACCAATGGATCCAGATCATAAGGTACAGGTTGAAACGGCTGATGGTCCACTTGATCTTTATTGTATGACTCCTATGTATATTCTTTCCACCTTTTCTTGGTCGTCTCAGCATCATTCAACATGGATCCTTGAGCATCTTGTGACATTCCAATTTGAGGCTTGAATTTTTTCTTTAACTCTCGGTAACTTTAGGAAAGCTGATCTTGTTCTTCCTCTAATAGTTTCTGCTTTTATTTCCTTGCATGCATCATTGTAGTACTTCTTCTCGTCTTGCTGCATGTTGGAAATTTGTTGAGTTCTGTGACTGCCTCCCTTTCTCATAGTAACATAGTAAATGACGGCAGATAAAGACCAGCATGGTCCATCCAGTCTGCCCAGCAAATATACGGCAAGAGTAGGTGCACCCATCGCTCCATGCAGGCCACCCCTCCCTATGTCTTTGTTTAGGGGTGGACCCACCACTCCATGTAGGACACCCCTCTTTGTTGAGAAGTTAGATGGTTCAGTTTATTTTGTTTTTATCCTGTTGCTATAAAGGGATCTGCTGTGCTTGTCCCATGCTGTTTTGAATTCCGTCACCGTGTTTGCCCCCACCACTTCCATCGGGAGAGCATTCCAAGCATCCACCACCCTTTCAGTGAAAAAATATTTCCTGACATTACCTTTCAATTTTCCACCTTGCAGCTTCATGTTATGCCCTCTAGCTTTGCAGCTTCCCCGTCTTTGGAAGAGGTTTGTTTGTTCATTGTTTCTCTTTAAGTATTTAAAGGTCTGAATCATATCTCCCCTATCCCTCATCTCCTCCAAAGTGTACATATTTAGGTCTTCAAGTCTCTTCTCATAGGGTTTCTTACGCAGGCTCCAAATCATTTTGGTCACCTTCCTCTGAACAGTTTCCAGTCTTTTTACATATTTTGCAAGATATGGTCTCCAAAACTGAACACAGTATTCCAAATGAGGCCTCACCAGCGACCTGTACAGTGGCATAAGTACCTCTTCCTTTCTGCTGGTAATCCCTCTTTGTATGCAGCCCAACATCCTCCTGGCTTTTGCCACCGCCTTATCGCACTGTTTTGCCACCTTGAGATCATCAGAGATAAATCACACCAAGGTCTTTCTCCTGAACCATGCACACCAACCTCTCGCCCCCTATTGCATACATTTCCCTTGGATTTCTGCTACCTAAGTGCATGACACTGCACTTTTTCGCATTAAATCGTAATTGCCAAGCATTAGACCATTCTTCCAGCTTTTGTAGATCTTTCCTCATGTTATCCATTCCCTCGGGGGAGTCCACTCTGTTACAAATTTTTGTGTCATCTGCAAAAAGACAGACTTTTCCATTCAGTCCTTCAGCAATATCCCTTACAAATACATTGAACTGTGCCGGGCCCAGGACCAAACCCTGGGGCACCCCGCTAATCACCTTCCTTTCATCGGAGTGAGCTCCATGTACCATCACCTTCTGTCGTCTGTCAGTCAACCAATTACTAAACCAGTTCACCATCTTGGGACCCATCCCCAAGCTACTGAGTTTGTTGACAAGCCTCCTATGAGGAACAGTATCAAAGGCTTTGCTGAAATTCAGGTAGATGACATCCATCGCATGCCCCTGATCTAGTTCCTTGGTCACCCAGTCAAAGAACTAAATCAGATTTGTTTGGCAAGACTGTCCTTCAGTAAAACCATGTTGCCTCAGATCTTGCAACCTGTTGGTTTTGAGAATGTTCACTATTTGCTCTTTCAGGAGCGCCTCCATTACTTTTCCCGCCACCGAGGTAAGGCTCACGGGTCTGTAGTTTGACACTTCTTCCCTGTCACCACTTTTATGTAGAGGTACGACATCAGCCATTCTCTAGTTCTGAGGAACCTCTCCTGTTTCCAAGGATCTGTTGAATACATCCTTTAACGGCCCTGCAAGAACCTCTCTGAGCTCTTTCAGTATCCTGGGATGTATCCCATCTGGTCCCATGGCTTTGTCCACTTTCAGTTTAGCAAGTTGTTCCAACACCTCATCTTCTGTGAATGGTGTGGTATCTACTTCATTCCCATTTTTATATTTGGAGTCACAGCTGGTCCGTCTCCAGGATTTTCTTTAGTAAAAATAGAGCAGAGGTATTTGTTTAGCAATTTCGCTTTTTCTATGTAACTTTCCACGAGTCCTTTCCAAGCACTTCTGAGTCCTGCAATTCTGATCTTCTTCCTTTCCCGAATATAACTGAAGAAAGTTTTGTCGCCACCCTTAACATCTTTAGCCATCTTTTCCTCTGCCTTTGATTTTGCTATCCTTATTTCTCTTTTTCATTCTTTGAGTTTGATCCTGTATTCATTTCTGTGTTCTTCTGTTTGCAAGCTTTTGAATTTTGCGAAAGCTGTGTTTTTTGCCTTTATTTGAGCAGCCACTTCTTTGGAAAACCAAATAGGTTTCCTTCTCCTCTTGTTTTTATTTACTTTTTTTACATATTTATCTGTTGCCCCTTTTATTCCCACCTTTAATTTAGCCCATTGCAATTCCACTTCCCTTATCTCCTTCCACCCTGCCATCTCCTCCTTTAGGTACTCGGCCATTTTTTTGAAGTTTAGGACTTTGAGCTTGCTTACCTTGGCTTTTATCTCAAACCACACCGTGTGATGATCGCTGTTGCTCACAGGGGCACTCACGCAGACATTCGACATGCTATCACCGTTGGTGAGCACTAAATCCAGCGTTGCGCTTTCCCTGGTTGGTTCCATGACCATTTGTCTAAGTGATGCATCTTGGAGAGCATCTACAATTTTTTTTGCTTCTTTCCAGATGTGCAGAAGGAGTAATCCAATCCACATCAGGTAGATTAAAGTCACCTCTGGCTTTAGCTTCTCTGCACTTCTGGACAATTTTCAGAGTTTCTTTGGTCATCCATTTTGGCCATTTTTGCTTTTTTTTACCTTTTCTAGAGACTTTTCATTTTCTTCCAACACAACCTTCTTGATATCATCCCTTAACTCTTCTGGAGCTCTGTCATTTGTATCTAAAAGGAGCAAATTGATTTTGCAGGCAGTCTTTAGTCTCAAGGTCATATTTTGCTACATTCATGAGTGGCTTGCTCTTTTTCAACTTTAGCTTGAGTTTGTATACTAGTAATTGGTGATCTCTACCACAGTCAGCTCCAGGCTTTGTCTTTGTTGATGTTATAGAGCTTTTCCATTGTTGACTTCCACAGATGTAGTCAGTTTGATTTTTATACAATCCATTGGGTGAAGTCCATGTGTACAGTCACCGTTTGTGTTGCTGTAAGAAGGTGTTTGAGATGAATAGATCGTTGGTCTTGCCGAATTCTCTCAGTCTTTATCCAGCTTCATTTCTGTTGCTGTCCATATTTTCCAACCACTTTGCCTTCGTCCCATGACTATCAGGATATCTTATTTGCATGTTCTGTCAAGTTCAACTTGTTCGTAGAACTCATCAACTTCGTCCTCTTCTGCAGCTGTTATTGGGGCATATACTTTAATTATCATTGTGCTGATGGGCATTCCTCGTAGACAACTAGAAATTAAGCATTCACTGACTGCATCGTATTTCATTACAGTTCTTGCAAGTTTCTTCTTAATTATAAACGCAACAGCATTTCGTCTTTGTCTTTCATTTCCAGCATAGTAGACCATGTGATCATCAGATGCAAAGTGCCCGATGCCAGTCCATTTCAGTTCGCTGACATCCAACGGATCGAGTTGTACATGTTCCATTTCATTCTTGACCACCTCCAACTTCCCTTGGTTCATGCTTCATGTTCCATGTCCCAATATGTAAGACATCTTTTGCAGCTTCTGACTCTCATTTCATGCGCAGCTATACCAGCAGTCAGACGTCCAAGGGCTTTGATCCAACCACATCATTAATGCTGGCTTTACTCTGAAAAGTCTTCAGCTCCTCCCCAGTAACCAGTTGAGTGCCTTCCGACATAGGGATCTCATCTTCCAGCACTATAGTACAATTTGTTTTGTTGTGACTATTGTGTTAAGGAGAGTGCAGCTCAGCCTGGAGAAACAAAGGGAAAAGGGACTTTTTCCTCTTTGCGGGGGATGGGTGCACCTGAACACATATACCAAACTAAAGGCAGTGAGAGAAACCACAGCTGTAGGGCTAGGCTAAAGCCCCACCCAGACTCCATAGCAACCCTAAGTAAGGATAGGAGTTACATGGGGGTGGAGTCAGAGGGGGAGGTGCCCTGCTCAGCATTTAAGTTTGAGCAAAGCAAGCAAACAGGCAGGACAAGAAAGGAGCAAGGCAAACAAGGCAAGCCACGCAAGCAAGGCAAGGAAGCCAAGGAGGCCAAGGAGAGCCAGGACAAGAACAAAGGTAGCCAGCGCTGCAGCCAAGAGAGCAGCAGACAACACTCCCAGGAGAGGACCAAATGCAGTGGCAAGAGGGAGAGAGACAAAAGGTTGGTGTTGGAGAAGCCAAGGCAAGAGAGCTCAGACTCCTCTGAAGAAAGGCCTGTCTTCAGGCAGAGGAAACCTCGGGTAGCTGAGAGGAAATCCTACCATGATTCCTTGACTAGCTCTGAGGCAGAGATAGCTACAGCCAGCAGGAACTCCAGCCGTGAAGCTCCCACAGAAAAACTCCAAGGTAGGAGAAAGAAACCAGAGAGAGAGAGTGTTTGTATCTCTTGCTCAGACTCTGAGGAGAGGGTTATATCTGGAAAAACCCAGAACAAAAGGAAGGGGTTTTTAAAGAAAGCTGAACAAGGAAAGCCTGCTAGGGTTCTTCCAAAGGAAGGGAAGGCAGTACATTGGGATAAGCTGTTCAAGCTTTTAAAAGACATTAACCAAAAAGTACCTGAGCAGTTCCAAGATTCCCCAGAAGCCAGTTCTGAAGAGAGCATGGAAGTGGATGATAGGGAGAGTGACCCGGGATCCACAAGCTCTGAGATGGAGTGTGCTGTGTGCATTGGTGCTAATTGAAGGAAGCCAAAATAGTGGGGAAGAATTAAGGAAGCTGTTATCAGTTTGGCATAGCTGAAAGCAAGAAAGAAAAGGGAGAAGGAATCCTATGTTGAAGCAATAAGAGTCTTTCCTACAGAAAAGTGGATAGTGCAATCAAGTCTGTGCTAGACAGCTGAAACTGTTTAATGGCAAGCAACAAAGAGGAAGCTGGCAGCACTGCTGATCTTGATTGTGGGGTGTTCTACATGTGCCTGTGTTAACCCTAAAGCAAGAAGCCTCTTTAAGGAAAAAAGGGAAAAGCAGCTATTGTAAATAATTCCACTGAAACACTGTTTTCATGTTCTTTATTTTGGAGAAGTTTATCCTTGTTTCTTTTTGCTGAGAGTAAAAGTTTCTTTAAGGACTGTAACCAATTTGATTTAAACGGAACCCAATAAAATTCCTGTGCGCTTTAAACATCCACTTGGTTTTACTTCGAGTTCACAACTACACCTTTGGAACAAGGGAATACAAGATGGACGCCCGTCCCTACTAGGCGACCGCCTAGGAGGGGTGCGAGCGCCACACTATCCATTGGGTTTTTGTGGCAAGATATGAAAGTAGACCGCCAGGCCTTTCTTCTGTGCAGTTTAATTCTAGTGTTGTTGCCGTTGTCACAGAAATGTGATCCTCCACTGCCAACACTGTCCCTTTCTGCTGCTGCTACCCAGATGAGTGGTTTGTCTTGGCCTGACACCTCAGCTGAGATCTTTCCATCTTGGGAGGCCCTGCCAGTAGTTAAGCTATCGATAGCTTAGCCCTCAGCATCACTGATGCACACAAGCCCTCACAGCACGACAAGCTGCAAGCCCAGTGAGGGCACAGGAACCTATGTGCTTTTATAAAACAGGCATCCAGAACCAGCCCCAACAGCTCACAGATTTACACTTGTTCTGATGAATGCTTAAATGTGTGCATAAATACTATGCATTATCTTAGATATTTTATAATATATGCACATATATCACACCATCCTAGTTTCACCCTGGGAATGCCTCCATGTAGTCTACAAAAAATTAGGTGCTCTTGGCACACAGACTTTATATTTCCATGCAGTTTAATAAGAGCCATTTAATAAGAGCCATAATGTTCATGTATAGTCTTCGAAGTTGAGTCCTCATTAGTATTTTCTCTAAGCTGCATCTTGGCTTACTCTGGCTTAGGAGTGAGGTTCATTACTCTCATGTTATCGCAACACTAATCCATTTGGAGAAATTACCTCCTACATAGATGCGTGCCTTTATAAAAAAAAAAACTTTATCCACTGCCGCTGGTTTCTTATAGCAGATTGTTTTTGAACTTGAACCATTTATTGACATTTCCAACCACACACATCATTAATAAAGATGAATTACAGTATACAAGTAATACAAAAAAGAAAATACAGTCAGATTCTTCAAGGTTCTACAGCAGTTGTGACACATTTTCCTAAAGTTTCATATACTTGCATATCAAATTAAGCAAATGTCATTTATGTTATGCAAATGCAATTTTCTTTTTTTATCATCTTTTATTCCAACAAGGAAGAATAAGATACAATGGAACACCCCTTGTAACATAATACAGGATGACAATTATCAATTATAGGCCCCCTACGCACATGGTACAAGAACGGAACGATAGATGTCAAACTCCACGCTCCCTTCATCTGCTATCCCAGCTCTTCATACCACCATCATTCCCCATTCACATTTGCTCCTACACATCTCCTGCTCTCTGCCCTGCCTGCATAGCCCTCTGCCCTTCTTTTCTACTATCTGCCATCCATAAGTGCTCTCCCCCATTCAGAAGGGTGTAACCCCCTCCCCATTCTACAAACAATGAAACCTTTAAACTGACGAACAATTACAATGCAAAAACTACAAAGCAAAAATGTTTCAAAAACTGTTTATGCTCAGTGGTGCAGCCCTGTCATTCCACCGCCTGCATGTTCGGAAAGAAAATCTTACCTATCCAATGGAATCTCATGCTTGGCCGCTCCTACTTTCAAGACCCCCCACCCCTTGAATCCATGGACCCCAAATCTATTTCCATCTCTTACTTTCCCCCCGAGGACATATACAGATTTATCAAACCGCATAGCCTCCCCCCACTTTGACCCACCAGGGAGTCTGTTGGTACCCTCCATTGCCAGGCCACACTATCCTAGCCATTAACAACAGTTTCGCCCTCAGCGCCCCTACCTGCTTCTCTGATACCCCTGGGCCTCCTATCCCAAGTAAGAACTCCTTTGGGTCTGGATGTACTTGCTCTCCAACCACCACTTCCACTTCCTAGCTATGCTCCTCCAGTATTCCGTGACCACGGGGCAATCCCACCACATATAAAAATATGACACTGCCCTCCAACATCCCCGCCAACAGTTTGCTGTCGCCCTCCCACCTGCATTAACGAGTTGCTGCTGTGTTAAATATGTGCGGTGCAAATGCCATCTTCTGGCATTTGTGTGCTCAGTTAATTTATTTCATCCATATTTGGGGGAAGTGAGCTTACTGATTAGTGCTGGGAAGAGAGGAGGGGGATAATGAATCTCAGAAGAAGGGCAGAGGAATAAGACAGAAATGGGGATGTTATGGAAGGAAAGGATGGGATATCATGGAGCACAGAAAGGAGAGGAAAAGCAAAGTAGAGGAGGGAATCCTGGACTACAGAGGGGGACCTGGAATCAGGAGACAGTGATCCCTTCACACCCCACCACCTCTAATCCCTTCACTCAAACCCCAGAGACCTTCCGATTCTCTCTCTCCCCTCATCTAAAAGCCATTCACACCCTACTACACCATCTCCATTTTCCATTCACACCTCCAGTCCCTTTACTCACTCCTTCCTACAACTCCTGTAGCCCTTCTGTCCCTTCACTCACTCTCCCCTACACAATTAGCCCCTCCAGAAAGAAAAGAGGATGCAATATGGAAGGGAGCCTGATCTGCTGTTTTTCCTGCTTACTCTTTTCTCCTAGAGAATGGAGAAGGACCACAGCCATAAAACAAAAATGTCCTCAAAAGATGACTTTATTGGAGGGATCCGACTCGGTTGAGTTTCGGCAAACATGCTTGTGTCAGGAGTCTATAAATATCATCATCCGGTTTGGTCCCTAGTCCCCGACAGCAATTCTTCAGGAACTGGACAATTGTGAGGGAAAGGACGGAATTTAATGCCCTTCTGGTGTCCATAGAATCGCAGACCAGAGCCCTAACTAATCCTTCTTATGCACAATGGCTGTATTTCCATGCAAATCAGGACCATGACTGCCTTTCAGTTCTACATCCTGGTTGCAAGCAGCCATTCAACTAAGCCTGCATCCTCTGACCCACTTCCTGCAATCCTGTTGATTGGGCGAGAGGGACTGAATAAGAGCCTACTCTCCTTTCTAGCATTCTTTGGCCCTAGACAGGAACAGAAGGTTAATCAGCTAAATCCTTTAGTCTATGTAACTTGGGGGATGGGCTGGGGAACAGAGCTTGTTGCTGAAACATAATTTCACTGCCTCTTGACTCAAAGTATGAGGGGAAAAAAAAGGAAGGAACTGAGATAGCCTGTGTGCTAAGAGACTTGGGGAATATATATAGTGGGAAGGATTCTACGGAAGAGACCTAGGCAGGGAAGAGGGGAAACAGGCATGGGGGGAGGGGCATATTGCTAGGAAAGGGCTGGGAAGGAGTAAATAGAGCAGAGAGGAAATTGGAAGGTTGGTGGAGGCAAGGTGTAAGATGTGGAGGGATGGGAAAGCATAGTTACTCACCTGTAGCAGGTGCTCTCCAGGGACAGCAGGAATCAGTCCTCACATATGGGCGTCGACAAAGCCCACGTGGAGCATTTCGCCAGCTTTCAAAGAAAGCCTTTGGGAATGCTACCACGCATGCGTGGTCCTCTTTCCACCCAATGGTGCCATCTTGCTCATTCAAATGACATAGTGAAAAAAAAAAAGACTTAAAACAATGTAGGAAGGCAACTCCAAGGAGACTTTTGGAAACCCGGACCCTTCTTGAGACTGTGTCGAGGCATCGGCTGACCACCAGCGTCAAGGCTGGGGTCTCCCATATCTGTAAGAGCTGCCACTCGAGGATGGGCTATACCGGCACTGTAAGAGTCTCCTTTGGCGGGGACTCATTCTAGAGCATCTCCAGTTCTTCGGGTCCTCCTCTGATTTGATCAGGACAGAGAGGGCCCGGGCCATGTCTCGGATGAAGTCGTGGAAGGCCACGTCCTCAGGAGGGGAATGGTGCAAGGGGCTCCAGGAGAGATGGCTCTGAAGGAACATCTCGGTGTCTAGAGGTCTCGGGGGGGGGGCCCTCGATGTTGGTCTCCCAGCCGGAGCCGGAGGGTGTCGAGGACTCTGAGCCTCAAGATTTCCGTGCTTTGAGACCGGCCTCGAGACTGGACACCAAAGGATCAGGACCGGGACTTTGATCAGTTCCGAGGGCTCGCCCGAGGCCGGTGGTGCTTGGGGCCTGGCTTGACGCCCGGGGACTCCCCTGCAGTTGGGGGCCTGGTTGTCGGGGCAGATTATGCCGACGAACCAGACATCATTGCCTGCTGCAAGGCCAAGATGGCAGTGGTATTCTTCTCCAGGGCCGCCATTCTGGATTTGGCGTGGACACTGAGGACCTCAGGCCCGACACTGGCACTCTCACAAGTGCGTCCTCGACGAGGACCATGGCCTCGAGGAGCCTCGCACAGTCGCCACCAGTCAAGGACTCCTTCTTAGAGACCTTAAAGGGGTGCTGCTCCGAGTCGCCCGAGTCCCACCGCGGGACCTTGCCGGGTTTCACCAGTGGAATCTCGACTGGTCTTGAGGGTTTTTTCTTTGTCTTCTTGGGGTCCGGCGTCTTTATGGAGGAACCGCTGCTGCGAGACTCCGAAGACGCCTAGGCCTCACGGGAAGTGCTCGGCTTGGGGCTCAGCATCAGGGAAGCTGGGGCCGAGTCGGACCACAGGAAAATCCTCCTCTGCAACTCCAACCTTTTCTTGTTGGTTTTCAGAGTCGTGGCCTGGCACAGGTGGTACTGTCGTGGTTCAGGCCAAGGCAGCGTAAGCAGCAATCAGGGGTGTCTGTAATAGACATGGTTTGACTGCAGCGGTCACACTTTTTGAACCCACCGGGAGACATGGTGGGAGACACTCAATCGGGGTCGATGACCCCTGGGCAAAAAAGGGCGCGAACATCAGTTGAGGCAAGCCTTGTCAAAAAAAGAAGGGAAGAGCCGAGAACAGCACCGGCTCGAGGCAAGAAGAGGAACCAGTATGCAAACTGGGAAAAAAATTTTTTAAGGATAATTTCTTTAGAGGATTTTTCCGGGGAAACAGGACAAGCATCCATTGGGCTCTGCGGAAAAAAGGAGACTGAGCAAGATGGCACCCTGGGGTGGGAAAGGGACCATGCATGCGTAGTAGCATTCCCAAAGGCTTTCTTTGAAAGCTGGGGAAATGCTCCGTGCGGGCTCAGTCAGCGTTGACATCATCCATATGTGAGGACTGACTTCCTGCTTGTTCCTGGAGAAAAGTGGTACTATAGGGATGAGGGATGATGTGAAGATAGAGACAGAGGAAATGGGAGAAAAAGAAAAGGAATGGAAGTAGAGAAGAGAGGAAATTGAAGTGGAAGATTAGGTGACAGCTGAAAGATGTTAGAAAAGATAGGAAGGAGTGAAAAGAAATAGCAATAAAGAAAAAATATATAGCTGAGAAATTTGGAAAGGAGGAGAAAGTTCAGATCCCTGATGACCGTGAAGAGGGGGAAGGGCTAGAAATAACAATGTGCCCCCTCTTTCCCATACACTTGCAAAACTATGTAAACAATAATACTCGTAATGCATACACTGCAAAAGACAAGAAGAAAACTGTGTGTGTGAGCGCATGCACGTGTGTGGAGAAAAAAGCTCCTAACCCACACCACTCTCAGCCAAAATTATATGCCCAGCAGTAGTGCATCCCCACCTATGCATAAAAACATTAGAGGGAACATTAGATCACTAGTAACTTGTAAACTCCATAAATGTGCACAAACTCCTGCAGCAATACAAAGGAAGTGGGACAGACCCCTGTGCTGTTGGGGAAGTTCCACAAGACCTCCATTCCTCTCTTATCAGGCAACAATAGTGTAGCAGGCAGCGGACAATCTGTCAGAAACTACAATAACTCTTTCTCCATAATTCTCCAGGACAGATAACAAAATAAGATACCTGGAAACAAAATGGATGTTGTCAGGGCAGAAGGCCACATTCAATACCCAGGAGCCGTGGCCACTCAGAGTACCAGCTAGGTTGGCATGTTGCCTGTGAGAAGAAAAGGATACATGTTAAAGAAAACAGAAATAACAACCTTTGCAAATGTTACACTACATTATTTATAGTTGAACAATATATCTCCAGATTTAATTTCTCTCCGTGCAATCTATACACACCTAATGAAACAGGCTTCGGAACACACACACACAGCCCCGTTCTCTGCCAGCAAGCACATGCCATCATGCAAAGCATGTACATTTATACCAGTCGGACTTCCACAAGTATTGTATGTGCTCACGTATACATAGAAATGGCTAAAATCACTCCTTCACTATACACTTTTCATAAATTGTTGAGATTTCCTAAAACTAGTATTTAGGAAACCTTGAAGAACTACAACTTACACATCATAAATCTTGATGTATCCATCGTCGGAAGCTGTGACCAGCAGCTGAGAGTCTGGGGAAAACGTCAGCGAGCGGATGGGCATAGCATGTCCTGGGGCACGGGGAAAAAAAAAAGGAGAATAGCTGTAACACATGGACCAGCTCGGAACATCTGTGTTGCTGCAATGCTGTCAAATCAGAATGTATCCAATGTGTATCTCGATCTGCATAAAAGCGTAGTAACTCACCTGTAATAGGTATTCTCTGGGAATAGCAGGAATCAGTCCTTACATATGGATGAAGTCAGCACCAATGGAGCCCTCATGGAAGCATCCCCCCCAGCTTTCAAAGAAAGCCTTTGGGAGATGCCACCATGCATGCGTAGTGCTCTTCCCGTCCAAGGGTGCCATCTTGCTCAGTAAGATGACATAGCTAAAAGACAGCAAAAAGAAAAGATGGTAAAGAAGCAACTCCAAGGGAAGGACGGAGAGTTATGAGGACTGATTCCTACTGTCCCCAGAGAACACCTGTTACAGGTGAGTAAAGCATAGTTACTCACCTGTAGCAGGTCATCTCCGGGAACAGCAAGAATTTAGTCTTCACATATGGGTATCGTCGGTACCGACGGAGCCTGCATGGGAACGCTCCCCAGCGTCAAATAGGAAAGCTTTTGGGAGCATCCCACAGCGCCTGTGTGCTGCCTTCCCACCTTTCCCAACTGTCCCTCTCCAGTTGAGTTTTAAAGCTGAGACAAAGAGAGAGGGAAATAAATATATATAAAGAGAGAGAGAGAGAGAGAGAGCTACAACTCCTAGGGGAGGTGGGTGGGTTGTGAAGACTAAATTCCTGCCGTTCCCGGAGATCACCTGTTACAGGTGAGTAACCATGCTATCTCCAGGAACAAGCAGGAATGTAGTCTTCACACATGGGGACTCCCTAGTGCAGATGCCAGGGAGAAGGCCACAGAAGTTGTGTGCCCCTGTGAAAGGGCTCCACTTCCCCCCATGGATCTCTGGCATCCTATCAGGGATGGTGGTTAGGAGTTGCTTAAGTATGGAACAGGTGTTGAACAGCCTGACCATGACCTCTCCTTA
The DNA here is from genome assembly GCA_033557465.1 of Ichthyophis bannanicus. Classification (NCBI taxonomy): domain Eukaryota; kingdom Metazoa; phylum Chordata; class Amphibia; order Gymnophiona; family Ichthyophiidae; genus Ichthyophis; species Ichthyophis bannanicus. Next base: position 656,115,512 of record CM066033.1, on the reverse strand, counting down.
ATCACTGACCTTGCTTGCAACCCTAGCATGCCACATACGGCAAACTGGTTGTTGGGGGATTTCAACCTTCCTGCCCTTCATGTTACCCAATCCGAGGCCTTCCTTGATGCCCTTGAAGCACTAGGCTACACTCAAATGGTCGATTCCCCCACCCATATCAAGGGAAACATGCTCGATCTTATATTTGCTCCACAAGTAGCCACCCATTCTACACACAAGATCAAGCTCACAGTAAGCTCAGTGCCATGGTCTGACCATAGTCTAATTAGATTCTCATTACCCTCTCACTCCACGACCAGTAGCCCCCATACTTCAAACGAACCTCTCGTTACTACTTCTAAGCGCTACCGTCCATTCATCAAAGAAGAGATCCTTGAAAGAGCACAGCCTCTCCTAGAACCACCCGAACTAAACCTGAACGACATGCTATCCTTGTGGAACCGGAGTCTTAATGCTGTAATCGACACCCCCTCCAGCAACAAAATATCTGGAAAAAGAAGGAAGGCGCCCTGGTATTCGCCTGATCTAACGGCATCCCTCTGTTGACTTAGACAGCTTGAAAAACATTGGCGTCAATCGAAGACAGCTGAATCCTATGACGCATACACCATCCATCTAGACACCCACAGAACGGCTGTGTCTACAAGAATGAAGCAATACTATGCAGAGATCCTGCAACGCTTAATAAACAAACCACACGAGCTCTTCAATATTGTCAAAACCTTGACAAAAGAACCTTCATCCAGCCAATCTAACCTCCCACACCCACAGGATTATGCAGATTATCTACGAGCCAAAACAAATCAATCTACCACTCCCGCAAGTTCGCAATTATCTTTTCTCCCCCTTTCATCCTCCTCCCCATCAACTTTATCCCCATCCTCACCATTAATCCTTGATACCCAACATATCTCCACCCTATCTCTCCCATCAAGCTCAATAAATACCCAACATATCATTACCTCCTTCTACCACCCAACTGCAAAGGATATCCAAAACACCATCACGATTATAAACACCACCACAGCACCTAACGACCCATGCCCTGCACTCTGGATAAAAGCCCTTTGGACCGAACTTAGTCCTTTTCTGTCCAAACTAATAGACATATCATTCCTCTCTGGCACATTCCCTCAGATCCTAAAGCAAACATCAATAAGACCGCTGCTGAAAAACAATAAGCTTGACCCCGCAAAGATGGAATCCTACAGGCCAATATCGAGCATCCCTCTCCTTGCCAAAATCATGGAAAAAATAGTCCAACAGCAATTGACTCATCACATAGAGACAAACGCTCCCCTGGACCCTTGCCAGCATGGATTCAGAGAGTCACATGGAGTGGAGACATTGCTAACAACCTTATTTAACACCGTAACCATTGGGCTTGACAACATCAAACAAGGCTTTGCACTCATCTTTCTCAACATAGCAGCTGCTTTTGACTCTGTCAGCTACAAGCTATTCTTATCCCGCCTTGCCGATAAGGGTGTCCACAGAAATGCACTCGCCTGGTGCACCTCATATCTCAATGACAGACGGCAACATGTATGCTCTGGTCCTTCCATATTCGCTCCTTTCCCACAAGAGAAAGGGGTTCCGCAAGGCTCTTCTCTCTCAGCCTTATTGTTCAATATCTATATGCAACCCATATGCAACGTCATCCGGTCATTCAACATTAACTGCCTAGTATATGCTGATGATGTCCTAATGTTCACCCCAATATCCACAGATCAACCTGACCTCTCCCAGCTTTCAACATGCTTCGATGCTGTCACAGACTGGCTACAAACTCAAGAACTCAAAATAAACTTCAAGAAGACGGAGGTTCTCTTTATCAGCAGAGACCAGACATTCTCCCCACCTGCAGCACTCAAGGTACGCAATGCCGAACTCGCCTCCAAGACGACAATTCATTACCTGGGTGTAATACTTGACCAGCGCCTTGACATGCATGCCCAGATAAGCAATACCGTCAAGGCAATCTATCACAAAGTTCGGATCCTACGACAGATGAAACAGATTCTAGAACCAAATGACTTCAGAACTGTCTTTCAAGCCCTAATACTGCCTCATTTCGATTACGCCAACTCCATTCTGCTCGGCCTCCCAAAGAGCTCGCTCAAACCCCTGCAACTCGCGATGAATACCGCAGCTAGAACCCTCTACGGGGTGTCCAGAGAAGAACATATCACCCCCATCTTAAAAGATCTGCACTGGCTCCCTGTCCACTGCAGGATCGCCTTCAGGTATTGACAATGACATTCAAAGCAACTAACAGATGCACATCCACCTCCCTTCTCAGACCTTGTACACCTCCCCACCCCCCAACAGAGCGAGAAGATCAATAGCCTGCAACACCTTACTTCTACCAAAAGCCATCACCAAATGCTCAAAGACAACGAGAAATCGTGCTTTTGCTCTTTATGCACCTTCTTGCTGGAACTCCATCCCTGCAGATGTCCGTGCCATAACCAACCTCCCCCAGTTTAGGAAGGCAATTAAACATTATCTCTTCATACAACACTTCTCCATTCCTGACAACATCACCTAACTTTCCTTATCCTGACCCAATGCTACTCCCACAGAGTAACATATTATATACTATAATCAGCGCATTTTAAACTATCCCCCACGTCAACCTGTCCCTAGCAAGACAAACATGTCGACCATTATGCTAATTTGTACATACTGTATATAGTAACTAGACAAACATGTCTACCATTATACTAACTTGTACATAGTGTATATAGTTCGCTTGTTCACCATGTTAATTTTCCTGTTCTTTGTAAATGTCAGTGTTAGACTGTTATACATTGTACAATTATGGTTACTTGTAAACCGCACTGATGATAAATAGTGCGGTATAGAAAAATCACAAATAAATAGATAGACAAGGACTCCCGCTGGGATTTTTATTTAAGCAGTAATGGGCTGTGAAGGTATGAACCGAAGCCCAAGTAGCTGCTCGACAGATGTCGTTGATAGACACAGTGTGAAGATGAGCCATAGCGGCTGCCATGGCTCTCACATTGTGAGCTGTAGCATGGCCTTCAAGAGGAAGGTTATTACTCTCACAGGCAAAAGATATACACTGTGCAATCCAGCTCGACAGTGTTCTTTTAGAGACTGGAAGTCCCAAATGACTAGGATCAAAAGCAACAAAGAGTTGGGAGGACTTTCTATGTTGCTGTGTCCTTTTTAAGTAAAAGGCCAAAGCCCTTTTACAATCCAAAGTATGAAGATTCCTTTCTGCATTTGAGGCGTGAGGCCTTGGGAAGAATACAGGAAGGTAAACCGCTTGGTTTAAATGAAAAGGTGGCACCACCTTTGGCACCACCTTTGGCATAAAGTGTGGATGAGTCCTAAGGACTACCTTATCATGATGGAACCTTGTATAAGGAGGATCAGCCACCAACATTTGCAATTCACTAATACGACATGCTGATGTGATTGCAATAAGAAAAATGACCTTCCAGAAAAGGAATTTCAAAGAGGTAGTGGCTAATGGTTCAAAGGGCGGTTTCATGAGCTGCCCAAGAACCAGATTTAAGTCCCATGCCACCGGTGGTGGCTTAATGGGAGGCTTAGTTAAAAGAAGGCCTCTCAAATCTCGCTATAAAAGGATGAGAGGAAATTGGTTGTCCATTTAGAGGCTTGAAAGAAGCTGCAATAGCACTCAAATGAACTCTCACTGAATTGGTCTTAAGCCCTGCATTTGATAAATGAAGGAGATACCTCTGGAATCATTATTGGAGTATCGCAAGAGGGTTAAGACCCTTCTGCGAGCACCATATGGTAAACCTTTTCCACTTAAATGCATAAGAGCGTCTTGTGGAAGGCTTCCTGGAAGCATAAAGGATATCCTTTACCTGCTGGGAAAGGTTAAGACCGTGAAGTTCTAGGCTTTCAGCAACCAGGCCCTGAGATGCAGAGACTGGGAATTGGGATGCCACAGCATCCCATCCTCTTGAGAAAGGAGATTTGAAGAAGATCCTAACTCCAGAGGCAGAGCTTGAGAGATGTAGGAGCAGAGGGTACCACATTTGCCGTGGCCAACGTGGAGCTATGAGAATCATATGACCTCTGTCTCTCTGAAGCTTGAACAGGGTTTTGGGAATTAGGGGAATGGGTGCAAAGGCATACAGGAAGTCCTGACCCCAATGGAGGAGGAAAGCATCCCTGAGCCGGAATTCTGGAACAGAACCAGGGAAGTTTGGCATTCAGCGGACCTGCAAAGAGGTCTATGTCCGGGGTTCCCCAAATTTGAAAAATTTTGGCCACTTGGTCTGCAGGGAGAGACCATTTGTGTGGAAGCAGAACTCGACCGAGTCTGTCTGCCCAAGAGTTTTGAATGCCTGGAAGATACACCGCAAGGAGATGAATCTGATGCTCTCTGGCGAGGGCCCATAGTCGCAAAGCTTCGTGACAGAGAGCCTGTTCCGCCCTGCTTGTTCACATAGAACATGGCTACTTGATTGTCCGTTTGAACTAGGACTGTCTTGTAGCTGAGCTGGGTGTGGAATACTCGAAGAGCAAGGAAGATTGCTCCGAGTTCCAGGAGATTGATGTGTAGATAGGTCTCCTGTGGAGTCCAGGTACCCTGGGTAGAGAGGCCTTGCAGGTGGGCTCCCCAACCCACCTGTGAAGAGTCTGTTGTTAGAGTGGCTTGGGGTGGAGGTTGCTGAAAAGGAGACCCCACTAAAAGGTTTTGGGGTGACTGCCACCATTGGAGGGACAAAATAAGGCGATCTGAAATTGCTATTTTGTCTGACAGGCAACCTGACGCCTGAGTCCACTGAGTGGATTAAAGTCCACTGGGCTGCCTTCATATGGAGGCGAGCATAAGGAACCACATGCACGGTAGATGCCATGTGGCCTAGTAATTGTAACATTTCCTGAGCAGTGAGGTGAGGTTTTAACACTGCTTGGGAAGCTAACTGCACAATGCGAAGGCAGCGGGGCTGTGGAAGGTAGGTTCTTGTCTGTCTGGTATCCAACAGAGCTCCTATAAACGCTAGGGACTGAGTGGCAGCAAGGTTGGATTTTGGGAAGTTTATGACAAGTCCCAAATACTGAAGGATTCGCATTGTGCGAGAGAGAGCAACCCTGGTCTCTGGCTCTGAAGGGGCTCGAATGAGCCAGTCGTCTAAGTAAGGGAAGACGAATATTCCTAGGGTGCAGAGAAATGCTGCCACCACAGCCATGCATTTTGTGAACACCCTTGGGATCCTTGAGATCTAGAGAACAAAGCCAATCCTGACTCTGAAGGATCCACATCCACAAACGCTCTAGTAATTCCAAAGGCATCAACAAAATGCACATTAACAACTTCAAACAGAGCTTTCAGTCTCTATGCTCCAAAATGTTGGAACACATTACCACCAGATATCCGCGCTGTCACCGATCTAGCGCAATTCAGAAAAACACTCAAATTCCACTTATTCCTCCATTACTACCAGATTACCCAGACACCAACTTAAGTACGCCTCTTCGATATTAGCCTATCATCTAAGATAGTATCCTAATCCTTAGTACAAAGCTTAGATTAGCCAGACCCCAACTTAACCACACCTTTCGACATTAGCCTACCTTTTAAGATAGTATCCTAATTCTTAGCGCAAAGCTTACTGTACATATGTTAATTGTTCAAGTTCTTATTTCCCTATGTTATCCAAGTTGATTTTCCTGTTCTATGTAAAACCAAACAGCTTGTGTTATGGTCCTTTGTTTTATGTAAACCGCGCTGATTGTAAATAGTGCAGTATATAAGAGATTGTAATAAATAATAATAAATAAATAATGGCAGCAGAGTTCCTAGAGAAATCATTTTGAATTTCTCTTTGAACAGGAATTTGTTTAATTCTCTAAGGTCTAAGATGGGTCTGTGTCCTCCTTTTTCTTTGGAATAAGGAAGAAGGGGGAGTAAAACCCTGTACCCCATTGGGGAATGGGTACCTCTTCTATTGCCCCTTGGGCAAGAAGCACAGTGACCTCTTGACCTAACTGGTCGTTGAGAGAGGTCTGAGAATTGAACTGTCTTACCATTGTAGGAGGGGGCATGCTGAGGAAATGAAGCTTGTACCCCTCTCTTACAATAGACAGAGTCCAATTTTCTGCTGTTATCTGACCCCACCTGGGGGCAAAATGACATAACCTTCCCGGGATGGTGGAGGGTTCTGGGCCGTTCAGGGCCAGAAAGGCAAAGTTCTCAAGATAGGAGTCAAAGCCCCTGTGGAGGCTGAATTTGCTGAGCCGGTTGAGGCTTAGCTGCTCTTGTCTTTCTTTGCTTAGGTTGTTGCTGCTGTCCCTTTTGGGCAGACTGACCTAAGCGATGCCCCTGTTGGGTATAGGAGGGATAAAACCACTTCTTACTGAAGAATGGTTTCTTAGAGGATTTTTCCCTCGCAGGATCAGCTGTAGATTTAGACAATCTATCCAAAGTGATATTGTCAGCATCTATCTCTTTAGCTTTTTCCTGTCAATTCTTGCCAAAGAGATTTTCTCCTGTGCAAGGAATATTCCCTAGTTTATCCTGTACCCAAATTTTTAAGTCAGATGCCTGGAGCCAGGCAATCCTACATGCACCTATGGCAATAGCAGAGGTTCTGCTTATGCACTCAAAGCAGTCAACAGCTGGATGATTCACAAACTTGGAAACATCCTGAGTATGTTTGACAAGGGCACGGTAATCTTGCCTCTTATCATCAAGAAGGAGAGGGCTCATCAGCTCTAAATCTCGTGTGACCTCCTTAAGGAACATTCCCATATATAAGATATAGGAACTGATCCTAGCAGAAAGCATGGAAGGTTCAACGTCCAAAGGCATCAAGAGTCCTACACTCACGTCCTGGAGGATTAGATGCATGCCTTTTTGCACTCTTTATCCTTCTCATAGCTGATTCCACTACCATGGAATGGTGTGGTAACTGAGTCTTCTGAAACCCAGGACAAGGAGGAACTCGATACATGGTGTCGAGTCTTCGAGAGTGAGGAGATGTGGTTAGAGGTGTTTCCCACATCCGCAACATGAGGTCATGCAAGATCTCATGAATAGGTAAGGTAGCTGCCTCCTTGGGAGCTTTAGGGTACTGCAGGATTTCTAATTCCTTTGCCCTAGGCTCTTTTTCAGGAGCCACTGTGATGGAAAGACCTCGAGCCACATCTCGGATAAAATCCTGAAAGGACATATCCTCTGGTGGAGACATCCTACACTGAGGAGAAGAATCATCTTCAGGAAGAAGTACTCTGGTATCGGCAGAGCTTTCAGAGTCTTCAGACTCATCTGAGGATTCGAAGTATCTCCTATCCGGTACTGATCGAAGTCGGCATCGGAATGGTCCAGTACCGAACGGATGGATACGCATGACTCGGTCCCGGTAGAATACCTGTCGATGTCGATGCAGTCGGTGCCGGTTGAATTGTCTGAAGCGGTTTCAGGGGCATCAAGGCCATGAGAAGAGCCGTCAGACTACGTTCAATAGCCAAGAATCTATGGTCTATCGACGCTGCCGATGCTTGGGTATTGGTACCGGATGAAGTGGCCGGTACCCCAGAGCATGGCACCAGTAGTTCTGCCGAGGTTAAAGCCTCGAGAACATCCTGGAGCCCAGTTAATGCTTTGGAAGCCGAAGCCTCCCACCGGGGCAATTTTGCCTGTGAAAGTCCCTCAAGGGCAACGCCAGAGGCATCTCGCTGTCTAGAAGGAGATCTACCCTTTGAGGACCGGCTAGATTTATGTTTAGTTACCCGAGATCCATGAGAGGAAGACGAAGACCTGGAAGACGCCGATGCCACGGAGGCTGCATCGGAGGGAAAAAGGGTGCTAAGTTTAGCAGCTCGGTTCTGCTGGCCCCTTTTCGACATCATCCCACAGGCAACACGCTCTGAAATAGAGTGGTCAGGACCTAAACATTTGAGGCACCACTCAAGGGTGTCGGTGACGGAGATGGTACCGCCACACTTAGAACACTTTTTAAAACCCGAAGCGTATTTTCCCATTCTGAAGGAAAAGGTGGGCCTAGTGCCCAAAATGGCACGTGGCACCTGAAGAGAAAATTACTTGAAAGACTCCAGAAGAAAGGGGGGGGGGGTTGTTGTTTTTTTTAAGAAAAGAAATAACCACCACCGGTGGTACAGGTGTAGCATCGAGGGAAGGTAGACGCAACCACAAAAAAGAAGAATAGAAGGGATTTTTTTCTGCAGTGACAGGATGTGCGACCTGTCGGCTCCTTGGAAAATGAAGAACTGGAGAGGGACAGTTGGGAAAGGCGGGAAGGCAGCACGCAGGCGCTATAGAATGCTCCCAAAAGCTTTCCTATTGGACGCTGGGGAGCGTTCCTGCGCAGGCTCCGTCGGTAGCGACAATACCCATATGTGAAGACTACATTCCTGCTAGTTCCTGGAGATCTACACTTTCTCCAGGAACAAGCAGGAAGTCAGTCCTTGCATATGGGACTCCCTAGCTACAGGTTATTTAAAGTCTGTAAGGAAAACACATGGTCATCCTCCAGGGGAGCCGTGAGCAACAGCAATTGAGTCCGTAGATACAGACTATAGTAGGACCTGTGTGTCCGATGGGAACCAATGCTCCGGTAGCCTGAACACAGAAGTGTTGGAGGACAGGAGTTGCCTAGACCCCAAAAGGATTATGGGGCATGGCTTGGCCAAAGGTGCTGTCCCATTGAGACTCCCTCTCCAGGCAGTAATGAGCTGCGAAGGTATGGATTGAAGACCAGGTGGCAGCCTGGCAGATGTCCAGCATCGGGAGAGAGCACAGGTTTGCCATAGCTCTGACAATATGTGCCGTGACACAGTCATCCAGCATGAGCCCAGCCCGTTCATAGGCAAGGGCGATGCATTCTGCCACCCAGGTGGACAGTGTTTGCTTGGTCACCGCTTTCCTCAGTCGACTGGGGTCATAAGAAACAAAAAGCTGAGAAGCTTTGCGGCGGCCCTGCGTACGTTGAATGTAGAAAGACAGTCTCCGCCCTGCTGGAGTGAGGCCTTGGGAAGAAGGTGGATAGCACCACCTCCTGGTTGAGGTGAAAGGAAGATACCACCTTTGGAAAGAATTTAGGATGCATGCGTATCACAATCCTGTTCTTGTAGTATCTAGTATACGGCGCCTCAGCCACTAGGGCTTAGAGCTCGCTGACCCTGCAAGCGGAGGTGAGCGCCACCAGGAACACGACCTTCCACGAGAGGTACCTCAGGTGGTAGGTAGCTAGGGACTGAAATGGCAGGAGGGTGAGTTGCGTCAACACTACATTGAGGTCCCATTCTGTCGCCAGAAGATGGACGGGGGTTTGGACAGTAGGAGTCCCCTCAGGAAGCGGGTCACCAGAGGCTGGACTGAGAGGGGCTTGTCCTTGATAGGATGGTGGTGCACCGCTAGGGCACTGAGGTGTACCCTAATGGAGTTTGACTTGAGCCCGGATTGTGAGGGATGAAGAAGGTACTGTAGTACCATCTGCACTTTAACTGCTGCTTTGCGCACCACACAGAGAATCTGCACCATTTGAATGTATAAACTCGCTTAAGGAGATCTTAAGGGAGGCCAGCAGGATCTCTTCCACTTCTCCCGAGAGGTGGAAAGGGGCTAAGGTTACCCTATCAGCAGCCATGCTGTCAGTGATAGGGACCCCAGGCTTGAGTAAAGAAAAGAGCCCTCCCCTCCTGGGACAAAAGCCCCGGGGAACTCTCCAGGGGGATCGGAGCCTCCACTGACAAATCTGAGGAGCAGTAGGAACCATGGCTGCCTGGGCCACTGTGGAGCCGCAAGGATCAGTGACGCTTTTTGCTAAGAGCCTTGAAAAGGGTCTTGGCAATCAACAGCGTGGGTGGGAAGGCGTACATGAGGCCTTCCAACCACGGAACGCATCTGCCGCTATCCAGTATGGGTGGGGCTAACAGGAGCAGACATGCAGCAACTGGTAATTGTCCGGGCTGACAAAAAGGTCCACCCGTGGGGTCCCCCAGAGTCGGAAGAGCCGGGCGGCCACTCTGGGGTCCAGCTGCCACTTGTGCAGTTGGAGGACTCTGCTCAGTGTGTCTGCCAGGGTGTTGTCCTGGCCTGGTAGGCATACAGCCTGTAGGAGTATTCCCTGACAAATTGCAAAGGAGCAGAATGCCATCGCTTCACGGCAGAGGGTGCGAGACCCCGTGCCCCCCTGCTTGTTCACACAGAACATTGACACTTGACTGTCCGTTTGGATCAGCATCAACTGGTGCCTCAGGTGGTGGGAAAATACTCGGAGGGCTAGATATATTGCCCGAAGCTCCAAGAGGTTGATCTGCTGGTTGCCCTCATCTTGTGACTAGTTGCCCTGGGTGTGAAGTTCCTCGCAGTGGGCTCCCCATCCCAGCAGGGAGGAGTCTATTGTGAGGACCCTTTGGGGACATGGACTTTGGAAGAGCATCCCTGCTTGAAGGTGTTGCGGGTTTTGCCACCAAGTCAGAGATTCCGCCAACTGGTGGGTCACTGAGACTCTATCCTAGAGGCAGCGGTGGCTTGTGTCCACTGGTCTCGAAGGTACCACTGGGCAACCCTCATGTGCAGATGTGCGTCTGAGATGACATGGACCGTGAAGGACATACGGTTGAGTAGGCACAACAAGAGCTGAGCCGTCATCAAAGGACGGTGTTGCATGTCTACGGCCAATTCCCTGAGACGGTCAGCCCGATCCAGGGGGAGGAAGGCCTTTGCCTGAACCGTGTCCAGCTTTGCCCCTATGAACTCCAGACATTGTATCGGGAGGAGGTGGGTAGTTTATCACAAACCCTAGATGTTGCAGGACATGGATGATACATGCTGTAGCTTGCTGCACTTTGGCGGCCGTGCCTCCTTTTATAAGCCAGTCATCCAGAAAGGGGAAGACAAATACCTCTTGGAGATGGAGGTAGGTGGCCACTGCTGCCAGGCATTTGGTGAAGACCCTGGGGTGAACTCCAGGCCGAAGGGTAGTACCCTGTACTGGTAGTGGCCTCCCCCCACCATGAAGTGAAGATACTGCCTATGGTTGGGGTGCATGAGGATGTGGGTATAAGCATCCTTCAGATCCAAGGAACATAGCCAACAGCAATGTTCCAAGGGAGAGCAACTTGAACTTCTTCCTCACCAGGGACTTTTTCAGGATGTGGAGATTGAGGATGGGCCTTAGGCCCCCTGTTCTTTTTGGCACGAGAAAATACCTGGAGTAGAACCCCTTACCCCTGAGATGTTGGAGTATTGGTTCTACCACTTTGTCCTCGAGAAGGCCTGCAAGTTCTTGCAGTAGGAAGTCCCGGTGAAAGGGAGACCTTGGGGTCTCTCCTGTAAAGAAAGGGGGAGATGTCTATACCAGGTGGAGGAGGTAGCCCTGCTTGACCACCTGAAGTACCCAGGAATCGGTAGTGATGGCTGGCCACCTGAAGGCACAGTGGATCAGATGTCCCCCTGTGGGCTGCTGTCCTCCTTGGGGTGGAGAGGCTATGCCCAAGTAGTCAAAAACTCCTCCCAAGCCTGAGGCTTGGCAGCCTTCTGCATACGAGGGCCCTGCCCACATCCCTTGGCCTACTGACCCTGCTGGGGAGCTGGGGAGACCTGAAATTGTTGGTGATTTTTGTAAGCAGCCCCTTTCCTTGGGTAAAAGGACTTTGTGCCCGAGCCCTTTCATCGGGGAGGGCCAGTGGTCTTTTTGGAGAGCCTGGTCCTTGTCACAAACTGTCTCCAACTTGGCAGCCTTTTCCATCATGGGTTTGCCAAAGAGGTTCTCCCCTTGGCATGGACAGGTCAGGTCAGAACACTGGCGTCGGGCACTGATGCCCGCAGCAGCTACTCTAGCCACCAACTCAAAGCCGTCAGACTGCTCGAGTCATGAATTTAAAGTACTAATGGACAGCTTTGGCCAGGTTCTTGAACTGCTGCAGGGGTTCCTCGGAGAGATCAGCAGAGAACCCGGCAAGCTCCTTTGCCAGGTCTCTCCAGTACATGCCCATGTAGGCATGGATCTGGCCGAGGAGCATCAAGCCCTGGTAGCACTTTCTGCCAAGAGCATCCAACTGTGCAGGCCTCCCTATCTGGGGGCACCGAGGAGTGCATCTTCTAGCTCTTCAGCAGACACATGGCCGACTCCACCACCATGGAGTAATGTGGCAGCTGTGTTTCGGCTTCTGTGGACCACATACAGCGAGTTGAGCCACTTGCTTCAGATGGGCACTGACGCCGGTGTTTCCCACATATGGAGCGTTAGCCGTTCCAGGATGGGTGGAATGGGCACTGTAAGCGATTCCCTCTGTGGGGCCTTGTATTGGAGGATTTCTAATTCCTCCATCCGAGGGGTCCTCCGATTCTGTTGGGAATGCTAGAGCCTTTGATATGTCCAGCACGAAGTCAACGAATGCCATGTCCTTGGGCAGGAACAGATTTACTTTTTTATTTTATTTATTTATTTATTTATTGTTTATACCACACTCTTTAGAATCAGTGTGGTTTACATGTATACTAACAGGTACTTTTTATTCCCTTGTCCCCGAAGGGCTCACAATCTAAGTGTACCTGAGGCAATGGAGAGTTAAGTGGCTTGCCCAAGGCCACAAGGAGTGGCCATGGGACTAGAGACCCCAGTCCCACTGGCCTGAGTTTGCTTGTCCCCATGCAGGAATTGAACCCCCGGCCTTCCGGCCTGAGGTAACCTGTCTCAACCACTCAGCCAACTCGTCCCTACTACAGATGCCGGGGCTCGAAGGTTGGCGAGTCCGAGGGGATGTCGTGGTGGTGACGGGTGTCTGGGGGACTCCTCGTCCTCCCATGCCAAGTAGTCGGTCGAAGGGTGGCTCGTGGGCTCCAGGCCTGAGCCCTGCCTGCGTCCCTCGGAGGTCCTGCAGGTAGTGCCATGTGCACTAGCCAGGGAAGAGCTTGGTCCCGTGGAATGGGACTTGGATCTAGACCTTGGCCGAGGATCGACTCGAGGCCATATGGTCTCAAGGATTGGCTCAGACTCCGAGGACGTCCACTACATCGAGGGCCCGATTGTCTGGGCAGAGGAACCAGTTCTACCGGACAGCAATGCCCGCTGCTGGTCCATGAAGGCAGACAGGCTGCACTCCAGGGCAGCCATTCTAGTTTCCAGTCCAGAAGGCTCCGCAGCTGTCAGCGTGGGCACTGAGGAACTCAGGCCTGGTGCCGGTTCCCTCAAGGGGGAAGAGTCCTCAATGAGGATAGGTTCGGGCAACTGAGGTCAACCTTAGTGGGTTGCTCCTGCTCCGAGCCCTCGGACGAGCATCATGGACTGCAGGATCCGGCTCGAGGCTTACCCGCTTGATGGAACAGTCCAGGGACGCTGCCTTTGAGGGTTTCTTCTTCTTCCTGTGTTCCCTCAAGGGAGACCCTCTCTCTGAAGACCCATGGCATCAACTGGGGTCCACAGGGGCGCTGCAGGAGTCCGTAGCTTCAGATGGGCCTTAGCCTTCGGAGGCTCCAGGGACTCCGGGAAAAGCTAGATATGCTGCTGGTGGCTCTTAAGAGCCTTGGAAGACATCTTTTTACAGAGACTGCAGGCTGCACGGTCATAGTCTGGCCCTAGACAACATAGGCAGCAGTCATGTGTGTCGGTAAGGGACATGATTTTGTACACTGATCACACTTCTTAAAGCCACTGGTAGCCATGGGGAAAAAAAGGACCCCAAGCAAGGTCAAAGACCTGCAGTACTGCCAGTTGGAAAAAAGGCACACCAAGGAGAAAAAAAGTATATGGACCTGAGACTCTATTCCGGAGCAGCAGGCTCGGGTGGCGGGAAGAGTACCGGTGCACAACTGGAAGAGTATAAAACTCGGGTACAAGATAATCAGACGTCCATCTGTTTTCCCTCCAAAAAAGTTGAAGGGCTCCACGGAAAAAAAGGAGTGAGCAAGATGGCGCCCTTGGGTGGGAAGGGCACCAAGCACGTGTGGTGGCATCTCCCAAAGGCCTTCTTTGAAAGCTGGGGAGATGCTTCCGCACAGGCTTTGTTGGTGCCAACGTCACCCATATGCGACTTCCTGCTTGTTCCCAGAGAAAGGTAGTTACTCACCTGTAGTAGGTGTTTTCTGTGGAGAAGAGGAATAACTCCTCACGTATGGGCAATATCTCTGTAGGAGCCCCATGTGGGAATGCTCCTCAGCTTCTATTGGAAAGCTTTTGGGAGGCTCCACCATGCCTGCATGCCTCCTTCCCACCTGCCGCCGTGATGCCATCTTAAAGCAGTCTGATAACATAGCTGTAGTTGAAGACAACTCCTCAGGGAGGTGAGAGGGTTGTGAAGACTTATTCCTGCTGTCCATGCAGAACACCTGCTACAGGTGAGTAACTACCTTTTCTCCGTGGACATGCAGGAATGAGTCCTTACATATGGGACTCCCAAGCTCCAGGCTACCAAAAACTGAGGAGGCCACCGAGAACCCTACTGTAAGAGGGGCAAACAACTGCAAACTGGTGAGTAGTCAGAACAACTCAATCACCAATTATGTACAAAATGAGAGAATTTCTCTCAACAGATTCCAAAGTACAGATTGGCCAAAGTTGCTGTCACATCAAGAATCCCCATCTAGGCAGTAGTGAGATGTGAATGCATGGACCAAAGACCCCATTGTAGCCCTGCAGATATCTTCCATGGAGACCGAGCGTAAGTTGGTCACGGACACAGCCATAGTTCTGACGCAGTAAGCTGTGACATGACCATCAAGGCTCAGGCCTGCCTGGGCATAAGCAAAAGAGATGCAGTCTGCCAGTCAAATTGAAAGAGAGCATTAGGAAACAGTAGCCCCTAGCTTATTGGGACAAAAAGAAACAAAAAGCTGGATAGACTTTCTATAGAGCGAGGCAGAACAAACCACAAAAAGCGATTTTGTAGAATCCAAACCTTTATTGGTATCTCAATAGGTTCTACCCTACACGGCCCATGTTTCGGCAGTAGGCCTTCGTCAGATGTTCAAGAACCCTTAATGAGAAACAATCATATTATACATTAAAAACAGAATAATCAATAAATCATAAATAAAAGAACAATTAAATTCATGGAAAGCGTAGTTACTCACCTGTAACAGGTGTTCTCCAGGGAAAACAGGAATCAGTCCTCTCATAAGGGTGACGTTGATGCCAACAGAGCCCTCGTGGAGGCATCTCTCCAGCTTTCAAAGAAAGCCTTTGGGAGATGCCACCACGCATTCTGGGGAACATTCTGGTGAAAGGAGGGGCTCTTCTGAAGGGATGGGCTTCACCTTAATCATGATGGAACCAGACTGCTGGCATTAACCTTTAAAAAGAAGATAGAGAAGCTTTTAAACTAGAAAATAGGGGAAAGCCGACAGTCGCCCAGGAGCGCATGGTTCGGACGAAGGTATCCTTGAAGGATACTACCAAAAGCAGTGAGGTTTCAAAAGAGTATTGTAGCCCAAATGCCCTTGAGTAAGGTGCAGACAGAGCGTAAAGATTCCAAAATACCCATGCCTACCAATAGCCAGATTAATATTAATAAAATACAGTCTCTAAAATGCTTGTATGCAAATGCTAGAAGTCTAAACAATAAGATGGGAGAGTTAGAATATATAGCACTAAATGAGAGTTTAGATATGACTGCAATATCAGAGACATGGTGGAAGGAGGGTAACCAGTGGGACACTGTGATACCTGGATACAAACTATATCGTAATGATAGAACTGATCAAATTGGTGGAGGGGTTGCGCTCTATGTTAGAGAGGGCATCGAGTCAGAAAGGATTGAAGTTTTGCAGGGAACAAAATTTGCTGTAGAATCTCTATGGATTGAAATTCCATGTATGAAGGGGAAGGTGATGGCAGTGGGAGTGTACTATCGACCGCCTGGCCAGAATGAACAAATGGATGATGAAATGCTCAAAGAAATCAAGGAATCTAACAAAAGTCACAGCAGAGTAGTAATAATGGGTGATTTCAATTACCCTGGTATCGACTGGGTCAGTGTTACGGCAGGACAAGCTAGGAAGATAAAGTTTCTAGATGAAATAAATGACTGCTTCTTGGAGCAGCTGGTTCATGAACCGACCAGAGGGGAAGCCATACTGGACCTAGTCCTTAGTGGAACGCCAGATCTGGTGCAAGAAATAAGGGTGTTGGGACCACGTGGCAATAGTGATCATAGCATGATCATGTTTGATTTAATTAGTGGAGGAGGGATAGTAAAGAAATCCACAGTACTACCTTTTAACTTTCAAAAGGGAGATTATGATAAAATGAGGAATATAGTTAAGAAAAAACTAAAAGGAGCGGTTGCAAAGGTTAAAGACTTACAGCAAGCTTGGGTGTTATTTAAAAATACTATCCTCGAAGCCCAGACCAGCTGTATTCCACGCATTAAGAAAAGTGGAAGAAAGTCCAAAAAACTGCCAGCATGGTTTAAAGGTAAGGTCAGAGAGGCTGTTGCTGCCAAAAAAGCATCCTTCAGGAAATGGAAAAAAGAGTCAAACGAAGAAAACTGGAAACAGCACAAGCACTGGCAAATTAAATGCAAAGCATTGATAAGGCACGCAAAGCGAGAATTTGAGAAGGAACTTGCTATGGAAGCAAAATCATGAAATAAAGACTTTTTCAAGTACATTCGTAGCAAAAGGCCTGTGAGAGAGTCAGTTGGGCCATTAGATGATAGAGGGGTAAAAGGGGCAGTAACAGGAGACAAGGCTATAGCAGACAGACTGAATGAATTCTTTGCTTCGGTCTTTACTGAGGAAGATGTAGGGATGTTACCCAAGACTGAAGTGGTATTTAAAGGTGATACTGCAGAGGAATTGAGAGAAATATCGCTACACCGGGAAGATATATTACAACTATTTGATAAACTGAATAGTAGCAAATCACCTGGACCGGATGGTATACATCCAAGAGTGTTGAAAGAACTGAAATATGAGATTGCGGACCTGCTATTGGTAATCTGTGAACTTTCATTAAAATCATCTGTAATACCTGAAGATTGGAGGGTCGCCAACATAACACCAATCTTTAAAAAGGGTTCCAGGGGTGACCCGGGAAATTACAGACCAGTGAGTCTGATGTCAGTACTGGGGAAAATGGTAGAAACCATCATAAAGAACAAAATTACACAGCATGTAGATAGTCATGGCCTAATGGGAGACAGCCAACATGGCTTTAGACAAGGAAGATCTTGTCTTACTAATTTGATATGTTTTTTTGAAGGTGTGCATAAACAGGTAGACAAAGGTGAGTCGGTTGATATAGTGTATCTGGACTTTCAGAAAGCTTTTGATAAGGTCCCTCATCAGAGACTTTTGGCGAAACTAAAAAGTCATGGGATAGGAGGCAGTGTACTATTGTGGATCAGGAACTGGTTAAAAGATAGAAAGCAGAGGGTAGGGCTAAATGGCCAATATTCCCAATGGAAAAAGGTGAATAGTGGAGTACCCCAGGGATCTGTACTGGGTCCGCTACTTTTTGACATATTCATAAATGACCTGGAAAAGGGAACAACAAGTGAGGTTATCAAATTTGCAGATGATACAAAACTGTTTAAAGTTGTCAAAACCCAAGAGGATTGTGGAAAACTGCAGGAGGATCTGGATAAATTGGAAGACTGGGCATCCAAATGGCAGATGAAATTTAATGTGGACAAGTGAAAGTTATGCACCTAGGAAAGAACAACCCACACTATAGGTACACAATGCAAGGTTCCACATTGGGAACCACCACCCAGGAAAAAGATTTAGGAGTCATCGTGGGTAACATGTTAAAACCCTCTGCCCAGTGTGCAGCGGCAGCCAAGAAAGCAAATAGAATGCTAGGTATCATAAAGAAAGGGATGGAAAATAAAACAAAGGATATTATAATGCCTCTGTATCGTTCCATGGTACGACCGCACCTTAAATATTGTGTGCAGTTCTGGTCACCGTATCTTAAAAAGGACATAGCATTATTAGAAAAAGTACAGAGAAGAGCCACCAAAATGGTGAAGGGGATGGAAGGCTACTCCTATGAAGAGAGGCTACAAATGTTGGGGCTCTTCAACCTGGAAAACAGACGGCTGAGGGGAGATATGATAGAGGTCTATAAATTAATGAATGGAGTGGAGCAGGTAAACGTGGATCAATTGTTTACACTATCAGAATATAGAAAGACTAGGGGACATGCAATGAAGCTACAGGGTAAACTATTTAAGACAAATAAGCGAAAATATTTTTTCACTCAACGTGTAATCAAACTCTGGAATTTGTTACCGTAGGATGTAGTAAGGGCTGTTAGTGTAGCTGGGTTTAAAAAAGGTTTGGACAAGTTCCTGGAGGAAAGGTCCATAAACCACTATTAAAAAGGGACCCAGGATAATCAATGCTTGACCCAGTACAAGCATTGTGGAACCTGTCTCTTTTGGGGATATTGCTAGGTACGTATGACCTAGATTGGCCGCTGTTGGAAACAGGATACTGGGCTTGATGGACCTCGGTCTGACCCAGTATGGCATATCTTATGTTCTTAAGTCCCCTTCCCGTCCAAGGGTGCCATCTTACTCAGTCAGATGACATAGCTAGAAACGACAAAAGAAAATGGCAAAAATTGTACAGCAACTCCAAGGAGAGGAGGGAGGTTTTGAGGACCGATTCCTGCTGTCCCTGGAGAACACCTGTTACAGATGAGAAACTACGCTTTCTCTAGGAACAAGCAGGAAGTCAATCCTCACATATGGGACTCCCTAGCTACATGCTACTGAGAACCTGTAGAAGAAACACAGCCCAGCCACAAGCAAATCCAAGGGCAGACTCTGAGGATCCCAGTGTCCAGTGAGAACCATGGCTCTAGCAGCATGAACAAGAAGGGTTGGAAGGCAGGAGTTGCCTAAACCCCAAACAGATTATGGAGTACAGCCTGGCTGAAGGCACTGTCCCGTCGGGACTCCCGCTCCTGGCAGTAGTGAGCTGCAAAAGTGTGGACAGAGGACCAGGTGGTGGCCCGGCAGATATCTGCCATAGGGACAAAGCGTAGGCTCACAACCGAAGTTGCCATAGCCCTGACATTGTGCACTGTGATCCAGCAATCCAATGATAGCCCTGCCTGATCGTGGGCAAAGGCGATGCAGTCCGCCACCCAGGTGGACAGGGTCCGCTTGTTGACAGCCTCCTCCAGTCGACTGGGGTTGTATAAAATGAAAATCTGTGAGACCTTGCGGTGGCACAGAGTACATTGCAGGTAGGAGAGGGCCCTTTTGCAGTCCAGAGTATGGAGAACAGTTGCTGCCTTGTCGGCGTGGGGCCGTGGAAAGAAGGTAGGGAGCACCACCTCTTGGTTGAGGTGAAAGGCGGATACCACCTTTGGGAGAAACCTAGGGTGAGTGCGAAACACAACCCTCTTCTTGTAGAACCTGGTGTAGGGTGGCTCGGCCACCAAGGCCTGAAGCTCACTGCAGGCAGAGGTGAGCGCCACCAGGAAAGCAAACTTCCAAAATAGGTAAAGCAAACGACAGGTAGCCAAGGGTTCGAAGGGTGGTTTGGTAAGCTGTGTCAGTACCACTTTGAGATCCCATTCCGCCGGAAGTGGCCGGATGGGAGGTTTAGAGAGCAATATATATAACTGCCTAAGGGGAAACTATTACAAACAATTAATAAATACCCTTAGTAACTACCAAACATGCACCACTAACTTCAAAACTACTAATATTACTGTTATAAACTTAGAATTTCATAAATTCAATATGACAATAGCGACCTCAGGATGGCCTTACCCCTACATTTGGCGAAATTAATCACCATAGGGAGATGGCAGACGCTCTCATCATAGGTCTAGAGCCTTATTTTTTACCAAATATATATCCTTTATTTGAATTCACCTCAATATAATTATTATACATCCACAAAAGTACTTTTTAGGATACTTCAAAACTAAACAACACAAACAAAATTAAAAAGAAGCGTCTGCACTTCTACGTGGTATATGGATACTGGAACTCATAAGATGCAATCCAATTTACCTATAACAAGACAAAGGAAAATTCTCAAAAGTCCGCATTTCTATACATTCAGTGAAAATATATGATCACTTATCTGAGCATCTTCTAAGTCCAGCACATATCTACAACTACTACTACCCATTTATAAAGCGCTACCAGGAGCACGCAGTGCTGTACAATGAAAATACAAAAAGACAGTCCCTGCTCAAAAGAGCTTACAATCTAAAAAGACAAAGCAAGAAAAGGAGTAGAAAAAGATAAGAACAAGGGCAAAGAGACAAGAGCAGGAGAGACAGGACAAAGGAAAGAGGTAAGAACAAGTTTAAGAGGAAGAAAGGTGAAATAAGAGGGGAAGGAAGGAGAACAGCAAAATCAAGAGCCAAAGGAAGAGGCGAAAAGATGAGCTTTTGAGTTTGAAGAGGGGCAAAGAAGATGCCTGACGTATAGACAAAGGAAGTTTATTCCAAGCGTAAGGAGCAGCAAGGTGAAAAGAGCGGAATCTGGAGTTGGCAATAGAGGAGAAGAGCATAGCAAGAAGCAACTGGGAAGAAGAACGGAGTACACGAGGGGGGAAATAGGTAGAAATGAGAGAAGAAAGGTACTGAGGAGCCACAGAGTGAATGCACTTATAGGTCAGAAGGAGAAGCTTAAAGTGAATACGGAAACGGATAGGGAGCCAGTGAAGAGATCTGAGGAGAGGAGTGATGTGGGCAAAATGAGGCTGACGGAAAATCAAATGGGCAGCGGAGTGCTGAGTAGACTGAAGAGGGAAGAGATGAGACTGAGGGAGACCAGCAAGAAGGAGGTTACAATAATCAAGGCGGGAGGCGATTAGGGAATGGATGAGGGTTTTAGTAGTGAGCTCAGACAGAAAGGGGCGGATTTTGCCAATGTTGAAGAGAAAGAAGCGACAGGTCTTAGCGATGAGTTGGATATGAGAGGCGAAAGAGAGCGAAGAGTCAAAAACAACACCCAAATTGCGAGCAGATGAAACGGGTTGGAGAACAGAGCCATCAACAGAGACTGAAAAAGAAGGAGAAAGGGAAATTTTAGGAGAAAAAACGAGAAGTTCAGTCTTGGCCATGTTCAATTTCAGGCGACGATGGAACATCCAGGCAGCAATGGCAGAGAGATAGCAAGAGATCCGGGACTGGAAAGCAGATCTGATATCAATGGTTGAGCGCTGCTTATCTCAATAATAACCGCAACCCCGGTAAACAGACAGCCCAAGCCTAAGCCTAAGCCCAAGCCGTCGGTCTCCACGGCAAGCTATCCAACAAAAGCTTTTGTTTCGCCAAATAGGCTTCTTCAGGGATTAACACTACAATTGCTTCACCAAACACTAAGAATATCTTCGAGCATACAACATGCTTCTCATTACCATATCCCCAGCGTCTGATGTCAGCTGTTTTTAAACCAAACCACCACCAATAGAATCATTCACGAAAAGATTGACGTCATCTATTCAACTAACTTTATTCCCATCCCTATACACTAGGAGTAGCCTAGTGGTTGGGGCAAGGTACTTCAGGCCGGAAGTTCAAATCCCACTAGAGGACAGCAACCTTGGGCCGGAAGGACTGGGGTTTCTAGTCCCACAGGTGCTCCTTGTGGTCTTGGGCAAGCCACTTAACCCTCCATAGCCCATGTTCCCTGTAAATAGTTATCTCCAAGTTATAATACCCTGCTCAATGTAATTTTCAGTTTGTTCAATGTAAACCGCACTGATGCAGAATAGAGCGGTATATAAGAGAATGTAAATAAAATAAATAAATAAATAAACTACAAAGAAAACACAATTAAAGATTTTACTTTTTTAAAAAATAATAAAAAGAGAAGGAGATCGGAACTTCAGAGATACCCAACTCAGCTTCACATAAATAATATCCAATCGATTTTATCATTCAACCCATATGGGTCTAAAGTATTTAATTCAAAAATCCATTTCTGCTCCTTTTGTAATACTATATGTCCTCTGTCTCCTCTTCGAATATTTAAAGGAGCATACTCTAATACTGTACATCGTAGATATTCAAAGATGTGATTAGAAGATACACAGTGCTGTACTAAGGGCATCTCAATTTTTGCTTTGTTGATGCTGTATTTATGTTCTGCTAAACGTGTCCGTAAAGGGCATGTAGTTTTCCCAACATAGAGCTTAAGACATGGACACCATAGTGCATAAACTACAAATGAAGTATTGCAAGTTGTTTCACATTTTAATGGATAATTTTTATGCAAATATTTAGTGCAAATCTTATCCGCCATAACTGGACAATACGAACAGTGACCACATTTTATATGTCTAAAGACGCCCGTCGACACTTGCTGTCGAGACACAGCCGGACATAACCAGTCTTTCAGATTTTTACCTCTACTATATGCTACACGGAGTGAACTCTCTGATAGCTTAGGGTGAGTCATCAAAAGACCCCATCTTTTACGTAGTGCAGCCACTATGCGATTCGATAAACTAGAGTAAGGCATAACACAAGTAATAGGTGACAAAGAGGTTGTACTACTCAAATCTAGACTCGTAGATTTTGACATAAGGAGCCATTCACAATGATTGTACTTTGCTCTTTTATAGGCTTTCTTCAAAACCGAATCTGGATAGCCACGTTCTTGAAATTTAGTTATCATAATTTTTGCCTGCATTTCAAACTCCTGTGTTGTAGAACAGATGCGGCAGCAGCGGAGCAACTGAGAGTATGGCAAACTGCATTTAAGATGATCTGGATGAAAACTAGAATAATCCAAAAGTGTATTTTTATCTGTAGGTTTAGTGTAAATTGTAGTAGAAAATCATTCTATATCCTTAACAACTTTAACATCCAAAAAATGTAGAACAGATTCTTGAATATTGATTTCAAACTTTATGTTACTATTACAGCCATTTAAATAGGCAAAAAACTCATTCAAAAGATCTCTAGATCCTCCCCATAACAGAAAGATATCATTAATATATCTGTACCATTTCAAAATATACGGTGCATAAATAGAGGGATATACCCATCTAGTTTCAAAATAATGCATATACAAATTGACTAGAGACGGTCCAAAGGTTGCTCCCATCGCGGTACCTGAAATTTGTTGGAAAAATTCTTGCCCTGTGGGTACCGGGAGCCCATTTTGAAGATATGTCTCTGTCGAATTGGAGGAGGATAGCATCTATAATTGCCAGTTGTCCAGTTAGGTTTCACAACCTTAATGCTCAAAAATTTGAGATTGGAGATTTTTTGTTCTTTTTGCAACCCAATGCTGGACCAATGACTTCTGTTCTACTTTTCTCTTCAAACAGCTGTGGTGTTCTATGATTCTAGTTCTGATGTTACGACTTGTCTCCCCCATGTATAGGAGTTTGCAGGGGCACAAAACAATGTATATCACATGATCCATTTTGCAATTTGAAAGGTCTGTCAAATAGTGCTTCTTGTGTGTAGTGGGATGGATAAAATACTGGTCGGGTGAGTGCCAAAAGGTGATTTGCGCTGCTTCTCTCAACCTTTGTCCTAGAGCACTTGGAAGGCTTAGAATATAAGAACATAGGATATGCTATACTGGGTCAGACCAAGGTCCATCAAGCCTAGTATCCTGTTTCCAACAGTGGCCAATCTAGGTCATATGTACCTAGCAGTTTCCCCAAAAAACACAGGTTCCACAATGCTTGTACTGGGTCAAGCATTGATATCCTGGGTCCCTTCTTAATAATGGTTTATGGACCTTTCCTCCAGGAACTTGTCCAAACCTTTTTTAAACCCAGCTACACTAACAGCCTTTACTACATCCTCCGGTAACAAATTCCAGAGTTTGATTACACGTTGAGTGAAAAAATATTTTATTTTTATTAGTCTTAAATAGTTTACCCTGTAGCTTCATTGCATGTCCCCTAGTCTTTCTATATTCTGATAACGTAAATAATCGATCTACGTTTACCCGTTCCACTCCATTCATTAATTTATAGACTTCTATCATATCTCCCCTCAGCCGTCTCTTTTCCAGGTTAAAGAGCCCTAACCTTTTTAGCCTTTCTTCATAGGAGTATCCTTCCATCCCCTTTACCATTTTGGTGGCTCTTCCCTGAACCTTTTCTAATAACTCTATATCCTTTTTAAGATACGGCGACCAGAATTGCACACAATATTCAAGGTGCGGTCTCACCATGGAACGATAGAGAGGCATTATAATATCTTTTGTTTTATTTTCCATTCCTTTCCTTATGATACCTAGCATTCTATTTGCTCTCTTGGCTGCCACTGCACACTGGGCCGAGGGTTTTAACATGGTATCCACAATGACGCCTAAATCTTTTTCCTGGGTGGTGGTTCCTAATGTGGAACCTTGCATCGTGTAACCATAGTTTGGGTTGTTATTCCCTAGGTGCATAACTTTGCACTTGTCCACATTAAATTTCATCTGCCATTTTGATGCCCAGTCTTCCAATTTATCAAGATCCTCTTGCAATTTTCCACAATCCTCTTGGGTTTTAACTTTAAATAGTTTTGTGTCATCTGCAAATTTGATAACGTCACTCGTTATTCCACTTTCCATGTCATTTATGAATATGTCAAAAAGCAGCGGACCCAGCACAGATCCCTGGGGTACACCACTATTCACCTTTCTCCACTGGGAAAATTGGCCATTTAGCCCTACCCTCTTCTTAAACACTGGCGGGTTTCTGGTACTTGACATCCAGAAAAATAGCCACAGCCAAGTCAAAGGGCTCGCCAAAAAGGCAGAGTGCCACTGCAAGGAGAAAAAACGATCAGCAGAGAAAAAAAAAGGAACAGCGAAACCACAATCAACAGGCAAAATGAAGGTAAAGGCCAAAACAGGGACAAAACCCAGCGCAAACACACCCCCGCAGGGGAGAAGGAAAGATTACCAAGTGGAGAAGAGTGGAATATGCACTCAGTCTAAAAACGTGGTTTAGGAAAGATAACGCTTTTCTTTATTTGTAGTACAAAAAACTGAGAAATTCTGCCAAAACGACCCGACACAGGCCGTGTTTCGTATACCTTCTTCAGGGGTGACAAGGCGTACTAGGGTCATAAATATGAACAAAAAATGGTTAAAAATTATAATGCAACTAATAAATATAAAAACAAAATTACATAAATAACCTTATATGATGATCATACAAACAGCAAAAAAAACCCTGATGAATTAAATATAATGAATACTAAAACATACATATAATCATACAAATATGGATGAAAACTAATTAACAGACAGATGTCAGAAACAGCATAAAAGACAAACAATCGTTCTAACATTGTTTTTAATTAATTTCTATGTTGAATTTGATACGAGTTTTGCCAATGGAGTTTTTATCAATGAATCCATCAGTTTTTTTGCTGTTTGTATGATCATGTAAGTTTATTTATGTAATTTTACCATTCGTTCATACACTTGGTTTTAACCGTTTTTAATTGTTCTTATTTACTTTGTTTTAATTTACTTTGTTTATTTTGCTTTCTTTGGTGGAAGAGTGGAATTTGTCCATAGGGCTCTGCAGAAAATGAAAGACTGCTTTAAGATGGCGCCACAGCGGCATGCGGGAAGGAGGCACACAGGCAAACTGGAGCCTCCCATAAGCTTCCAATAGAAGCTGGGAATTGTTCCTGTGCATGGCTCTGTTGGGGTCATTACTCATATGCGAGAACTCATTCTTGCTTGTCCACAGAGAATCTACATAAATCACAGACATCAGATGGGAATGGAGCACTGACTCATTCACTGCAGCTGGATAGACAACTCGTGCATGCCTACCTTCCAGCGTGTGCAGAAGTTTTCCGGTTGCAATATCAAAAATATTGATGATGCCATCAATTGCACCACTGGCCAAATATTTTCCATCTGGGCTCTGTGATGATAAATAAATGACAGAGATAAATTCCCCATAAAAAAATATTGGGCATTTCCATAATTTATGTAACATCAACCATGGCCTTACAATTCATTTATCTATGCACTCAAAGTTATGCTTCATTAAAAATTATAATTCTAAATGCATTTCTGGTCCCCTCAGTCTGCATGCTATAC
Organism: Ichthyophis bannanicus; assembly: GCA_033557465.1. NCBI lineage: Eukaryota > Metazoa > Chordata > Amphibia > Gymnophiona > Ichthyophiidae > Ichthyophis > Ichthyophis bannanicus. The sequence goes on along the minus strand of CM066033.1, from coordinate 656,089,529 downwards.
GCCATCACTTGTAAGATACCTGCTTGTAAATGTCAGCTGTCCTCCCTTCCTTGGAAATGGAGGAGCAACATTAAACACAAAACATCTGCCAATTAGCCATTCCCACGATCCCCAGGAAGGAGAGACCTCCCTGTGCATCACACCTGACTCTGCACTGATAAAAAGGAGAAGTCCTTACATAAGCAATGCTGAGGATAAACTTCCCTCTGGTGTCCAAAGAGTGTTCCTTTTTTCCAGACTCAACACCAAAAATGTTCACTTTGCCCACATGGCTTCCTGTAGCTAGATACTGAGAATCAGGTGAAAAAGCCAGTGACCAGGCATCAACTGTAGGGCAAACAGCAGACATTAATTCATAAAGGGCCTACTGATTCCATGCAGAAAATAGGTAAGTAAGGCTGCAAGGCATACAGAGCTCTCACCAGGGCCGGCATCCATGGATTTGATCTGCTTGCCGTTTTCCAAGTCCCAAAGGCGAATGTGGGCATCAAGAGAGCTAGAGGCTGCGATGGTCCCTGTATGATTAATATCCACACATACCACTCCCAGCTGATGTCCTTCTAGATTCCAGCGTAGATCTAAACGCTCATCCGTCCTTCCAGGGAGAAGAACAAGAATCAGCTCAGCATCAGGCTGCCACATTGCAAGAATTATACAAGAGAAGGCTATGACTGCACAGGAAAGTTTCGCCGACATACACATGGTAGGGATAATTTTCTAAAGGGTTTTCTATGTGTAAAGCATGTTCTACAGATAGAAAAAGCCTTTTATAGAATTGTGTGACCATGTGTGTGCATACAAAGTACATTCACTAAGAGACTGCACTATATGCAGTTCTATAGGCACTGCATGTATGCATTCCCAGGGGCAAAATCTGGATGCAATAAAGATGGAGTTGCAATGTAAACATATAGTTTATAAATTATACGAGTGGAGCAGTAGCCTAATGGTTAGAGCACTGGCTTGGGAACCCAGAGACCAGGGTTCAATTCCCACTAGCAAATCACTCAACTCTCCATTGCCTCAGAAAAATACAAGTTATCAATATCCCTGTTTAATGTACATTACCAAGTTTAAGTTACAATGTAAACTGCTTTGATTGAAATGATAAAGCGGTATATAAAACCCGTTAAATAAATAAATAAATAAATAATGTGGGCATCTACAGAGTATATGCACAGATTTATGCCATTTCAGGTGGTGTGCATTACTGGGGCTTGTTGCGAGAATCCATTTTATACATGGGCACCTACGTTGCCTTTACCAAATAGGTGTCCTTTTGGAACCTGGACACAGGCATCTTGTCATAAAATTATCCCAAAGTGTACAGAGTATTACCTTAACAGTTATCTATATATGCATCAAATATTAATCAATGCAAAGGAAAAGGGTTCATGTAACTAATATGGTGACATTTTACCAGATGTCCTTTCCTTGAGTCCAGCTATACCAGTCCAGACAAATAGGTTGTATTCCCCTACCAGCAAATTGGTGGAAACAGAAGCCAATGAAATGCCCAGGTTTCAATGACATCACTCCCATACCTCTATCAGCCTGAGCCACTAGACGGAACCGCACTGATTTAAAATAGCGTGGTATATAAAATCAAATAAATAAATAAATCTCAGTATTCATCCCAAAGCATATGGGAAAGCATGGCAAACCTCTTACAACTTCAACATGGGCAACAATGATGAATCAAACAGTCAAAAAAACATGTAGAAAACTATGTATATGAGAAATTGACCAAAAGGCTGTTGGTAGGAAATGAACCTGCAAAGTCAAGCAGAAAAACCTAGTGGAATAAGTTACCACTGCAGAATAACAGAAAACACAGTTCCAGCGGCCAGTCCCCTTCCGTATCATCCTGCTAGACCAGTCCAGACAAGTGGGTTGTACCAAAGTTATGCCTCCACTGGGCAAGAAGACGACACAGCAGTTTGCCAAACTTTGGAGCCAAAGGCCATATTCGCCAGAGTGTGGACATCCAAGCTGAAATGCTTGACAAAAAGTGGAAAGTGATGAACACAGTACCACCCGACAATGTCTGAAGGGGCTACAGAGCTATGCTATGCCCCCCGAGGACACTGGCACCTGAGAAAAATGGGCACATGCACCCTCCAGAAGCAGCTGGCTCTGTAACAGATATGCCAAAGCAAATGCCTCTGTGATCCAGCATCCTAAGGTAAACTCAGCTGTTGTGACACCCTTGCAAGGGGCAGCAAACAGCATAAAAGATGATTGGACTTACGAAAAGTAAGCAGTAACTTCCAAGCCACGGAGACACATCCTACAGACATCCACAAGGTGGAGATCCTATCTCTCCCTCTACACTGCTCCTCAGAGGAGGGGGGCAAGCAAACCACCTGGTTCACATGAAAAGGAGGTATCACCTTGGGCAAAAGGAAGGCACAAGCCAAATGGAAACGACTTCCTCTGAAAAGATGGTTTCCAGCAAGAGAGTGCCTGCCACTCGGAAATGCATCTTTCCAAACAAATCATGACCAAGAAAATAGTCTTGAGAGTACTGTATCTCGGAGCAGCACACTTCAGATGCTCATGGGCACTGACACCTAAACCCTGAGCACCAGACAGAATATCCAAAAGGGAGGATGCAGATGCCAAACCCCTTGAAGAAACATCTGGGTGCAGGACTGAAAACATTCCAGCCACCGGACTGCTAAAATAGGACAACTCTGCCACCTAGACTTTCAGAGAGATAAGGGAGAAAACCCTTTTTCCAGACCATCCTGCAGAAGACCAACAAAGCTGGCACCTTGGCAGATTTAAGAACAAGCTGTTGTGCGCCACATCCATACTCCAAGAGATACCAGGCTTGCACACATGCCAGGCAGGTACAGCCCCTCCAGGCTCTGAGCAGCATGGAAACTATTGCAGGAGAATAGGGCTTATGCGACAGCCGACCCTCTTCAAGAGCCAAGCCGTAAGTGAGAAGGGAGCTGGATCATTCAGGACAAACGACCTCTGATGCAACTGGCTCCAAATAGGGCAGATAGAGCAGAGGAACCCACAGGAACTGCATCAGGTCCCTAAACCACTCTCCTCGTTCAATCCAGTGCCACCAGTACAATCCAGCCCGTTTAGTGCTTCATGCGCTGAAACACATGCCCCAACAACAGTCATGGAGGAAGCGCATATAGCGGTCATTGTCATGGCCAGGACTGAACCAGGGCGACAAACCCTTGGACCCAGTTTCTATGTGGCAAGTGCAGCAATGGCACACTTGAGACTGGAGTGGGACACTTTTAACTCCACTCCGGGATGACCCCAACGATAGAGAAGCATCTTAAAAACACCTGACAACATCCACTCCCTGGGATCAAGAGAGTGACGACGGAAGAAGTCCACTTCCACATTGACCATCCGGGCAATCTGCCAAGTTGACAGAGCTAGGAGGCTCATCTCCGCCCAGGCGAACCAGAGAGTCATCTCCCAGACCACTCCTGCACAGCTTGATGATTGACAGATGCCAAAGCTGTGGCATTGCCCTTGAACAATCTCACCACCTAGCCCTTGACCAAGGGTGGGAAAACACAAGAAGGCCTGTCAGATAGCCCTTACTTCGAGCTGGCTGATGGACTACACTTCCTGCATGCAGCAGTTCCAACAACCGTGTGTCGTTCAGACTGAACAAAGGCTTCCCTGCTTGTAAGAAAGGCACCCGACGCCAGAAGAATCCACAAGTGATATCTAGTGGCATGCCCTCCGTCAAATAATGTGGGCGTAGCTGCCACCTCAAGCTGGCTCTCTCAGCTGGAGCAGGAGCCTGAGCTCGAGCTCTGGTTGGGAAAGACTGCCGGAGCAGCCTCATATGAGCATGCCCATGGCACCAGTTGATTGCTGCTGCCATTGAGCTGAGAAGTTGGGGAGAATCCAAAACCCTGGGAGCCTGTTGAGAACTGCACAGTTCAAGTAATTCCAACTATCTCCGCACTCGTTCTCTTCTGGGAGGAGGACTCTGCCCACTCAAGCATCAAGCCATGCTCCCAGGGACTGGGGAGGCGCCAACAGACACTTTCCCCGATTGACCACCCAGCTGAGGCCTTCCAGAAGGGTACCACTTAGGCCGAAACCAGAGAGGCCTTTGACAGAGAACAGGCTCAGATGAGCCAGTTGTCCAGGAATGGGTGTACGCATAGTCCTTAGCGCCACAGCACAGTAGCTATCTCCACCATGATCCTAGAGAGCATCTTCGGGGGAGGGGAGATATCAAGGGTAGGCGAACTAACGTCATGAGCCAAACATGGCAAAAACACAGACATCTCTGTTGATCCTCCTGGATCAGGATATAAACACAAGATTCAGCCAAAACAGAAGCCAGAATCTCCTCTTTTTTTTTTTTAAAACAGCGATCTTTGGGTTAGAAGGCATGCAACTTGCAGAAAAGCCGTCACATTTCAGAAGCTAGAAACTATCAGCAAATCACCAATTCCAGAGCTGCCGGAGATGAAGAACCATGCTTTCTATAGGCCAAACAATGTCACCTAGACGAAGACATAAGAGTGTTACAACAGCACGCGTTAAGTCACAGTGGCCCGAAGAGCATGCATTAACTGTGCTTTTACTACAGCATGCATTACAGGTGTTAGGGTAGGATTGCACATAGGAGCTGCTTGAGTAGAATGCGTTCAAGGGCCGCACAACCTCCAGGTGCGCAATAAAAGAAAAAGCTATTAATGCATGCAGAAAACGATGGGAAACCCCTACCCAGTGCCAACAGTCACCCGTCTACCCTGAATTGCACCCCGTACAGACAGAATCAGGAGCCCCCAACAAGGACAATGATGAGGTCAAGCTTGGTACTCACCCCGAGAGCCCCAGGCAGAGATCCAGGTTCACCTCTACTCCCTGGAACTGTTTGGCTGGCTTTGCAGCACTGCGTGTGAGGTGGCTGGCAGGCAGATCCCTCCACAATCTTTGGGAGAGAACAGAGGGGACAGAGGAGAGGGAAGGGTATTGAAGTTGTGTGAGGCAGTTTTACTCCTCCAAATCCTTCCATTTTCTGGCTGCTCAACAGGCCCTTATCCAAGGTAAGAGTGTGAAGCTGAACCAATGTTCCCTCCTCCTATGACTACCAAAAAGAACACAGTCTAGTGGAGCCTCCCACGTCATGCACCAGTGAGAGATCAGCCCGCAGGCTGTCATTCACAAGCATTTTAAATCAATCTTTTTCCTCTCAAATCCTCAGAATTTTCTTCAGAGAGGAGAAAATCCATCTATCATCTGCTGGAGACAGGAGAATACCGAGGTGCCCTCTGGTGGCTCAGGCTGATAGAGGCATGGGAGTGATGTCATTGAAATCTGGGCATTTTATTGGTTTCTCTCTGCACCAATCTGCTGGTAGGGGAACACAACCCATTTGTTTGGACTGGTCTAGCAGGAGAATATGTAATTATCATCATCATTAACTAAATGAATTACTGACTCACCATTTCCAGACTTTGACCAGATCATCTAAAGAACCTGTGATGATAGTCTCCGAGTCATCCTTCTCATTCCTTTTCCAGGCCACAGACCAGATGGCATCATCATGAGCTATATAAGAAGGAAATATATATATTTAAATATTAGAACAATATTATTCAGCAGTATGGCATTCTTACACAGAAAATTCCCTGCACTCACTAACCAGCAGCACAGAGCAATGAGTAAAACTTAAAAACAGAATGGTCCTCTGCTCAGCCAAAGATGTAGACTTCCAAAATGACATTTAAAGCTAGCAAGCGCCCTTCCAAGGGGTTGCTACTTGCAAACTGACATTTAAAGAGACGCCTGCTGAAACATTTAAGAAGATAGCTATATTCAAAATTAGTGTATGCCTGTAGTCTTAGAAGGGAAGCATAAAACGATACTCCATTAAAAATTACTATGAAATCTTCTGGTGCAGCGATAGCTGAGTAAAGGATAAAAGCGGACAATTATAACCTGATTTTCTTCTTTAAAACACAATCAGCACCTTGAACATGATAATACCAAAATGTATTTATGGACAAATTATACTCCATGTCATTGCAAGCAAACTACTTAATATTGGGACCAAGAAAAGGACAGAAAAACAAAAAGGTGTCTCAGCCCACTAACTCAACATATGCTGTAAGACATGGAAGCAACTTTCTGCTCAATTAAATCATATGCCACAATTCTCAAAATCTTGGTGAAATAAAATAAAATAATTTCAAGCCTCCACAAATTCCCTAACTTCTCAGAAGATGCATTACCAGGAGCCCCACAGTGTTTCAAAGGGAGCACAACATAAAATTCACTAAGAGCAATTGGTGAATTGCTGTACATCTCTTAGCGGGAGAGAATAAAGTTCCCTCCTCAAGTCTCATAGAGTACCTTCACATGATGACCCCGTTGTATAACATCTATTCTAAATCTCAGCAAGGTGACACTACAATTGAGGTATGGTAGGAAAGAAAAAGCTAAATACATACTGGCCAAATGTCACCCATAATGAAAAGGTGCTCACCCATAGCTTATGCACTAAGACTAACAATAGTGCTGCGATAATGCAGACACTGCAGATTTAGATAACATCCCTGCTATAGAAAAAAAGGCCATGGTAGATATGTTCATGGACCCAATGTGGCAGGAGACAAGCCACAGAAATTAACTAGTCAATCCTCTTTAACTTTTTCATTAAGTGGACTTCTGCAGATAATGTACTGCTACTTTTATGCTATAAAAGGGGACTGCTACGTCTGGAGAGAGATCTGCAATAGTGAGTATATACTTCTGGGAGTTTTTCTGAAGGGAATTCTTTGGATTACAGCTGATTAATCTGTGAACCCAGTGTATTTGTTAAATCAGTCAGGGCCTGGTAGCAGCAGTTTAAGTTTAAATTTAAAACACAGAAGAGAGCTTTCTGGTTAAATTTAGAACCCAGAAGAGAGCTTGTAGTTTAAATTTAATACTCACTCAGGGCCTAGTAGCAGCAACGTATTAGGTACACTTTTATTAGTATAAATATCCACAGCAACCCTTAGTAAGTAAAGAACTTAAAGATCTAAACACAAGCTTAAAACTAAGATGCAGACAGCAGTCCAGCAGTTAGATGGGGGCTTTCCAGTCTTTTGCATTGAGTGTCACATGTATGATTTTCTCCCAGTTGGTGAGAGGTCTTACGTGTGCACTAGGTGCAAGGAGCTCTTTGCTCTCAGGGAACGAGTCCGTTTTCTAGAGACTAGAGTAGCAGACTTGGAAGACATAAGAAAGACAGAGAGGTACATAGACGAGACCTACAGGGATACAGTCCTGAAGTCCCACCTCCAGTCTGGCAGCATCCCTGTTGCCATGGAGGAGAGAGGTCACGTGACGGTACAGCATCACCCTGGTGTGGCAGGACGTGATCCTGTAACTAGGACCTCTCCTCCTGGTGATGTAAAACCCTCTCGCACCGAGGAAGTTTCTCCAGGGGTGCCCATGAGGGAAGGGTTAGGACAGCCGTATAGTTGGTGATTCAATCATTAGGCATATAGATAGCTGGGTGGCTGGTGGACGTGAGGATCGCCTGGTAACATGCCTGCCTGGTGCGAAGGTAGCGGACTTCACATGCCACTTAGATAAGGTCTTAAATAGTGCTGGGGAGGAGTCTGCTGTCTTGGTACATGTCGGTACCAATGACATAGGAAAATGTGGTAGGGAGGTTCTGGAGGCTAAATTTAGGCTTTTAGGTAGGAAGTTGAAATCCAGAACTTCAAGGGTAGCGTTCTCCGAAATGCTTCCCATTCCACGTGCAGGACCCAAAAGGCAAGCATAGCTCCGGAGTCTCAATGCGTGAATGAGACAATGGTGCAAGGATGAGGGTTTTGGATTTGTTAGGAACTGGGGAACATTCTGGGGAAAGGAGAGGCTCTTCCGAAGGGATGGGCTTCACCTTAATCGGGATGGAACCAGGCTGCTGGCATTAATCTTTATAAAGGAGATAGAGCAGCTTTTAAACTAGATAATAGGGGAAAGCCGACAGTCGCCCAAGAGCGCATGGTTCGGAACAATGTATCTTTGAAGGATACTACCAAAAGCAGAGAGGTTCCAAAAAAGAGTAAAGCAGCCCAAATGCCCTTGAGTATGGAGCAGACAGATCTTAAAGATCCCAAATTACCCATGCCTACCAATAGCCAGATTAATATGAATAAAATACAGTCTCTAAAATGCTTATATGCATATGCTAGAAGTCTAAAAAAATAAGATGGGAAAGTTAGAATATACACCACTAAATGAGAGGTTAGATATCATTGGAATCTCAGAAACATGGTAGAAGGAGGACAACCAGTGGGACACTGATACCTGGGTACAAATTATATCGTAATGATAGAGCTGATCAAATTGGTGGAGGGGTTGTGCTCTATGTTAGAGAGGGCATTGAGTCAGAAAGGATTAAAGTTTTGCAGGAAACAAAATTTGCTGTAGAATCTCTATGGATTGAAATTCCATGTAAAAAAGGGAAGGTGATAGCAGTGGGGGTGTACTATCGACCGCCTGGCCAGAATGAACAAATGGATGATGAAATGCTCAAAGAAATCAACGAAGCTAACAAAAGTTACAGCACAGTAATAATAATGGGTGATTTCAATTACCCCGGTATCAACTGGGTCAGTGTCACAGCGGACATGCTATTGAGATAAAGTTCCTAGATGAAATAAATGCCTGCTTCTTGGAGCAGTTGGTTCATGAACCGACCAGAGGGGAAGCCATATTGGACCTAGTCCTTAGTGGAACACCAGAACTAGTGCATGAGATAAGGGTGTTGGGGCCACTTGGCAATAGTGATCATAGCATGATTGTGTTTGATTAAATTAGTGGAGGAGGGATGGTAAGGAAATCCACAGTACTACCTTTTAACTTTCGAAAGGGAGACTATGATAAATGAGGAAAATAGTTAAGAAAAAACAAAAAGCAGCTGTTGCAAAGGTTAAAGACTTACATCAAGCTTGGGTGTTTAAAAATACTATCTTGGAAGCCCAGACCAGCTGGATTCCATGCTTTAAGAAAAGTGGAAGGCAGTCCAAAAAACCGCCAGCATGGTTTAAAGTTGACGTTAGAGAGGCTGTTGTTGCCAAAAAAGCATGGAAAAAAGAGCCAAATGACGAAAATTGGAAACAGCACAAGCACTGGCAAGTTAAATGCAAAGCATTGATAAGGCAGGCAAAGGGAGAATTTGAGAAGAAGCTTGCTGCGGAAGCAAAAACACGTAATAAAGACTTTTTCAAGTACATTCGTAGCAAAAAAAACCTGTGAGAGAGTCAGTTGGTCCATTAGATGGTAGAGGGGTTAAAGGGGCACTAAGAGGCGACAAGGCGATAGCAGAGAGACTGAATGAATTCTCTGCTTCGGTCTTTACTGAGGAATATGTAGGGATGTTACCCATGACTGAAGTGATATTTAAAGGTGCGGAAGAATTAAAGGAAATATCAATACATCGGAAAGATGTATTACAACTATTTGATAAACTGAAGAGTAGCAAATCACTTGGACCGGATGGTATACATTCAAGGGTGTTGAAAGAATTGAAATATGAGATTGCAGACCTGCTATTAGTAATATGTGAACTATCATTAAAATCATCTCTAATACCTGAAGATTAGAGGATGGCTAACGTAATGCCAATTTTTAAAAAGGGTTCCAGGGGTGATCCGGGAAAGCATAGTTACTCACCTGTAACAGATGATCTCCGGGAACAGCAGGAATTTAGTCTTCACATATGGGTATCGTCGGTACCGACGGAGCCTGTGTGGGAACGCTCCCCAGCGTCCAATAGAAAAGCTTTTGGGAGCATCCCACAGCGCCTGCGTGCTACCTTCCCGCCTTTCCCAACTGTCCCTCTCCAGTTGAGTTTAAAGCTGAGACAAAGAGAGAGAGAGAGGGAAAGAGAAAAAGAGAGATAGAGAGATACAACTCCTAGGGGAGGTGGGTGGGTTGTGAAGACTAAATTCCTGCTATTCCCGGAGATCACCAGTTACAGGTGAGTAACTATGTATCTCCAGGAACAAGCAGGAATGTAGTCTGCACATATGGGGACTCCCTAGCTACAGATGCCAGGGAGAAACCCCAGAAGTTGTGTGCCCGTGTGAAAGGGCTCCACTTCCCCCCATGGATCTCTGGCATCCTACCAGGGATGGTGGGTAGGAGTTGATTAAGTATGGAACAGGTGTTGAAGAACAGCCTGACCAAACAAGGCATCCCGGCGGGAGTCCTTTTCCAAGCAGTAATGGGCTGTGAAGGTATGAACCGAGGCCCAGGTAGCTGCTCGACAGATGTCGTCGATAGACACAGAGTGAAGATAAGCCATAGAGGCTGCCATGGCTCTCACATTGTGAGCTGTGACATGGCCTTCAAGAGGAAGGTTCTTACTCTGATTGGCAAAAGATATACACTCTGCAATCCAGTTGGACAGAGTCCTTTTGGAGACTGGAAGCCTAAATGACTAGGATCAAAAGCAACAAAGAGTTGAGAGGACTTTCTATGTTGCTGCGTTCTTTGCAAGTAAAAGGCATTAGAGGCATGAGGCCTTGGGAAAAAACCAGGAAGGAAAACTGCTTGGTTTAAATGAAAAGGTGAAACAACCTTTGGCATAAAGTGAGGATGAGTCCTAAGGACTACCTTATCATGATGGAACCTTGTATAAGGAGGATCAGCCACCAATGCTTGCAACTCACTAATGCGACGTGCTGATGTGATTGCAATAAGAAAAATAACCTTCCAGGAAAGGAATTTCAAAGAGGTAGTAGCTAATGGTTCAAAGGACGGTTTCATGAGCTGGCCAAAAAACAGATTTAAATCCCATGCCACCGGTGCTGGCTTAACGGGAGGCTTAGTTAGAAAAAGGCCTCTCAGGTATCCCATTCAAAGGTTTGAGAGAAGCTGCAATAGCACTCAAATGAACTCTCACTGAATTGGTCTTAAACCCTGCATTAGACAAATGAAGGAGATATTCTAGTAATGATTCCAGAGGTATTGCAAGAAGGTTAAGACCCTTCTGTGAACACCATATGGGAAACCTTTTCCACTTGAAAGCATAAGAGCGTCTTGTGGATCCTTTACTTGCTGAGAAAGGTTAAGACCATGAAGTTCTAGGCTTTCAGCAACCAGGCCCTGAGATATATAGACTGGGGATTGGGATGCCACAGCATCCCGTCCTCCTGGGATAGGAGATCTGCAGCAGATCCTAGCTCCAGAGATGGAGCTTGAGAGAGATGTAAGAGCAGAGGGTACCACACTTGTCGTGGCCAATGTGGGGCTATGAGAATCATACGGCCTCAAGGCATTGATGAGGCAGGCAAAGAGAGAATTTGAGAAGAAGCTTGCTGCGGAAGCAAAAACGCGAAATAAAGACCTTTTCAAGTACATTCGTAGCAAAAAACCTGTGAGAGAGTCAGTTGGTCCATTAGATGATAAAGGGGTTAAAGGAGCACTAAGAGGCGACAAGGCGATAGCGGAGAGACTGAATGAATTCTTTGCTTCGGTCTTTACTGAGGAAGATGTAGGGATGTTACCCACGACTGAAGTGGTATTTAAAGGTGTGGAAGAATTGAAGGAAATATCGATACATCGGGAAGATGTCTTACAACTATTAGATAAACTGAAGAGTAGCAAATCACCTGGGCTGGATGGTATACAACCAAGGGTGTTGAAAGAACTGAAATTTGAGATTGCAGACCTGCTATCAGTAATCTGTGAACTATCATTAAAATCATCTCTAATACCTGAGGATTGGAGGATCGCCAATGTAACACCAATTTTTAAAAAGGGTTCGAGGGGTGATCCAGGAAACTACAGACCGGTGAGCCTGACGTCAGTACCGGGAAAAATGGTAGAAACCATCATAAAGAATAAAATTACTCAGCATGTAGATAGTCATGACCTAATGGGAGACAGCCAACATGGCTTTAGACAAGGAAGATCTTGTCTTACTAATCTGTTATGTTTTTTTGAAGGAGTGAATAAACAGGTGGACAAAGGTGAGTCGGTTGATATTGTGTATCTGGACTTTCAGAAAGCCTTTGACAAGGTCCCTCATGAGAGACTTTTGGCAAAATTAAAGAGTCATGGGATAGGAGGCAGTGTACTACTGTGGATCAGGAACTGGTTAAAAGATAGAAAGCAGAGGGTAGGGCTAAATGGCCAATTTTCCCAATGGAGAAAGGTGAATAGTGGTGTACCCCAGGGATCTGTGCTGGGTCCGCTGCTTTTTGACATATTCATAAATGACCTGGAAAGTGGAATAACGAGTGAGGTTATCAAATTTGCTGATGACACAAAACTATTTAAAGTTGTTAAAACCCAGGAGGATTGTGGAAAATTGCAAGAGGATCTTGATAAATTGGAAGACTGGGCATCAAAATGGCAGATGAAATTTAATGTGGAGAAGTGCAAGGTTATGCACCTAGGGAAGAACAACCCAAACTATTGTTACACGATGCAAGGTTCCACATTAGGAACCACCACCCAGGAAAAAGATTTAGGCATCCTTGTGGATACCATGTTAAAACCCTCGGCCCAGTGTGCAGCGGCGGCCAAGAGAGCAAATAGAATGCTAGGTATGATAAGGAAAGGAATGGAAAATAAAACAAAAGATATTATAATGCCTCTATATCGTTCCATGGTGAGACCGCACCTTGAATATTGTGTGCAATTCTGGTCGCCATATCTTAAAAAGGATATAGCGATTTTAGAAAAGGTTCAGAGAAGAGCCACCAAAATGGTAAAGGGGATGGAAGGCTACTCCTATGAAGAAAGGCTAAAAAGGTTGGGGCTCTTTAACCTGGAAAAGAGACGGCTGAGGGGAGATATGATAGAAGTCTATAAATTAATGAACGGAGTGGAACGGGTAAACGTAGATCGATTGTTTACCTTATCAGAATATAGAAAGACTAGGGGACATGCAATGAAGCTACAGGGTAAACTATTTAAGACTAATAAAAGAAAATATTTTTTCACTCAACGTGTAATCAAATTCTGGAATTTGTTACCGGAGAATGTAGTAAAGGCTGTTAGTGTAGCTGGGTTTAAAAAAGGTTTGGACAAGTTCCTGGAGGAAAGGTCCATAAACCATTATTAAGAAGGGACCCAGGATATCAATGCTTGAACCAATACAAGCATTGTGGAACCTGTGTCCCTTGGGGAAACTGCTAGGTACGTATGACCTAGATTGGCCACTGTCGGAAACAGAATACTGGGCTTGATGGACCTTGGTCTGACCCAGTATGGCATATCTTATGTTCTTATGTCTCTCTGAAGCTTGAAAAGGATTTTGGGAATTAGGGGAATGGGTGGGAAGGCATACAGGAAGTCCCGACCCCAATGGAGGAGGAAAGCATCTCTGGCCTGACAACCCTGAGCCGGAATTCTGGAACAGAACCGGGGAGGTTTGGCATTCAGCGGACTTGCAAAGAGGTCAGGGTTCCCCAAAACTGGAAAATTTTGGCCACCTGGTCTGCATGGAGAGACCATTCGTGTGGAAGCAAAACTCGAATGAGTCTGTCTGCCCAAGAGTTTTGAATGTCTGGAAGATACACTGCAAGGAGATGAATCTGATGCTCTCTGGCGAGGGCCCAAAGTCGCAAAGCTTCGTTGCAGAGCGACAGAGAGCCTGTTCTGCCCTGCTTGTTCACATAGAACATGGCTACCTGGTTGTCCGTTGGAATTAGGACAATTTTGTAGCTGAGCTGGATATGAAACACTCGAAGAGCAAGAAAGATTGCTCTGAGCTCTAGGAGACTGATGTGTAGATCGGTCTCCTGTGGGGTCCAGGTACCCTGGGTAGAGAGGCCTTGCCTCACAGGTGGGTTGGGGAGCCCATTTGCATCTGTCGTTAGAATTACTTGAGGTGGGGGTTGCCACCATTGGAGAGACAGAATAAGACGATCTGAGGTTGCTATTTTGTCTGACAGGCAACCTGACACCTGAGTATAGAGTCCACTGGGCTGCCCTCATATGGAGGCGGGCATAAGGGACCACAGGCACGGTGGATGCCATGTGGCCTAGCAGTTGTAACATTTCCCGAGCAGTGAGGTGAGATTTTAGCATTGCTTGGGAAGCTAACTGCACAATGCGAAGGCAGCGGGACTGTGGAAGATAGGCCCTTGTCTGTCTGGTATCCAGCAGGGCTCCTATGAACTCTAGAGACTGAGTGGGAGCTAGGTTGGATTTTGGGAAGTTTATGACAAGTCCCACATATTGAAGGATACGCATTGTGCGAGATAGAGAAATCCTGGCCTCTGGCTCTGATGGGGCTCGTCGTCCAAGTCAGGGAAGACGAATATTTTTAGGGTGCAGAGAAATGCTGCCACCACAGCCATGCATTTTGTGAACACCCTTGGTGCGAGGCCAGGCCAAAAGGAAGAACTCTGTATTGGTAGTGCTTACCTTGAAACAGAAAGCGAAGAAACCTTCGGTGAGTTGTATGGATGAGAACATAAGTGTACGCATCCTTGAGATTTAGAGAACAAAGCCAGTCCTGACTCTGAAGGTAAGGCAGTAGAGTTCCCAGAGAAATCATTTTGAATTTCTCTTTGAACAGGAATTTGTTCAATTCTCTGAGGTCCAAAATGGGTCTGTGCCCTCCTGTTTTCTTTGGAATAAGGAAAAAGGGGGAATAGAACCCTGCACCCTGTTGATGAATAAGTACTTCTATTGCCCTTTGGGCAAGAAGCAGATTGACCTCGTGATCTAACTGGAAGTTGAGAGAGGTCTGAGAATTGAACTGTCTTACCATTGTAGGAGGGGGCATGCTGAGGAAGTGAAGCTTGTATACCTCTCTTACAATGGACAGAGTCTAACTTTCTGCTGTTATCTGCCCCCATCTGGGGGCAAAATAACATAACCTTCCTGGAATGGTGGAAGGCTCTGGCCCGTTCAGGGCCAGGAAGACAAAGTTCTCTGGAGGCTGAGTCTGCTGAGCCGGTTGAGGCTTAGCAGCCTTTGTTTTTCTTTTCTTTTTTTTTTATTATTTAGTTATGCATTTTACAATAAATCAAGCGACGCTTGTACAGAACAATAATGCTTGCAAGTAATATAAATATAACAAAAGAAAAATGTACAGGAAATACACTAAATGCAAGAATTATAGATAGCCTTCTCCCCACAGAATTGGGGACTAACACACAATTAATGTATCAGGTACACAATCTTAAGAAAATAAGTGAAGACAGTGTTCCAAGGAGTGCTAACACTAGGATGGAATCATATTTCAGGAGAAGAAGAACCTGGTAAATGAGAACTCAAGAAAGCGGAAAGATCAGCAGGAGAAAAAAAACACATAATTATGAGCTTTAAGGTGATCAAACATTTGCAGGGAAAGCGAAGGATAAACGTAGCACCCAGACAGCCCACCCCTGATTTTAATAATAGAAAAGCTCTCTGCCACTTCTGTGTTTCCCGTGCCACATCTGGGAAGAGAAGAACTTTTTTACCATAAAACAAAGCAGCACGTTTTTTATAAAACAATTTCAACAGCCATTCCCTGTCGGAAGAGAGAGCCAGCGTGACTAACAAAGTTGAAACTGCTATCTCTTCTTCTTTAGGGGTAGAGAGTAATTCGGAAACATTAAGGAAATCCATTTCCAAACCCCCAGTAGAACACTTCCCTTCCCTTTTGCCTAAAGGAAGATAATAGATTTTCGAATCCGGAGGCATTAAATCTGCTGGTACTGAAAGCACTTCCTGAAGATATTTCTTAAATGTATCTATCGGCGCAGTCCCAGGCACAATTGGAAAGTTCAACAAATGAATATTTGATGCACGAGCAGCGTTCTCCAATGACTCAATCTTGGCATGAAGAGCAATATTATCTTTAACCAGAGAGTCAGTTAAATCAGCAACTTTAACAAGCTGCCAATCCAAATTTTCTTGTTTAAGATTGATATCCGCAAAAGCAGACTGTATCGGTCGAATAGCCTCTTCGGTAACTGCAACCCAATCAGAGAGTGTTGAAAATTGAGTAGCCACCATTGTAGACAAATGTGAAATGGCATCCCAGATATTGTCAAGAGTAACAGATGCAGGGTGAACCAAAGCAAAAGAAACAATTGGAGGTCGGGGCAGAGCTGAGTCCACGTTACCACTCGGCAAATCAGGAACTTCTCCGACCTGAATACCCCTGGAACGAGGCAAAGATGGCAACTCAAACAACAGGAGCCTGCAATACCTCTGATCGATCTCGGGCACTCACCAGGAGCGAGTCCCGCTCAGAGGACGTAGCCGCATCCGCAACCGTCGACGGCACGTCATCACTCAGCAACTGGGCGGCCCGAGTGCCGGGAGGAGCCGGGGGAGAGCGTCCATCCAGGGAGAGCGAGGTATCCTGGGCGGAGGACGCCGAGCTAAAGTCCATCGGTGCCACCAAGCCTGCTCGAATTCCTTGAACCTGCTCCTTGGATAACCGGACAAAGCGGTCCATAGGCCCCTCAGCAGAAGGTAAAGGCTCCGCGGGAGGAGCTTTTGCTTTACCCTTCCTTTTAGGCATAGTCGGTTAGTTCTCCACTGCCGCCATCTTAGACAAGCCACTCCCTGGCAGATGAAATCTCTAGATTTTCAGCCTTTGTTTTTCTTTGTTTAGGTTGCTGCTGACCCTTTTGGGCAGACTGACCTGAACGATGCCCTTGCTGGGTATAGGAGGGGTAGAACTTATTCTTTCTAGTGAAGAATGTTTTTTTTTGTAGGACTTTTTCCTTGCAGGATCAGCTGTCGATTTTGATAATCTATTCAAGGTGAGATTATCAGCATCCAGCTCACTAGCTTTCTCTTGCCAATTTTTACCAAAGAGATTCTCTCCTGTGCAAGGAATATTCCCCAATTTGTCCTGTACCCAAAGTTCCAAGTCAGATGCCTGGAGCCAGGCAATCCTACGTGCCCCTATGGCAATAGCAGAAATTCTGCTTATGCACTCAAAACAATCAAAAGCTGCACGATTTACGAATTTGGAAACATCCTGAGCATGTTTGATAAGTACAAGATAATCTTGTCTCTTATCATCAGGAAGGAGAGGGCTCATAAGCTCTAGATCTCCTGTAACTTCCTGAAGGAACATTCCCATATATAAAATGTAGGAACTAATCCTGGCAGAAAGCATACAGGCCTGGAAGGTTCGACGCCTAAAAGCATCAAGAGTTCTACATTCGCGTCCTGGAGGATTAGATGCATGTCTTTTTGCACTCTTGATCCTTCTCATAGCTGATTGGGCAGCTGGGTTTTTTGAAATCCAGGACAGGGAGGAACTCGATACATGTATCGAGGCTACGAGAATGAGGAGAAGTGGTGAGAGGTGTTTCCCACATCCTTAGCATGAGATCATGCAAGATCTCATGAATAGGCAAAGTAGCTGCCTCTTTGGGAGCTTTAGGATACTGTAAAATCTCCAATTCCTTCGCCCTAGGCTCTGTTTCAGGAGCCACTGTGATGGAAAGGCTTCGAGCCACATCCCGGATAAAATCCTGGAAGGATATATCCTCTAGAGGAGACATCCTACGTTTAGGAGAGGAAGAATTCTCAGGAAGAACTCTGGTATCGACAGAGCTGTCAGAGTCTTCAGACTCGTCGGAGGATTCAAAGTATCTCCTGTCCGGGTAATCATGCAGCGCACGATACCGGTACCAATCGAAGTCGGTATCGACAGGGTCCGGTACCGACTTGTCAGTGGCGGAGGGCACAGCAAGCGTCGGTACCGGTAGTCCACCTGCCAATGTCAATGCAATTGGCCCCGGTACCGGTTGAATTATCTGAAGCGGTTTCGGGGGCATCGATGCTGAGAGAAGAGCTGCCAGACTGCGTTCAATAGCCAAGAATATCTGGTCTATCGACGCCGCCGATGCCTCGGTATCGGTACCCGACAAAGCGGCCGGTACCCCAGAGCAGGGCACCAGTAGTTCTGCCGAGGTTGGGGTCTCGAGAACATCCTGGAGCCCCGATGATGCTTTGGAAGCCGAAGCCTCCCGCCGGGGCAATTTTGCCGGTGTGAGTCCATCAAGGGCAAGGTCAGAGGCATCTCGATACTTAGAAGGAGATCTACCCTTTGAAGACCGGCTAGACTTATGTTTAGTTATCTGAGATCCATGGGAGGAAGACGAAGCCCTGGAAGACGTTGATGCCACAGATGCTGCATCGGAGGGAAAAAGGGTGCTAAGTTTAGCAGCTCGGTTTTGCCGACCCCTCTTCGACATCTTCCCACAGGCAACACACTCGGAAATAGAGTGGTCAGGACCTAAACATTTGAGGCACCACTCATGGGTGTCGGTGACGGAGATGGTACCACCACACTTGGAACACTTTTTAAAACCCGAAGCAGGTTTTTCCATTGTAGAGGAAAATTGGGCCTAGTGCCCAAAATGGCACATGGCACCAGAGGAGAAAAAAGCTGGAAGACTCCAGGAAAAGGTTTTTTTTTGCTTTGTTTTTTTAAGGAAAAGAAAGAAAGAACCATTGGTACTGGTGCAGCGTCGAAGGCAGATGCGACCACAAAAAAAGAAGAAGAAATGGGATATTTTCTGCGGTGACAGGAAGTGCGACCTGCCGGCTCCGCGGAAATCGAAGAACTGGAGAGAGGCAGTTGGGGAAGGCAGCACGCAGGCGCTGTGGGGTGCTCCCGAAAGCTTCCTAATTGGACACTGGGAAGCGTTCCCGCGCAGGCTCCGTCGGTACCGACGATACCCATATGTGAAGACTACATTCCTGCTTGTTCCTGGAGATACTACAGACCAGTGAGCCTGACGTCAGTACTGGGAAAATGGTATAAACCATCAAAGAACAAAAATTGCTGAACATGTAGATAGTCATGGCTTAATGGGAGACAGCCAACATGGCATTAGACAAGGAAGATCTTGTCTTACTAATCTGTTATTTTTTTTGAAGGTGTAAATAAACAGACAAAGGTGAGTCGGTTGATATAGTGTATTTGGACTTTCAGAAAGCCTTTGACAAGGTCCCTCATCAGAGACTTTTGGCAAAACAAGAGAGTCATGGGATAGGAGGCAGTGTACTATTGTGGATCAGGAACTGGTTAAAAGATAGAAAGCAGAGGGTAGGGCTAAATGGCCAATTTTCTCAATGGAGAAAGGTGAATAGTGGTGTACCCCAGGGATCTGTGCTGGGTCCGCTGCTTTTTGACATATTCATAAATGATCTGGAAAAGGGAATAACGAATGAGGTTATCAAATTTGCAGATGACACAAAACTATTTAAAGTTGTTAAAACCCATAAGGATTGTGGAAAATTGCAAGAGGATCTTGATAAATTGGAAGACTGGGCATAAAAATGGCAGATGAAATTTAATGTGGACAAGTGCAAAGTTATGCACCTAGGGAAGAACAACCCAAACTATGGTTACATGATGCAACGTTCCACATTAGGAACCACCATCCAAGAAAAAGATTTAGGCGTCATTGTGGATAACATGTTAAAACCCTCTGCCCAGTGTGCAGCGGCAGCCAAGAGAGCAAATAGAATGCTAGGTATCATAAGGAAAGGAATGGAAAATAAAACAAAGGATACTATAATGCCCCTGTATCGTTCCATTGAATATCATGCGCAATCCCAGTCGCCGTATCTTAAAAAGGATATAGCGTTATTAGAAAAGGTTCAGAGAAGAGCCATCAAAATGGTAAAGGGGATGGAAGGATACCCCCATGAAGAAAGGCTAAAAAGGTTAGGGCTCTTTAACCTGGAAAAGAGATGGCTGAGGGGAGATATGATAGAAGTCTATAAATTAATGAACAGAGTAGAACGGGTAAACGTAGATCGATCATTTATGTCATCAGAATATAGAAAGACTAGGGGACATGCAATGAAGCTACAGGGTAAATTATTCAAGACAAATAAGAGAAGATATTTTTTCACTCAACGTGTAATCAAACTCTGGAATTTGTTACCGGAGGATGTAGTAAAAGCTGTTAGGGTAGCTGGGTTTAAAAAAGGTTTGGACAAGTTCCTGGAGGAAAGGTCCATAAACCATTATTAAAAAGGGACCCGGGATATCACTGCTTGACCCAATACAAGCATTGTGGAACCTGTGTCTTTTGGGGAAACTGCTATGTATGTATGACCTAGATTGGCCACTGTTGGAAACAGGATACTGGACTTGATGGACCTTGGTCTGACCCAGTATGGCATCTCTTATATTCTTTTATTTAAATCAAGGGAGTATACAAAGAGAATCCACCAAAAACTGGAAGAAAGAGGAATACTGTCGAAAGAAAAATTGCAAAAAGCAACATGTCAATTTAAGATCTTTAGGAAGAAATGCAGTTGGAGACCAAGAAAATGTGGCAGAAAGATACTGAATTATTTCCCACTGTGTTAGGTGCCACAGGCTTAATTACAAACTCCAGAGGGAGACTCTTTGGCAAGATGCAAGTACTACACCAAGCATTAGCAGTAAATTTATAGAAAGACGGTATAAAAAAAGACGTTAAATAAATAAATGTGAGAAACTGAGATCATTCTCCACATATCCTGGCTTAGAAGTGAGGTTCATGACTATCATGGTATTGCCAAAATGTATCCATTTGGAGAATCTGCCCAATTTCTTATTGTACATCCATATTTTAACAAGAAAGGCTACATCACTTGGACTGAGAATCTGTGTATTATTCTGCATGAGGGCACTCCAGAACCCCAAGGATCACCGGGCCCAGATGGGTCCTTAACCTGTGCAGAAGATGGCTTACCCAGGGTCTGGGAAGGAGTCCATTCCTGAAGAAGGGTCACTGAGCCTGCTATCCGCAGAGCCTTCTCGCATCTGGAAAAAAAACAAACCATTCCTACCCTCGGCACTCTTCTGAGCGGCCATCAAGTGGAGCACCAGAAGGCCCCCCATCTTCGCACTGCGAGGTTGCATGCGAGACAGCGTAGCTCTCACCACGCCCAGACTTACGAATGCCCAACACCCAAGTCGGACTACCCGCTATTGGAGTCTGACATGGGCAACAGACAAGTCAGATACTCCTTTGCCCAAGAAAACAGCTCTGCAGTTGCAAGAATCATTCCGGCCCTGTGAGACCTGCTGCAGTAGCAGACACGTGTCACCATTAGGGCAGTGTTTGTGAACACATAACCCATTTTTTTCACTAGAGAAGGCAGAGGCAAGCACCTCCTCAGGGTCCAATAGACTGCTCTGGCCCTCAGGTGGAAGCGGACAGCCTCTGAAGCGGACAGAGTCACTGGGCCAACCAGACCAGGCCTGACATCTAATCCTTCTGACTAGGTTCAGAGATGAGAAGTATCCTGACCCCAAGACAATGTTCCCTCTAATTTTCTGTAGGCTGTGTGCGAATAAAATATCAGCTGTGCAGCTTTTGAAGGAAGGATAAATTTTTGTGCGCCACATAACGACACTCGGAGTTATATACTTTAAAATTTGACTACACGTCAGAATACAGTATGTACACCACATTGATTGCACTAGAAAATATTGTAGAACTTGTGAAAACCATAAATACACAACAAATTTTAAATTTTAAGATGTCTGTGTTGTTCTCTATCAGAATCAGAACCATAATTTTTGTGCGCTCTGTTGTAAAGTATGTGCGCTCGCTCGGCGAGGTGTGTGCACGCGCACAGCTCAGGAGGGAACAGTGCCCCAAGATAGTGGAATTACAACTGCTTCTTGATCTCCTGAGGGAGAAGGGGGTCCTGATTGAACATCAGAAGATTAGGCTGTATGTCTGCAACGAGTGCCTATGGACTCTGGATCAAAGGTCTGGTTGCAAGGTCACATCCTGAGGGCCTAAGGGGACCCAGGCCCATAGAACAGACCGAGAAACACATGCTCCGAGTTGTCAGAGGCTCGAATCAACTCAACTGACCACCGACCCCAGTCATTCTGGCCAGAGCTCAAGCAAGCTTGCATCATATTTGACCTTCACCAGAGAGAGACTGATTAGGCCAGCCAAATGTCCAGATATGTGTAGCAGAACCCTCTGCATGCACAAAGGTGCAGTTACCGTTACTATTACCTTTGTAAAGGTATCGGAAGCCAAGTCTAGATCCAAGGCAAGGCCCAGAACCAAACAGCCAGCCTAGAACAGACGCGGAGAAACAACTGACCACAATAGGAAAGTGACAAATGTCATGGTGAGGTCCAGGCAGTTAAGAGCCTTTGACAAGGTCCCCTATTCCTCTGGTTCCTCCCTCCGCTACCTTGTGGTCACTCTTGATTCCTCCCTCTCCTTTCACCACCATATCTCTTTGCTCATCCGCCGTTCCTTCTTTTTCCTGCGCCAGATTTGCGCTGTTTGCCCCTTCCTCCTCTCTCACTTCACTAGTCATTTCACTTGTTCTCTCAAGGTTGGACTATTGTAACACCGTCTTAGCAGGTCTCCCACAATATCAACTCCGGCACCTCCAATTGGTTCAAAACACAGCTGCACGTCTGCTCACCCCTCTCCTTTTCTGTTTGCACTGGCTTCCACTCAACTCCCGTTTCCTCTACAAAATTCTCATTCTTACCCATAAAGCATTACACACCAGCTCCCCCCAATATTTAGCTGACTCCATCCGCTTGCAGCCTTCTCCCCGTCTCCTCTGCTCAGCACACGGTAATCGCCCCTTCCTTCCTCCCCCTCCTCAGCTCACCTGGAATCTACATGTCACTCTGCTTTCTTCTTCTTGGCCCCTGCCCTCTGGAACTCCCTCCCCCTTGCCCTCCGAACCGAACTGTCCTATGAACGCTTCAAGAGCTCACTCAAAACTCACCTTTTTCAGCAGGCATTCGACCTCCCCGATCCCTAAGGTTACTTTATTCCACTAGTTCCCCCCATCAGGCCTCTCTTCCCCCCTCCCCTGTCTTGTCCAGCTGTCCTTTTCTGTCTCTTCCTGTCCCTCTCTTTTCTATCTAAACAATGGCGTTCCTTTCTTTTCTACTTTCTAATTGATTTTATTGTACACCACCCTGACGCATACGCTTGGGCGGCATATCAAGCAATGAATAAAGATAAAGAAATTCTTGTCAATTTCAAAAAAAGTCATGGGGTAAGAGGCAATGTACTATTGTGGATCAGTAAGTGGTTAAAAGATAGAAAGAAGAGAGTAGGGCTAAATAGTCAATTTTCTCAATGGAGAAAAGGTGAATAATGGAGTACCCCAGGGATCCTGTGCTGGGCCTGCTGCTTTAATATAGTCATAAATGACCTGAAAATGGGAACAAGTGAGGTGATCAAATCTGCAGATGACACAAAATTATTCAAAATTGTTAAAACACAAGAGGACTGTGAAAAATTGTGAGAGGGCCTTGATAAACTGGGAGACTGCGCATCCAAATGGCAGATACAATTTAATGTGGAGTGGACAAGTGCAAAGTTATGCGCTTAGGGAAGAACAACTCAAACTATGGTTACATGATGCAAGTTGCACATTAGGAACCACCACCCAGGAAAAAGGATTTAAGTGTCATCGTTGATAATATATTGAAACCCTCTACCCAGTGTGCAGCAGCAGCCAAGAAAGCAAATAGAATACTAGGAATCATAAGGAAAAGAATGGAGAATAAAACAAAGGATATTATAATGCCTATGTATCATCCCATAATATTGTATGCAATTCTGGTCGCCATCTTAAAAAGGATATTGCAGAATTAGAAAGAAACAGAGAAGAGCCACCAAAATGGTAAAGGGGATAGAAGGATATCCCTATAAAGAAAAGGATTAAAAGATTAGGACTCTTCAACTTGGAAAAGAGACGGCTGAGGGAAAATATGATAGGAGGTCTATAAATTAATGAATGGAGTGGAATGGGTAAATGTAGATAAGTTGTTTACTCCTTCAAAAAGTAGAAAGACTAGGGTACATGCAATGAAGCTACAATACAGCCCATTTAGGACCAATCAGAAAAAATATTTTTTCACGCAATGCATAATCAAACTCTGAAATTTGTCATCGGAGGATGTAGTAAAAGCTGTTAATATAGCTGGGTTTAAAAATAAGTGTGGACAAGTTCCTGGAGGAAAAGTCCATGAACCATTATTAAAGAGGGCCAGGGAAAATTCAATGCTTAGCTTGGGATAAGCAACATAGGTTCCCAAAAAGGTACACAGATTCTGACAGATACTTGTGACCTGGTTTGGCCACTGTTGGAAGCAGGATACTAGACTTTATGGACCCTTGGCCAGAACCAATATGACATATCTTATGTTCTTAGCACACACTACCTGACTGATGCAGTGAGAGACTCATTCCAGAGACAACTGACGCTAGGATCAGAACAAATCAGAAGGAACCTCCCTTTATGGATCTACATTTATCAGGGATAACGACCCTGGCTTTGTTTGCAGAGGGTATGGGAAGAGAACAACCAACCAGTCTTTATAGCAGGTGCTGAAGAGCTTCCACAATCGTCCTTCACCAAAGCAGAGAGCCATAGGGTGACCCCACCCGGGAGACTTGGTAAATACTTCTGTATTTTAATTACGGTGCATCCAAAGTCCCAGGCTAGCCTGAACCAGAAAGTTGAGGGACAGAAGACAGATGGCTTGCGGAAGGCGCTACCAAATTTCGATCTTGCCTGAGGACCTTGAAGATACACTAGTTTAATGTGGTATGGGTTCACCCAGTGAGAATAGGCTTATTTACACCCCCTCTGGTTGCACCACAGGAGGGACTGCCAGCACTCACTGAGGGGAATTATAGGCTTTCAAAGGCACTATAGAGGTGACCTGAGCATGCCAGAAGCTTTGCAAGAAGTACCCTCCTACTGCAATGTAGGCCCTGAAGGGCTCACGATTATCCGAAGGTAACTAGGCTCTATCTGCAGCCTCACCAGGCTCCTTTGCCATTCTAGTTTTGTCTTCCAGAAGTCTTTATGGGAGAGTTTTTTGTCCTGGAGAAAAGGCGATTCTTAAGGGAGGTTGCTCTGCACAGATCAGTGCAGCATCAGACTAATA
The DNA here is from genome assembly GCA_033557465.1 of Ichthyophis bannanicus. Taxonomy (NCBI): domain Eukaryota; kingdom Metazoa; phylum Chordata; class Amphibia; order Gymnophiona; family Ichthyophiidae; genus Ichthyophis; species Ichthyophis bannanicus. Next base: position 656,064,640 of record CM066033.1, on the reverse strand, counting down.
TCTGCACTACCATCTGGCCAATACCACTATCACCATTTTGGAGACTTTGAACCAGCCTCAACCTAAGTGGCCCACTGCAAGTCTCCTAGCATCCAGAAGGAAACTGGGCTTAATGACCATTTGACTCAATCAAGGCTAGATGTGTCAGAGAACAAACTTGCAACCTTAGGAACAAGGAACCATAGCCCTATGGCCAGACTAGCCATCAGGCGTGTACATAGCACTGCCCATAACCATAAGGCAACTACTACCAAGACCTTCTTAAAGGCCTCAAGCCTCCAAAACCGAGACTCCTCAGAGGTAGTGCAGACCATCCTTGTAGCGGGAAGTGCTATGTCCCATCCGTGAACAGGACCTCCACCAAAGGGAGCCAAAAATTGCTGATCTTGCTCGCTCTGGGGCCAAATGAACAGCCAAGACAGGACCCTAGAGGTCCCAGGGGTTTTATCCCTAAAGTTCTATGCAGCAGTCCACTGTATCCTCCAAGAAGAAAAAGCTTGAAGAATAGTCTAGAATTTGACAGCTGATATTTAATGTTTAAAAATGCAAGGTCATGCATTTGGGCTGCAGCAATCCAAGGGAGCAATATAGTATAGGGGGTGAAGTACTTCTGTCCACAAAAGAAGAGCGGACCTGGGCATGATTGTGTCTGATGATGTTAAAATAGCTAAACAGGTAGAAAAGGCAACAGTGAAATCTAGAAGGATGCTTGGCTGCACAGGGAGAGCAATGGCCAGTAGAAGAAAGGAGGTGATAGTGCCTCTGTATAAGTCTTTGGTGCAACCTCATTTGGAGTATAGTGTGCAATTCTGGAGACTGCACCTTCAAAAGGATATAAAACAGGTTGGAGTCAGTGCAGAGGGTGGCTACTAAGATGGTTAGTGGTCTTCGTTATAAAGCATATGAGGACAGACTTAAGGATCTTAATATGTATACTTAAAGGCGGGATAGAGGTGATATGATTGAGACGTTTAAATAGCTCTGTTGCATAAATGCACAGGAGGAGAGCCTCTTTTGACTGAAAGCAAGCTTAGCTACAAGGGGACATAGGATGAAGGTAAAAAGGGATAAAGTCAGGAGTAACATGAGGAAATATTTCTTTACGGAAAGAGTGGTAGATACATGGAATAGTCTCCCAGTGGAGGTTGTAGAGATGAGAACAGCATCTGAATTCAAAAAAGCATGGGACAAACACAGAAGATCTCTAAAGAAATAAAGGGGACTGTTGTAGTTGTTGATATGGAAGGGCAGACTAGAAACATGACGGCAGAAAAAGACCACATGGCCTATGTTTCTATGTATCTTGTCCTTATAATTTAACAATTTGGGGAAAATGGATTAGAAGCTTTAGGAGGAGATTATTTTGTGTATGTTAATCTTGCTTATACAGAATTGCCTAGAGATTGGTCAGGTACTTGCTGTGTTGCCCAGTTAGATACCCTGTGGTGATTTTTACGGTACCAAAATATTACTATTATTAAACCCAAGTGATTCTTTAAGAAGAAAAAGGGACATATCCCCTCAAGATAAGGCACTAACAGCTGCACAACAACTAGCAGATTCCACAAATCCTTTAACTAAATCACAGATTAATTTATTCACGGGTACTGTTTGGCTTTCAACTTTTGGAACAATAGCACCCACAAGAGAATATGCATTTACAGGTAGTTGTTGGAACTTGCAGCCCTAGATCTCACAGAAGCAATTAGTGTGCTGCAAGGTGCAGTGGATAACGTTTCTGCCTATACAGTCCAGAATCACATGGCTCTAGACTATCTCTTAGCAAAAGAAGATGGAGTGTGTGGATTAATCCTTGATCATTGTTGTTCTCTGCTGGATAATGAGGAAAAAGTAGTGAAAGGCCTACTGGATAAGGTTAGAAACCATACCTTTGTCCCAAGTATTAATTATGTGAGTTCTTTTTCTGATTTCTTTTAACTCCGTCTCTTCTTTCTGGAATTCACTGTCTAAGTCCCTGCAAGGGATTCTGACATCTCTGCTTCAATTTTTTTGGTTTTTTTTTTTAATTTTAGGAGCACTGATTCTCTGTGTAATGTCTGCTTGCTGTAAGAAGTCAGTGGAATCTTTGATTTCTAGGATAATGTTACAGATTGGCCCAGAGTCCATCTATGATCCTTCCTTAATATCAATGTTCAAGTTCCTTTATTTTTGTAGTGATTCTTTGCAGAATCAGAAGGGGGAGTGAAGTACTCAATAATAGAATATTACTGAAAGCCCTCAGAAAGAGCTAACACCACAGATACAGTAGCTCAGACATCCCAAAGCCTATTGCTAAGATGATGCCCTTGAGAAGGCTCTACTAAATACTCCACTCTGCAGAAAGTTCAGATATCAGAAAAACTGTAGACGTGTTTACAGTACAGAAAGTTGCAGGGAAGAACTGTCTCTTTGTTTATTGTTTAAGAAGTTATGTCTTGAAACACAGGTATGTCTCAGTCTTGAAGACCTATACTAAAGATCTGACCTATGATGTGGAGATAAACATTATGAATATGCATTATTAAAAGATGTAACACAATACTTGATGTAGAAAATAAAGTGGAAATTATACTGTGAAATGTCTCTTTGAACCAATAAACACATGACCAAAGTAGGCAGAGATTAGAGAGAAATTGCAGAGTGTGTGTGTGTGTTTGTTTGTTTTTCCTTCTCACTGCTTAGAGTGAAGAGATCCGATCTCAAGAGCCCAGATTCTTTTGCTGGTGAGAGGTGGACGCAGGCACAATCATAAACTAGTATATACATTGCCTATGAATGTATAGGGTGACCTGGAGCATGGGATTTGTCAAGCTCTGCCCTAAGCAGCTTGATTTCCTGACAAGCAAAGCACCTCCAGTGGGCTGGTCTATAGGTTCCATCTTCTCAAGGGGCTGCCATGTTCACAGTTCCCTCAGTGTGACCTTTAACAGGCTTACTAAATTTAAAATCAAGGAGTAGCCGGCTTTCCCTTCCATACAGATTATTGCCCAGAACTCAAGCAGGGCCAGTGCTAGGGTTTCTAACATCCCCGCCCCCCCCCCCCCCCCGCAACCTATAAATCAGCACCCATTCCCTCAATATTATTAATGTTGGCTATACCCCACCGTCCTTTTTCCCAAAACTCCTTTATGAACTCTATACACGTGATGGTAGTATTTCTCCTTCAAATCCAATGTTGTAAGAAAATTGCAGTAAAAAGGCAAATGCATAGCCAGTATAAAAATAACTACTTAGCAGTAAATACTTAGAATCGTACAAACAGGCTGTGATGGTCCAAGAACATGCAAAATATTAGATATGTATTGTCGTGCCCTCTCTGGCCAAGCGGTAGCTACTGGTATTGCAAGGCTCTGGAGGGTGGTAGTTGTGCCTTCACTGATATAAACCACAAAACACTTCTTTCCAAATTAAAGGGTTTTATTCCCCGTCCCTTGAGGGTACTTTATCTTCAGGAACATAAATCAAATGCCTTGCTTGGACATATAACATAAAGTAACAAAAGCAAACAGAACTTGCTTCCTTCAGCTTCCAAAACAACAAATAAATGAAAAGAACAAAACAGCTTAAATATTTCAATATGGTTCTTTCTCCTGTAGCTGACAGCACAGCTTATATCTGCTTTACTTAGAGAGAGCTGCAGCCTGTTGCTAATAACACTAAAGCTATGACACAAACTAATTACTTATCTGAGAGAGAACTCAGGTTCAATCAAGGTCAAAGAGCAGTCCATCAATTCTGGCATATCATATTCTTCTGCATTTTGATATTCCATTAACTCCAGCTGACTGGAAGGTTCATTCTGGACCTCAGCAGTAACGTGGGAGAATGGCTGGTTAACCTCGTCAGACAGGAAGTTCCTCTCTTCCTTAGAGCTAGTGTCTCTCTGGGAATTACCATGTATTCTAGAGTTGAGCTTTTCAGGGCACTGCCCCTGCTGGTACTTTAGAATATAGCTCAACTCCTGGTTTGCTCTGCTAGTGGGATAATTAAGGGAATTTCTCTGCCGGTTCAGGCTTCCCTTTTGTAACCCAGCTGAGCTAGATTGGAGAGCTCGTGACGGAGTTTCACAGGGAGCTGTGAGCTTACAATGACTACAAAACTCTTCAGCTTTATCTGGTAAGTAAAACCTTTTCCTTCTAGGGTTTTTAAAACCAGAAGAAGGGATATTTTCAGCCTCTAGATAGTGGGACCTTGTGTGCCTATTTCCATACCTCCAGGGTTGTCTTCTTTCATATGGCAAATCACTCTTGCATTCACTCTGTGCACTGGAACCTGCAACTGCAGTCTTCTTGCGTCTCTCTGGCTCAAACACACTATCTGGCTGTTGATATCTCTCTGCTTCATTCAGGTCTTCGGTTCCCCTCTGACCTTCACGCTGGCTCTCTAGTTGCTCCAAAGCCTCATTGTCACTCTCTCTTACATTCTCATACCTGCTCCATGCTTCCCAGGGTTTTAGCTGCCTTTGCTGTATTCTCTCAGAGTGTGTCTGTAGCTGCTTCAGCTCCTCTCTCTCTCTCTCTCTCTGATTGTCTGGGAGCCTATTTTATCCCAGTGTTTCCTTGCTCCACCCCCACCCAGCTGAACCCTGTCAGGTAAAGTGAATTCCCTTCCTTTGCTGGCTGGGTGTGTCCTCATTGGGCTTTTGCACGTGTTTCTAGGTTGCTCATGGTAACCATTTGACATTTCCTTGTTTACCCTGTCACTTTTTCTGTGTTCCTTTATACTGAACTGCATTTTCTCGGGTTGTTCGGGGTCTGCACTGTTACAGTATTTAAAAAAAATACTCAGTTGTATGAACCACTCAGAAATATTTTACTCATTGAAAAATGATGCAAGAGAAAGATTTTGTACAGAAGGAAAGAATCAAAAACATAACCAAGCAGTCAATGTATGTATATCTAGAAACTATAAGCAAAATTGATAAGAAAAAAGCAAGAACATGGCCACTTTCTGGCCAGACCAAGGAGTAAGCAATGCTTTTACCCATTACCGTATTTTCCAGATTATAAGTTGTGGGTTTTTTACATACGGAAATGATGGCACGACCTATATACCTGAGCGACTTATCTAAGAAATTTACACAGTGGAACATGCCCCCTCAAAACAGATATAAATACTTGCAACTGCACAGTGGATGGTCTTTCTCTCTAGCCCTCCACTGTACACCCAATGCTTGCAAGCAGACCCTCAGATCAGCAGACTGGTACATAACTTACTATACTCACAAATAGCATACCGGATGAATTTCAGTTACCAAAAAGATGTTACTTTAACCCCACAGAAAATGGTAATAACAAAGGCGCGGAACTCATACACCACAGAATTCAAATTGAAAGCTATTCATTGTATAAAGTTAAATTGCAACACTCCCTGCATGCTCCCTACCCTTGTTATATGTAAGCTTTGTAGTTCCATTGTAAACAGCTTTGATTTAATGAGAAAGAGGTATAAAAATCTAGTTAAATAAATAAAATAAATAAATTATGTAAAAGAACATGGTAACAGAGCCGCTAAGTGAACTTTTGGGATAAATGAGAAATTAGAGACCCAAGAAGGCAAATTGTGGCCGCAAAGCATGGCAACCTGAATTGGAAGCACATCTGCTTCAGTTCATTGTACAGCAGAGGACCCAGGGCCGTGGACTGTTCACTATACAGGTGCAATTCAAAGCAGTTCATATCACCCGGGAAAGGAATATAGAGGGATTCAAGGCTGGTTATTCGTAGTGCTACCATTTATGATAAGAAACAAATTAAGCATAAGACAAAGAACAACCATGTGTCCAGCAGCTCCCCGCTGATTTCTTGGATAAAGTATGGAATTTCAGGGAATTTGTAAACAAAGAAATTATCGCACACACAGTGACATCGGACTCTATAATCAAAATAGATGAGGTTCCCTTAACCTTCAACATCCCATTAGGGAGAACGGTCAATCAAAGGGGGGGTTAGAACAATAACTGTGCAAATGGAAAGAAGCTGCCACCTAGGATTATATTCAAAAGGAAGACAATGCCACGTAAAACTCTATGTTTATGTTTATTCATACATTTGATATACCGCTCAGGCCGAGAAGCATCAGAGCAGTTTACAATACATTTATGTTACAGAAAATATGAAAAGAAAGCCATTTATAAGATAGGACAGAGTAGGAGATACAGTGATAGACAAAGAAATAGGAAAGATAGGAGAGAAGGGAACAGCAGATTACCTTCACAAACTACTGGCATGACAATTAGGCTTACAGGAGTCTCAATGCTTATGGGACTTTCCTGTATTATCAGTATTGGACTTAGATGCCGATATCAATGATTTAGACTTACCCTTATGTTTGGACTTCAGGGATACCTGCGACGCATGCCAGGAAGTGGAGGCCTTCGATTACATGGAAAGCCACCAAAACCGAGTCCAAGGCAAACAAAACTCCATATTGTCTGGTTCTGTTTTGCAGGCCCCTCTTTGTCATTTGTTTACAGAGGGAGCAGGTAGTGGGTTGGTGCTCGGGACCCAAACACTTTAGACACCCGCCCGACATTGTTGTTAATGTGAATGAGAAAGGATGGATGGATGAGAGTATGATGTTGAAATGGCTGCAGCGCTGCTTTAGTAAGAGGCCGGATGGATTTTTGAAGAGACAGAAAGCACTACTTGTCATGGATAGCATGAGAGCCCATTTCAATGAAGACATAAAGAAGAAAATAAAATCTCTGAACACTGTCCCGGTTATTATACCTGGTGGTATGACAAAAATGCTTCAACCGCTTGACATTTCCTTCAACAGAAGATTCAAAGCTGTGTTGCATCGCCTATGGGAAAACTGGATGTGCCACGGAAAACACAGTTTCATGGCTACCATCCATATGGGCCACGCCACTTTTGCAGAAGTTACCGAGTGGGTTGAGAGAGCATGGTAAGAAGGTGTGAGTGATAAAATAATCAAATCAGGTTTTATGAAGAACAAGATCCTAAAGAGCCCTGATAACCGTGAAGATGTAGACGATGAAGACGAAGAAGAAAATGATAAAATAACGAACATGAACTGGCACCTGAAATTACAGAACTATTTCAGTGACACCGAAGATGAGGACTTCAACGGCTTTCCTGAGAGTGATACAGAACAAATCTGATGTTGAATGAGTATTATTGTAAAGTGAAAAAGAAACTGAATAAATTCAGATTTTAGAAACAGCAATGTTGTCTTGCGCTTTATTTTCCGTACTTGCGACCTATACACAGGGGTGACTTATACTATAAAAATTTACATGCGAAAAAGCCAAATTGAGCCATTGCAACTTATACACAAGGGCAACTTATAATCTGGGAAACACGGTACTCTTTGGTTTTCAGGATTTCTTTTCTAAAATTATACATTACTCTAGAGTGAAGCAAGAAAAAGAACTCTTCACATGCAGGCATCTGCATTGGTCGACAGAAACTAACATAATGGCTCAGCACAAGTAGCTTGGGTGCAACTAAGACCACCTCAGTGGGTGGCCTTAGTTGCACCAGCAGCTGTTTTGCCATGTTGAAATGCGGTAATTGTAGGTTTCAGCAATTGTAGCTGCCTCCCTGCAGTCAGCCTATGGCCCCACGCTGGTAATATGACTCACATATACGCTGAAAAACAAGAGGGACTTTGTGACCCCAACACACCACCTCCCACTCCAACATAACTCCAGAAGATGCACACTAGACCAGCATTGTTTTTGCAGAATATATATTTACATTAACAAGGAAATGCAAGATGCTCGCACACCAAAAAACTAAAAGAAAAAGTGAGAACCACAGCATAGTTTATAACACCAAATTATAAAATTATAACTCATTTTATTTTGTTATAAACCTTGTTATATAGTTCTTGCCTTTTTTTTTTTGAATATATATTCTGCATCCACAGAAACCTCTCCCTTGACAATGGATGTAGAGCAGAAGTAGGACATTTACCCAAAAAACTCAATATATTAAAAAAATAAATATGATTCTGGTCATCTCACTAACAAACATTCTCCAGTACCAGGAATATTGTGAACTAATATAAAGCCCTACAAAAGTCACCGAAGATCTACAAGGACAAATCTACCATACCAGCATAAACATCCAAAACTCAAACAAAAGGGGCCCACACAGAAAAAAAGCAGCACTATAAAATACTGCAATGGGCCCTAGAACATCTATACACCTATTTGAAAAGCTGAACAAGTCAAATTACTACAGTACAGATCCTTACGTACAAACTCCATGTTAACAGAACACCTGGCCTCAGTCATAAATCAGAACACAGGCCCTCACCAAATACAGAAGAAGTGACCACAACCTAAAGTAAAAATATGTAAACAAAAATTAAATTGAAACCCCAAGAAGCCAGACTCTGCATGCGATGCAACACCAGACAATTAAGAGATGCAGTTTTGTGTAAAATATAAAGATTGGACTTTGCGCTATCACAAAATTGGAAATAAAATAAAATTACTTTTTCTACCTTTGTTGTCTGACCATTTTATTCTCCGATTTTGCTGGCCCTGATCTGAGGCTTCTGCTTTCCTCTGGTCTTCTCTTAGTTCTCTTTCTATGGTCTCTAATCCATCTGCCATTTCTTGTCTCTCCTTTAATTTTCTTCACTTCCTTCCATCTTGGATTTTGATTTTTTTTCCTTTCAGCTTTCTTCCATTTATTTCTCTCTCTCTCTATCTACTGAGATTTCACTACCCCTTCCTATCCAATTCTCAATCCTCCTCTTTTTTAGCCATCTATCTACTGCTTTTCAACCTTCACCCCAGTCCTCAGCTCTTCTTGAACTATCATTAAAATCATCTGTAATACCTGAAGATTGGAGGATGGCCAAGGTAATGCCAATTTTTAAGAAGTGTTCCAGGGGTGATCCGGGAAACTACAGACCGGTGAGCCTGTCAGTACCAGGAAAAATGGTAGAAACCATAATAAAGAACAAAATTACTGAACATGTAGATAGTCATGGCTTAATGGGAGACAGCCAACATGGCTTTAGACAAGGAAGATCTTGTCTTACTAATCTATTATGTTTTTTGAAGGTGTGAATAAAGAGATAGACAAAGATGAGTTGGTTGATATAGTGTATCTGGACTTTCAGAAAGCCTTTGACAAGGTCTCTCATCAGAGACTTTTGGCAAAACTAAAAAGTCATGGGATAGGAGGCATTGTACTATTGTGGATCAGGAACTGGTTAAAAGATAGAAAAGCAGAGGGTAGGGCTAAATGGCCAATTTTCCCAATGGAGAAATATGAAGAGTGGAGTACCCCAGGGATTTGTGCTGGGTCCGCTGCTTTTTGACATATTTATAAATGACCTGGAAAAGGGAATAACGAGTAAGGTTATCAAATTTGCAGATGACACAAAACTATTTGTTGTTAAAACCCATGAGGATTGTGGAAAATTGCAAGAGGATCTTGATAAATTGAAAGACTGGGCATCCAAATGGCAGATGAAATTTAATGGGGACAAGTGCAAAGTTATGCACCTAGGAAAGAACAACCCAAACAATGGTTACACGATGCAAGGTTCCACATTAGGAACCACCATCCAGGAAAATGATTTACGCGTTATCATGGATAACATGTTAAAACCCTCCGCCCACTGTGCAGCGGCAGCCAAGAGAGCAAATAGATTGCTAGGTATCATAAGGAAAGGAATGGAAAAAACCCCAAAGGATATTATAATGCCTCTGTATCATTCCATGGTGCGACCGCACCTTGAATATTGTGTGCAATTCTGGTCGCCATATATTAAAAAGGATATAGCGTTATTAGAAAAGGTATAGAGAAGAGCCACCAAAATGGTAAAGGGGATGGAAGGATACCCCTATGAAGAGAAGCTAAAAAGGTTAGGGCTCTTCAACCTGGAAAAGAGACGGCTGAGTGGAGATATGATAGAGGTCTATAAATTAATGAATGGAATGGAACGGGTTTGATTGATTGATTGATTGATAGATTGATTGATTGATAGATTGCTTGTTTACGTCATCAGAATATAGAAAGACTAGGGGACATGCAATGAAACTACAGGGTAAACTATTTAAGACTAAATGAGTGAAAAAATATTTTCTCTTAACATGTAATCAAACTCTGGAATTTGTTACTGGAGGATGTAGTAAAAGCTGTTAGTGTAGTTGGGTTTAAAAAAGGTTTGCTTTTTATAAAACAATTTAAGGAGCCAATCTCTGTCAGTAGACAGAGCAAAGGTTACTAACAAAGTGGAAACTACTATTTCATCCTCCTTGGGGGACTGAAGTAAAGCGGAGACATTAGGAAAATCCATGTCTATAGCTCCAGCAGCAGTCTTACCCTCTTTCTTTCCTCGAAGGTAGATAGTACGCTTTCTGTACTGGAGGAATCAAATCAGAGGGTACCATTAAAGAATCATGAAGATACTTGGCTCCTTAAATTGTTTTATAAAAAGAGAGCCAATCTGTTTATGGGTAAGAAGATATCTATGTTCCCAGATGTCACTAGAGAAACCCAGAAACGACGCAAATCTTTTCTTTTGCTGAGACCAGGTGTGATTCAGATGGGGGCTTCTTTTGTATTGAGATTTCCCTGTAAATGCATTGTTGTTTTCAATTCCCAGAAATATGTTTTCTTTCAGCCTGGAGATTTGTCCTCCTTTATAAGCACTCATTGTATAACATCTTCACCTTCTTAAGCGGGTTCTCATCTATTTCATTAATATGGTCCTGGTCCCTTGTCACCCTCTATTATGTTTATAATGTTTTCCTTGATGTCACTGTAGGATATTCTGCCCTCAGTGCTTTATGTTAGCTGTCTCCCATTTTGGGGACTAATGATGCTCTTGCCTGATTTATTTATATATATATATATATATATATATCTTATATACCGCACTATTTGCGATCAGCGCGGTTTACATAACACAAAAGGTATCCGACAATGAACAAAAGTCAGGTCATTACATTGAACAGGAACAAGTAACTTGGAAAACAGGGTAAACTATATACATATGCGTAGCATTGAATAGGTAACTATATACATGTCAGATGGAGTTATTGGGTATTGATCATACTTGGTGGCTGGGGTTCGAGGCAGTCAGTGAGATATTTGATAAAGAGGAAATGTTTTAAGGCCTTCCTGAACTGGCTCAAGTTAGGGATTGCTCTGAGTTCCAGAGACTTGGGGCACATAGTCTAAAGGCTCTGTTCGATTTTGCTTTGGAGCATTTTGTTATGTCTCTCGGTATCACTAGCATGTTAGCTACTGAGGTTCTTCTTAGCCTGTTGGGTATGGGTGGTCGGATGAGGTCACATAGTGAGGAGGAGGAGAGCCCCTTGATGGCCTTGAACGTCATCACTAGGATTTTGAAGCTTAACCTGGCTTGAATGGGGAGCCAGTGAAGCTGTTTCAGGAGGGGTGTGATATGTTCTCTTCTTGGCGTGCTGAGGAGAATCCGCGCTGCACGGTTCATGGCAAGTTGCAGGGGATGTAAGGTGGCTTGAGGGAGTCCTTGTAGGATGGCGTTTGAGTAATCAAAATGAGGAATGATGAGGGCTTGATAAATGGTGCGGAAGTTGCTTGGTTCAAGTAAAGGGCGTAGGTGTCTAAGGGATTTAATCTTGAAGTAAATCGCTCTTACAGTGTTGGTTATGTGTTGCTTCATGTTGAGGTTCTGATCCAATGTGACTCCAAGGTAACAAATAGCTGATTTTACTTGTAATTCAGCGTTGTCCACTTTCAAGTAGCTGGGTGGTGTAAACTCAGGATTTCTGGAGATGAACAGGACCTCCGCTTTCTTGTGTTGGATGCGCAGATTCTGAGAGAGGAGCCATTTGGATATGACGTTGAAGCACTCAGTCAGAGGGGTAAGGTCTAGGCAATCCATGGATACTGGAAGGAACAGTAAGACATCATCTGCGTATATCATACAACTCACATTGAATGATCTGATGATATTACAGATAGGTTGGATATAGATGTTAAAACATAAGTGATGATAGGGAAGATCCTTGAGGAACTCCTTGACTTTGTAAGAATGGCTCGGAAGTGGACCCATTTGCTCGGACGTATTGCCATCTGCCAGACAGGTAGGATCTGCACCATTCAAGCGCTCTTCCACCAATGCCTTTCTCTCTTAGCCGACCTAGGAGAATTTCGTGGCAGACAGAGTCGAACGCCGCCGCTATATCCAAAAATACGAGTGCAAAACCTTGGCGTGGGTTGTCAATGCCTGAGATTATGGTATCGAAAAGAGTTGTGAGTAGTGTTTTGACTCCGTGTGACTCTCTGAATCCATGTTGAGATGAATCTAGAGGGGCGTTGGTATCGATATGATCTTGTAACTGTTTGTAGACTGTCTTTTCGATGATTTTAGCAAGCATCGGGATGCTGGAAATGGGTATGTATGACTCCACCTTTTGAGGGTCTAATTTGGCGTTCTTCAGGAGCAGTCTAACGGAGGTCTGTTTGAGCATGGAGGGGAAAGACCCAGTGCTAAATGATAGGTCTATCATTTTTGCTAAGATCGTGGCGAGGTCACAACGCAGATCCTTTATCCAGAACGCTGGACAGGGGTCTGAGTAGGCAGTGGAGGTATTTAGGGTTGCGATGGTGTCTTCAATAGTTCTTTTTGATGGTGTGACAAAGGTGGTTAGGGATGCTGAGAACTCTTGTTCGTTGGAGGGGTCCGGTAACATCACTTTGTCAGTCTTGCACAGTTTAGATTGCATAAAGATGGCATAGTCCTGCGGGTGTATGGTTCCAGGGTGTTCCGGGGTGGGTTCTTTGGCAAGAGATTTGACCAGGTTGAAGAGGTCGTGCGGCTTGTTTAATGACCGTTTCAGGGTGTCTGTGTGGTATTGTTTCATCCTGTCAGTGACAGCCCTGCGATGTGTGTGTAAGTGCTGGGTGTATGCTGCTTGGTCACTGGTAGTGCATGACTTCCTCTAGCGCTTTTCCAATCTCCGTACGTAGGTTAGTGATGCCCTTAAGTCAGCTGTGAACCATGGTGCAGTTGATCTTTTGTTTGGGGCTTTAGTTGTTGGGGGACGGACTGCGATTGCGCTGAGCTTGCTATTCCATGTGGTGATTAGGTCCTCTAGGTGTTGTGTATTCTTATCAAGGAGTTTGTTTGTTTCGGCTAGGATACGTTCTTTGTTAAACGGGTGAAAGCTTCTGGTGGTTGAGCTTGAGGTCATACTTGTGTCCACAATGGGTCTTTGTGGCTTGATGGGGGTCGGAATCTGGAAGGTGATGAGTATATATATATATATGTTTCCTAATAATTGTTCTGCAAGTTTGTATCTTTTCTGTTCAAGCGTTTGTTGCTTGATTTAATTATAAACATCTTAAATAGAAAAAAAAAAAGGTTTGGACAAGTTCCTGGAGGTAAGGTCCATAAACCATTATTAAAGAGGACCTGGGTAATCCACTGCTTGCCCCATTACAAGCATTTTGGAACCTGTGTGTCTTTTGGAAAAACTGCTAGGTACTTATGATCTAGATTGGCCACTGTTGGAAACAGCATACTGACCTTGGTCAGACCCAGTATGGCATTTCTTATGTTCATATGAATGAATGTGAGGTATGGGTAAGTATGAGTGAAATTACCAAAGTGACATATTTATCCCAAAATAAATTGTGCATCTAATAAAAGTGATCATGTGAACATAAACCCTAGATAAATGTGAACAAAAGCCAAAGTGCTCGCATATAGACTCTAATGCTAATAGCCAAATGTGCCGTCAGAAAAATGAAGTTAATATATTAATACAGCTAATGATATTCAGATGACTATGGCCAAATGGACATCTAACTGTACTCTATAAATTTGAGACATATTGACAAGTTGAAACTAATAACATACTGGGACTCAAGACTAGTGATAGTCCTTCAATAATTAAGAAGCTGCAAATCACATATAGTGAATGTACAGCTGTTTATTAGAAAGTGCATACTCAGTAAAATATCACCAACACGTAGCAAAAAGGTATTACTATATCATTAATAAGCATGGACAGACTCTGAACAAGCTCTATTACCTCTAGCCGATGCAGCGTTAGAGTCATTTGACGACAAAAACAAAATAAATATAAGACGACTAATGCTAAGTATCATTAATTTTATTTATTTTATTTAACAGGTTTTCTATACCGCTTTATCATACATTCAAAGCGGTTTACATGGAACAGTTACAGCAACAAGCTTTACATCAAACAGGGATATATAACTTGGAGGTCAATTGGGATATTACAATTGGTTAACAATTGTTAACTATATACAAGAAATTGTTGCAGTGTTATGTAGTCCATTCCATCAAGGTTCGTCTTCTTCTGGGGTGGCTCCATAGTATTCTATGAAAAGGTGTGTTTCTATTGCCTTCCTGAAGTCAACTATGTCTTTAATTGCTTGTGTTGAGGTGGGGAGATCGTTCCATAGCTGGGGTGCAAACAGGGAGAAGGCTCTCTTGCAGGTGGATTGATTTGCTTTCCTGAAGTTTAGTGGGGTCTCTAGGTTGTTGTTAGAAACACAGAAATATGAGGACAGAAAAAGACCACATGGCCTATCTAGTCTGTCCTTCCATATCAACAACTACAACACAGAAACATAGAAATGTCCGTTCCTCTTCTTGTTTTGGTTGGGGGTGTCTTCCTGATCAGTGGTTGGAGGGTTGCTGGGGAGAGGTTGTTTAATATTTTGAAAATTATTATTAAGTTTTTGTATTTGGTATGTAAGGAGACCGGGAGCCAGTGTAGTTGATAGAGCGTGGGGGTTATGTGTTTGTATTTTGCTGTTCCAGTAATGATTCTGGCTGCAGTGTTTTGCACCAGCTGTAGCAGGAGGGTAGTTTTCTTCGGGAGGCCATAATGGATTGCGTTACAGAAATCAAGTATAGGCATTATTATGGCTTGGTATACAGTTCGGAAGTTGCTGTTGGGGAGTAGTGGTTTGAGTTTGTGTAGTAGTCCGAGTTTATGGTAGACTGATCCGGTAGTCTTTTTAATGTGAGGCTGGAAGCTGAGTTGCTGGTCAAAAATTAATGAAATAGCATGAGGATTGCAAACTGAAAGTAGCTCATAATACTAAATAACTTTAGTAGAGTGGATTTATGCTAACTTATGCTTATGCTATGGTTTGTACCTGTGGTGCTGAGAAATTAGCCTACTCGCTTGACTGAGTGTCTCTCTGTTTTGGAGCAATTTTGTAAGTAGAATTTTGTATCAACTTCAGATTGTATGGTTAATTTAACCTCACTTATTATGGCATACAATTTAATGACAGTGTGTCTCTCATTGTATGTTATCATTAATAGATGTGGTTTGTAATATTGTTTTTATTGATCCTTTTGTTTCTTGTTTTAGAGACACTATGACCCCTAAAGCAAGTGGGTGCCAAAATATGGTTAATGTTTTATCATCTTTTTGTAATTAAACCTTTTTTTATATATATCTGTGATATGTGATACTGCTTCATCTGCACAGGCTTTCCAGTGCAATATCTTGCCTCTTTTGGACTATAAATACACAGATTGCTGAAGAGGGTCTTAAATGGCAAGTCTGAGACTCTTTTTTAAATTGATTGATTGATTGAAATTTTAACAAAATCTTCAAGATAAAGTCTCATACAGAAGAGATTCTCCAAACTAAACAAAGAATATCATAAAGTCTAACAAGAAAAGAAAATTGCAGTCCACATTTATTAGGGGGGGGGAGTGGTAATTACACACCTAAGGTAGGAGAAAAACCCAAAGGTTACTAAGCAAATTCACAACAGGCAAGAACAAGATGACACTGAACAGTCCAAAGCAGTTATAAAACTTGATGTGATTGTGCCACACCTTGTGACATAGCGACATGCGCTGTCACAGGTAACCTGGTGCTTATAAATGCAACTAAGTAATTTGGCTGGGAAAAAAATCTCATAGATTTATACACCAAACATTTACATGGGAATCTCAAGTGGAAAGTACTCCCCCAGCTGTAACACCCTAGGTTTCTGAAGCAGAAATTGCTTTCTCCTTTTCCGAGTCTCTTTTGCAATGTCTGGAAATAGAAATCTTGAAACAAAGTATCCAATTTCTTCTTATAAAACATTTAAGTACCCATTCTTTATCTGTGGCCAAAGCACATGAAACCAATAAGGTGGCTGATTTATATTCCTCCAAAGCAGAAACCAACAAAAGTTCAGAGATGTTTAATTTATCAACATTAGAATCTCATCTTGGGCCATCTGGCTCCTTTCTAATAGCAGGAAGATAATACATTTTTGTCAGAGGCAGTATAAGCTCTTGTGGAACTTTTAGAACCTCCATAAGGTAACACTTGAACATATCAAGAGTCAAAGTCCCCCCAGATTTGGGGACATTTAAGACCCGTAGATTTGTAGCACGGATAGAATTTTCTAATGCAAAGCAATGTTATCTTTAACTAGGGCAGCAAAAAAGGGCAGCACAAAATCTTGCCAGTTGGTGATCATGATCATCGATTTTTAACACTGCCCAGAGTACTCACAGTAGTAGCTACCAAATCTGAATTCTTTTGAATTCTGGTGGAAAGATCGGCCGTTTGCCTGGACATGGTGTTGGAAAGTGTAACAATAGCCCCCCAGTGTGAATTTCTTCAGTCGCAGAAGAGACAGCAGAAGTGGAGAGGAGGTTACAGCTGGGAAGGGTCCAAGTAACTGGTCACCAACACCAGGACCCCCAACCGGTGGTATTCCTGCAGCCACCGTGCTCCCTGGGGATACTCCAACTTCTCCAAGGTTAAGCACACCAACGGAAAATGCAGAATCCCCTTAGACAGAGTCCAAGGCCTCTCAGACAGGCGAATCGGCTGCCTCCAGATATGCAGCACTGGGAATGATCAGTCCAGGGCGTGGTGGCAGCATCCTCACATCAGAGGAAAGACAGATGTCAGTGTCTGAAGGCAGCGGCAGCTCCTCCTGACCCACCACCGCTAAGCCTGACCTTATCCTCTGCTTTTCCCCTCAGACACCTCCACAGAACGGTCCATGGGACCGCCAATGGAAGGCTGGGGTTTTGAGCAAAATTCCTTTGCCTTCCCCTTGCGTTTAGGCATGCAACAGATAAGAGAGGCAAATGCTCAAGCAGCCATCTTGAACACGCCCCCTAGTTTATACATTTTTAAATTAAGTCCAAGACTTTTTGATGCGATCTATAACTAACTGCTCAGCAAAAAATGATAGGTGGGCACTTAAAGTGATTACATGGCTGGCTAATTGAATTTATTAGAATGCTTAAATATTTACAGGGGTGGATATTGCTTCTGAGTAGGAATTGCACTTTCCAGAAAATGAGATTCTGTCTTGGCAAAAGTGTCTAGATCGAGATCCAGTAATGCAAGCCAGATGAGATGGGGTAGTGTATTAATAAATATAAGCTTTTGAATCTCAAGACAGTTGGAAGGAGAGCAGAGGCAGAATTATTACTGTATTGACAATGTTTTATGGCAAGAAACTGGTGACTGCCAATGTTTATTGGTCTAAGAGAGATGAT